>NGKI01000012.1:1599237-1610404 GCA_002162615.1 Myriosclerotinia duriaeana | reverse complement strand
AAAAAACAAAACCACCTAAAAAAAGCATCTCTCAAAAGAAAACAAACACAACTCCCCATTCCCAACTCCCCATTCCCAACTCCCCATTCCCAACTCCCAACTCCCAACTCCCAACTCCCTACTTCCGACCCCTCATATCCAACTCCCAACTCCCAACTGCCACCCACGCAGCCATCTACTAATCTACCAAATCTACTAATCTACATATACCCAATCCCCTGATTTTCCATACCCACCTACCCACCTACCCACCCACCAACCCATAGATCAATCCACTCCATCCATCTATACGCATCAGCATCAATATCCCCTCATCAATATCTCCTCATTAATATTTCCTCGCACCTCGCCCACCCCATCTCATCCATCAACCAACCAAGCCAAGCCAAGCCGCCCTATAGAATTTTGACCATCATCGATGGATAAATTACCGACTTCATCTTAACATCTTAACATCTTAACATCAATTCTCATGATAACATTCCGTCGTTATTTTCTTTGTCATTGTCATTGTTATTATCTTTGTTATTGTCATTGTCATTGTCATTGTTATTATCATTATCATTATCATTATCATTATCATTATCATTATCATTATCATTATCATTATCATAATCTTTACTATCACTATAAACATAAGTACGAGCATTAGGTATAGTATAAATATAAGTACCCGTATTGCTAAAGGTCAATATTGATTGGTATAAGTACTACCTAGGTATTATTGGTATTGTATAGGTATTAGCATAGGTCCTAGCACAGGTCCTAGTATTGGTATTGGTATTGGTATTGGTATTGGTATTGGTATTGGTATTGGTATCTTTCAATAATAAAGCAGTGATGATAACCCATCATCACGAATGCATATCCGCTTCCCGCTCCCCCATCTCATGAAAAAAAAAGGAGGGAAACGATTCAAAACTCAAGGCTCAAGGCTCGAAAATAAAACTCTCTTTTGAAAAAAAAAATAAAAAAATAAACGCCATGCCATGTCCTGTTCTGTCCCATCTCTCCCTAAAACCCATCCATCCACCCACCCATCCACGTATCAACTGAAAAAAAAAACACCCATCCCCACACTCCTGATAAATATCGCTCAAACGCAGATATCCACCACCAACGTGATATGAACATGCGATATGAACAAACCTCCTAGCTCCAAACCTCTCTTCACAGGCTTCATAAGCCAGCTCAAATCGTACCTAACGTAATATTCGCAACTATCAATCATCTCAATACACCGACCTCCCATCCAACCAAACAACCAACCATCCATCCATCCATACCAGCCATCCATACCAAATCATCCCATTCCCTAGAAAAACGCCCTTTGACACCTAGCCTCAACAATTGCTCACCAATCTCGTAATGATAAGCGCCATCTTCCCCTCTTCCACTCAAACCTTTCGCCTTCGCTTATGACTCGCACTATTTTCATCCCCACCATTCGAATTCGCATTTCCATTTCCATTCCCATCCACCATACCACTCCCATCATCCGCCGGACTCGCCTCCTCACTACTCCCCACCGTTTCCACAATCCTACCCATCCCACTCCCATTCCCACTCCCATTTCCACCGCCATTCCCACTCCCACCCCCATCATTCACCCCATCCATCTCCACATCAAACTGACTCTCCCCACCTCCATACGCATTTCCATCCGCCCCATTCCCAAAATCATCAAAGTTAAAATTCGCATTCACTGGACTACTCCCATTAAAATACGCACCCGCGTCCAAATACTGATCCAGATCCAGATTGGAGTTATGAGGATCGATAGAATCAGCGCCATTGAAGTATGCGTCACCTTGAATACTCGGGATAGAACCGGGACTGAGAGGTTGAAGAGCCGTCGAAAGGGTCGCGATGCGATCACTTTGCTGATGTTGTAATCTCATCAAGTCATCGATTTCGGCTTGCGTGTAGGCCATTTGTGCTAGATCTGGAGCTTGGGGCGCCGGGCTCACGAGTGCATTGTTGGAACCTGGGGCCGAGGAAGTACTGGCGATGATGTTGAGCATATTGCTGCGTTGTTCCGAGGTAAGTGGGGAGTTGCCGTTTGCATTTTCGTAATGTGTGAGCATATCTGGGAATTCCATGGCGTTGTTATCAGGACGAGTTTGCGCATTGGCGTTGTTGATCAGATTCAACATGTCTCTCTGTGGTTCAGTCTTCGTCGCGCTATCGCCGGGAGATTCAAAAAGTTCTTCCACTGTTCCGGAACGTGGGGTTGAGTACTGATTTTTGGGACTGGTCGCAGCGGGTGAGGCCTCGGTAACTCGACTACTTTCTCGATCCGTAGGTCCTGCCGTCAATAGCTTTTGAGCCTTGCGCATAGCCGGACTGACGCTTCCAGGGGGTGCCTGCTGTTGAGGAGTTCCAAGGTCACCGATATCAACGACATTGCCTTGTTGCGGATGTTGGCCCTGTTGATTCAACCCAGTCTGGAACATGCGAGTAATATTTTCAGCACCCTGCCCATCCAAACTTCTGTTATAAACAGTAGCAAGGAACGTGAGAATAGCGTTGATTGAACTCTCGTGACGTTCGTGAAGATTTTGGAATGCGATGGCCTGCTGATAGAGTTGATTGTGATCCTTTCTCAGGCGTGTGATTGCTTGTGAAATGGCGCCTTGCTGTTTCTGAATATCGGAAATTTGACTCTGTACCAATGCCATTTCTCGTCGTTGTAATGGTCCAGATTCTGGCGCAGCTGATATGGCTCGGCTTGTGGCTGCATTGTTGGTATAATTACTTGGTCCAAAAGCCTCGTCAATATCTCTCCCATCATCATCACTATCTCCATCTACATCCTCACTCTTCACTCTTCTCTCTCCCTTTCTCTTGGTTCCTCCGCCTTTTGGTTTATTAATGAGCCACAAAAGATTTGGATGTCCACGCTTGAAGTAAGGGTTGTAGTATTCACTAGGACTCTTATTCTTCCTCTCGCTCGCCTTCATCGAGTTGTCCGACAGTCCTACTCTTTTGTGGAACCCATACATATTAAGTTGTCGAACGAAAGAGGCATAATTATTATGCTTGAATAACTCTGGAATCAAGGTTTTCGCAAACTCGTCTTCATCCAGTACCACAAATGAATCACCTCGTTCAGACCATCGTATAAGCTCCGTATTCTTCGACTCGTCAAGGAAACTATAAAGAAAAAAAAACAGTTAGCAAACAATCCTGATTCAAGCTAGCAAAGGCGCTTACCTGCTTAGCTTCTGCACAAACGGCGGAATCTGCTTTCGTTTTGACTGAGCATCCCTCTTCGCAACAGCAGCCTTCTCTTCCAAAGCTTCAATATCGTCATTCTCCCCACCTGGCCCATGCCCATTGTGTGAATCCATCATAGAATCGTCCCCAAAAGCACCCCAACCATCACCCGAGTTATCATACGGCCGCGGCGCGACAAGCTGGCGATTACTATTGATATTTGGTCTCCGGGCTAGTTGTGTAGAATGAGCTTGCGCGGGGATGGGGTGCTTATAATCCGTCGCCGTTTGCGGCAGGCCATTCGTTCCTGCCCCGAAAATATCATTCAAGTTATAGCCTGATGTTGGATCCGCATAATTTTGATTTTCGGGATTCTGGGTCCAGCGCAGAAAATCTGCATTAGGTATCTGGCTACCTGCATTATACGTTTGTTGCATTTGCGGTGTCTGAACAGCCGACGAGGCTCCCGGTGCAGCTCTTTTTCTGGGGTTTGTGGGAGGCATAGGAGAATACATTCGATAAATTTGTGTGCGGTCTGGCCGTGGAACTTATTTCACAGATGGGGTAGGTGTAGGGTGTAGGGTGTAGGGTGTAGGGTGTAGGTGGGTAGGTAAGTAGGTAAGTAGGTAAACAGTCCTGCCGTACCGTCCAGCCGTATCAAACAATTCACGGGTCCAAAGTCGAGGCTACCTGCAGGCTCCCTAGCCGCTTCAAGCAGGTATATGTGCGACGCCAAACTCGAAGATAAAATGGGCAACTTCTATGCTGGAAGATGTTTGCCCTCTCTTTTTTTTTTCCCTNNTTTTTCTTTTGCGATTGTCGCGGGATATTCTGGTAGAGGCTCGACGGTGAGCAGATGGAAATGTGCAGGAAGGAAAGAAGATATCTATAAATGCTGAAGGCGGATCAAAGGTATGATTGGAAAGTTATGAGTCAATGGTGGATGTATTGAGATGGTTCTTAGAATAAGTTATTGTTACTGACAAAGGTTGAAGGGGGTGGTGAGGTAGTGGGGTTGGTTATGTATGATGCAAGATGCAAATCGATCGATAGATATATTCGTTGTATGTTTTGGTTTTAGTACTTTTATTGTTCTTTTTGATTTGAATTGAGACTTTTTATTTATTTATTACTATATACTATATTTGGAGGAAGGTATCAAACTATCAATTGAATGAATAAATTTTGAGTTATGATAGATACTTAGTAATTATGTTTTATTGAAGTAAGTAGTCGTAATAATAATAATATTATTAGTATTATTATATTATATTATATTGTGATTATTATAATTACCTACCTAGGTAGGTATATACTATCATTTGGTACAAAGTATATATATGGCTACCTAGGTATTGCTATATATCATTATATCTCTCCGGGTCACCTTGCTGACGTTCTGTTCCGGCTTCAGGAAATCTTCATCGAGATTGAATTTAAGTTAATAAGTAGCCCTGGTACTCCGTACGTACTACAGTAATAATAAGTTTCGCTTATCCATAAAAATGTGATGATGCAAATGATGACTAATATACAAGGCTGAAAGTAGAGTCAAAAGGCTTCCAAGGCTTCCAAGGCTTCCAAGGCTTTCTTACAAAGAGTTTCATCCCATCTTCGTTATCTATCTAGCGGTATCAGTATCAGATCAGATCAGATCATATCATATCATATCATATAAACCTAGTACCTAGTTTCTATATCTTCATGACCATAACCACTCCCATAACAACAACCATAAATCTACCCCCCATTAAATCCTCTCACATACTCCCCCAAAAAAATTATCAATCAAAAGCCCCCATAATTCAATAGCCATTACCCGTACTTCAAAAAAAAATCATATCCCATCCATATAAAAGGAAGCCCGGAGTTCTTAATATGGAGCGGACTTTGCGCTTCTTGGTGCCATCCTGTTAGTACAATCCCATCCTATCCTCCTATCACAGCTGCTGTACGTGGCCATACGCCATACGCCATACGCCATACGCTCCACACATTCTTCACCACTCACTATTCGAGACTTATTATGCTTTGTACATCATGATTCATCATGGTTGATTCATTCAGATTCTGAACCCAATGCTAATCATCCCTTTCCTTTGAATTCCATCCCGCCCGGCGCACGGAAGAATCATTTCAGCTCCCCTAATCGTAACCGAACAAATATTCCCGCTTTCTACTTCCACTTCAATCCCCTATTTCGCTCCTCTTCCAGCCAGCGCCGATCCTCTCGCCAATTTCTCATTCCTCTTCATGTCCCATTCTCTCCCCGTTGAACCTCCAGCCCTCGCCTCCCTCTTCGCCTTCATTTCCTCCTTCAACGTCTTAGCTTTCTCTCTCGGATCAATAACCACTAATTCGTCCTCTGCTTTCTTCCTATAGCTGAGATCCTTGCCCAGTTTATCTTCCTTAAAACTTAATGCATGAGACATCCACCCCTTATCATTAATATCATCCTCATCCTCTTCTTCTTCGCCTTGCGCGTCCCATGATTTACAAGATTGACAATTCGCTATAAAGTGTAAATCGCACAGTGAAGCTTCTTCTTCATCAGCTGTTCCGTTTTCGTCTGGTTTTGTTTCAGCGTCGTCATGCGTTGCATTTTTAGTCACCTTCTTTTCAGGAGGCGCCGATTCTAATGTTTCCTGAAAAGCTCGTAGGTAATCTAGGGTTTCCTGGTCATTACTTGCATTAGACTTTCCGTTCGGGTTACGTTTCCGTCCACGAACAGATGTGGCTGGTATCATTGCTTCTAGAGCGGATTTCTTCTTTTCGGGCTCGGGGGCCGTTTGAACGTTTCGCTTCATGGATGCTTTGAGCTCTGCTATTTGCGCATTTGTACGATCTAGCAACGAGGTAACCTTTTCAACCTGGGGTTCCGGTGAGGAGGAAATATCCCGATCGAGCTTTGCGGCTCTATTAGGCAAGGATTTGGGGGGTGCTTTTGTCTCTGGTTCAGGCGACGACTTGGGGGATTCTGATGACCGGGGTTTTGGCGCTTTCTTTTTCGACGCGGATTTGACTTTAGATACCGGCTCGGCTTCGTTATCTCCAGTCCCGTCATCCATTACAATCCTCGTATCAAACTTCGCCTTCTTCTTAACCACCGTTTCCTCTCCACCTTCCTCCCCATCATCCCCGAAACTCAACAACTGCTTCCCCGCTTTCCTCTTCTTTTTCTTCTCCGGAATTTTCTTCTCAGGCGCCGTACCCTTCGCAATTCTCTCCCTCCTAACCATATCCTTGAACGGATTAACCAAAATCTCCACCCCCGTGATCTTCGTAGGATACAACGGCCTCTCCCCATCTCCACACTCGGCCTCCCCCATCCTCGCCAAATTATAAATCGTTTCGCCCTCCACCCGTCCAAACAGAGTATTCTTGCCTGTCAACTCCGGCGTATCTCCCAAAGTCAGAAAAAACTGACTCCCATTCGTATCCTTCCCTTCGTTCGCCATCCCCAATAACCCTCTCCTGTTGTACTTTATCCTGCTATGAAATTCATCTTTGAATCCAACACCTCTCGCTCCCGCATTTTGACCCTTTCGCTCCTCCATGGGCCATATGCCATTTTCTTCCGCGAACTCGCCGCCATCATAGATAGATTCTCCGCCAGATCCAGTACCTGTAGGATCGCCACCCTGTAGAATAAACCCGGGCACAAGTCGATGAAAGATAGTATTATCATAGTAGCCATCGAGACAATGTTGCAGAAAATTACGACAGGCGAGGGGGACTTGTTGCGCCCAGAGCTCGAGAGAGATATCGCCGGAGGTGGTGTGGAGGACGCATGAAGCGGTAGGTTGGGGCTCGAGATTGTAGAGTGATGACATAGTTGGGTGTTAAGAAGAATGGCAAGACCAACAAATTAATGAGGCCTTGTTGGGTGTGATGGGAGTTGTTGAAATTATTTTGGCCTTATATCTGAACCAAATCTCATTAAAGCTTGGGGTGAGCTTAATGCCTGAGCTAGCTCATCGGTGCCTTTTATTTAAGGCTTAAACAGCAAGCTGATATCAAACAACCAATAAAGATGATATCAAAAACAACAAGCTCGCCATTTTCATATTCATTCATTCATTACTCTAGATTCCGTTCCAGTATCCCAAATCTACATCTCGTACACAGCACATAGAGCAAACATGACGTCAATCCGATCCAATATCTTCCCTAATCTATTGAAACGACCGCCATTATCAAAATCATACATCGAGGCTGAACAATCCAGTGTGGCCAAAACATGTATTGTCATTGGTAATAATAAAGATAGAGAGGCTGGTATCAGATCTATGAGTTTATTTACCTCCCATGAGATATAAAGCAGAAGTCCCAGCCAGAGTGGAGTCAAGATAGCGGTGAGGGAGGTGAATATTCGGGATCGCATCTTTGAAGGGAGAATCTACAGTGTTTGGGGAGTGGAGCGGAAAGAGGAATGTATGAAGTAAGAATTCACAAATGACATGATGAACAAACAGATAGTATACGATGAGTTGTTTTCCCTATAATCCTATTATCCCCCCGCCACCAGACGCCGTGATTACATGATAATATCAGACGCAGCACAAAGTCAAGCGCAGAAGGTGCATTGGAGTCCTACTCCAATATTTCATCCAATAAGAACGAGGATCCAATGCACCCCGAAAACACAAATGCACATGGCCTTCAAACCCCCCTTGAAGCCAATGATCCCGGCAACAGTACAAGAATTTTCAATTTTCGGTGAGTAAAAAACAATTAAAGTACAATGATTTCGTATTCCTCAGTCAGCCCTTGGAATCCAACTCGAGAGCCAGCGAGTAGATGTTGGTTTCGATTTCAGTCAATGTCTGGAACTGGAGACCTAAGATAGTTTTATGATTTTATAGCGTGACGGGACGTTACGGTCGTCAATCGTGTGTAGAAAATGGGTGTGGCAAACCCTTATTATTATTCGTTGTCCAAAGACGTTAAAATAGACCGGATCCTATTTTGATGGAAACCGGGAGGAAGTCATAGTAGCGTTATCGTCAAGGTTGCCCACTCGCTTTAATAGTATCCTGGATGATTCGTTATATTTCGTCGTTTGCGGAACCCAATCGGTGGTGTTATTAAGCAAAACGTGTATATACCCCAAGCAGAAATGAGTCTAAAGCGTGGGTGCTCTCCGAACAAAAATCGAGGCCACAGTTGTAATTACAGTAAAGAAGAGCCGAGTTGAAGAGCCTATTTTTTAGGCAAACCAGAGGCTCTAAAAACATTGCATGGAAGTGAATGGGCGTCCGTGGGATGACAGATTAAGCAGCGCTGCCAGTAATGTGACGTTTTAACACGTAGAAAATAGATCGCGTCAGTAGCTCTAATGTTCGTAACGTCGTAAATCTCTTAAAAAGAGTTACATAAATCGGGAAGCAGAGGTAAAGCCGGTTCGTTCAGATGAATCTAGCATTCCATTAGTTTGAGGCTCCTTAGGAGTGTAATCAACACAGCTTACCATCACTGCCTTTGCTGGCATGGCCGTTTTGTCTATTGCGAGAAAAACCTGAGCCCCATTGATCACTGGTAGGTCCTCTTGGTTGTCTCTCGGGAACTGCGCTCTGGCCACTTCTTGAGCTGTCTTCGATGTTTCCGTTGACTGGACGTTGGCTTCCAATAGGGCCGGCATTTGATGTGTAGCTATCTCTCTCTTGGCCAATACGTCCAGGCATGTTTGAACGAGGCTGACGGTCATACCCAAGCGACATGTTGCTCATGCCGTTGGCAAGAAATGCGTCCTCTCGGAGGCCTAAGGGTCCTGAGGAGGTAGGGGTCAAGTTGGGAGTTCCGCCTGTAGCTGATCCTAGACCGTAATCATTGCCCTGGAATCTGGCGATATTCTGGCTCAAATTAGCTGGGAAGCTCGCGGACGATGGCACAGGTGATGGCGAATAAGAGCGCAAGTCGGCGAACGATTTCGCGGCTCGTAGACTTTGACCACCATTAAGTAGGTCACGTACACCTGGAGAGCCTGGGATATCCAGAAGACCAGAACCTTGTCGGCCGAGAGTATGCATTTGGTAAGCAGCGTCGTTAGCTCGTTGTTCGCTGAAGTCGATCGTTGCAGCTCGATTAAGTCCACGACGTTGAGACTCATTGTAGTATCCGGCTTGAATTTGATTCAAAGGTGAGCTGGCATGCTTGATCTTGAGAATTTGCACCTGGCGCAGCTCTCCATGTCCCTGAGAATGGTGTTCCAATCCCATGTTATGTGCTAGAGTATGGATAATTCTTCGATCGGCGGGCGAAACCGTAGGTGCGAAGGTGTAAGCCTCCTTTTCGGGGTCATTCTTGAAAAGGAGAAGTTCGGTGTAATAGCTCAATGTTGTTGGATCGTTCAGATCGTATTCTGCAACGAGAAGGTCAAGTTAGCAGAGTTGTGCGTGGGATAGGACGGTTTACTTGCCTGCGGCAGTGGTACTGGGTGTGGCAGCAGCTTGACGCATGTTTACAGGCGAAGGAGATGCAGTTCTAAGGGCGGAATTCATGGAGTTCATTGATCCTGCAGTATGAAGGGATCCAGTGGAAATCATGTTTGGTGCGCGATGTTGCTCCTCCAATTGGCCGCGTCTTTCTCTCTTGTCGCGTTCGATTCTATCGCGCTCTGCAGCTGGAAGCATCTTCTTATACTCAACTCGGAGCTTTCGTCCCTGCAAGTCCAGGTGGTTCAACGCATCGATGACTTGTTGCGTTTCGCGAGCATCGGTGAAATTAGCGAAGGCCAACCCCCTGAAAACTCCATTGTCGAAATGATAATTGAAAGCATATGGCAATGGCAATCCCATGTTTGACATCATGTCTGTCAATTGTTCTTTCTTGACAGCAAAGGGGATATTCTTGATAACGATGGCGGTTGGAATAAGCTCTTCATGATCGCCCTGTTGATTTGGGGGTGGTGGTGAGCGATGGGAATGCTGAGGTGGGTCAAACATGGCAGACAAGTTATGCTGTTGTAAGGTTGATTGAGTGATGGGACCACCAAGGGATGGAGGAGCTATATTCACCCAGCCCTGTAAGATATTAGCAAAATCCGACGGTGCGCAAAGGCAAAGATTGATGGAAGGAAATGAAGAGATAACGTACAGATGGGATTTCAGTTCTGCGAGCTTGTTGTTGAGGTCTCATACGGCCTGCAGCTCCCATTGTACTCGCTCCATTAGCACCTCCATAGTTCCATGTCTGGCTTTCGTAGGCGTAATTAATATTATTGGGATTGGAAAGACCTCTATAACCAGTTTGATTTCCATTGTATTGCGGAGCGTCATCAGCACTGAAAGGAGAGAAGGTTTCCATGAATTGTCGCGATGACTGGCGATTAAGCGTCATATTGCCATACGCCCGACTCGACGCTGGCGATCGGTTTGGAGGATAATCCTGGAACATCTCCGAATACTGTTGACTCATCATGAGTGGCAGATATTTTTGAGTTGTGTGAAGGAAGAGAAATGAAAAGTTTGTTGTGATGCAAGGAGCCGGTGGCACACTTGTCAAAGCTTTCCTCTTGAGTCCACACCACAACAACAACAACCACAACAACAACCAAAGGTCTCCTGTGAGAAGTCAATGATTCAAAAAAGGGTTAAGCAGCGAAAATCTAGCACGAAACCGAGGCTGATATGTTTTTCGCAACAAAGTATGGTGTAAGAGATGTTTGAGGAGGTTGATAAAAGCTACAAAGCTAGATTGTATTTGATTTCGAATTATTTTCGACGTGCGATGTGGGTTGTGGGTGATTATGTTGATTGTGGTGATAGGTAGAGAGGTAGAGAGGTAGAGAGGTAGAGAGGTAGAGAGGTAGATAGGTAGATAGGTAGATAGGTAGAGAGGTAGAGAGGTAGAGAGGTAGATAGGTAGAGAGGTAGAGAGGTAGATATTTCGTATTTCGTACTTTGTACTTTGTACTGGGGGTTCGTTCTCCTTATTGTGGGCGTGGGGG
>NGKI01000012.1:1589181-1599226 GCA_002162615.1 Myriosclerotinia duriaeana | reverse complement strand
GACAAGAACTGATTGGGGGGAGAGGGAGGGGTGTGGGCTTCTTGAATAGTCCTAATGCTATTGAAGAATGAAGAATGAAGAAATATTTTTAAGGTAACGATGTTAATATTATATTGAAGAAAGGATAACTTTCGAAGTATCAAATTATATTGAAGTTTACTCGACTTTGATGTGCAGAGGAGTAACTTTTAGTAGAGTGAGTAATAAAAGAGAAGACAAGGGAGAGAGAGAGAGAGAGAGAGAAAGAGAGACTCTGAGAGAGAGAGACTTTCTTCGGTAGACTAATAATAATAATAATAATATTAGTGAGTGAGTTGAATGATGGAATAATGGGAAGGGTGAAGGGTGAAGGGTGAAGGGTGAAGGGAGTAATTCTACTTTTTTATTAATGTCCAATAAATCAATCCAATTAATAACTTGGAAAGCCAAAGTAGCTCCTCTATGAGGCTAACCTCTTTTAGGCTTAGTTAGTTGGTTGGTTCACTAGGAAAGTAAAACCACCTGCACCACACATCGGTTCAAATGATCACTTTATTGATAAAATGAAGGGGGGGAGGGGGGAGGCCTAGGGAAGCTGGAGAGGAGAGGAGGGGGAGAAGAGAGGAGAGGAGAAGGGGATGATGAAGGTTTCGAGGTGCAGATGAATGAATAATGGATGGAGATAGAAGAGATGATGAAGATAAAGATGATGAAGATTCGGATTCGGATTCAGAATGAGATTCAGATTTCCAAGGTTAGATACTCATAATATTAGGCATATTTAGATATATATTTATTAAAGGAACCTAATATTTAACGGACTTTTTCTACCTACCTAGGTAAAGTTGTGTTATCTCTTGTTTTTTAGAGTGTTTTTAATCCATCCAATCCATTTTATACTTTCTTTTCTTTACCTGGACTAGGTAAGTAATTCATCATGTATCTCTGATATTATTATTAGTATGCACATCAAGTACCCGATATAGATAAGACACACAATGACACAGAGAAAGATCTCAAGGAACAAGAAAGTTTGGGATATCTCTGAGTCGAGTCTCGAGTCGTGTACTTCATTCGAACCTCTTTGCTTCAAATTGCTTGAGATCGCACTTGGCACAAACTTGGTGCTTCCGATTATCGATTATGTTGAGTTCGAAGGAATGTTGTGAACTTGTGAAGCATGACATCTTGAACGAGTTGCGTCTATCTACGAAGTATATTATTATCATCTGAACCTTGAAACTGTCACCCAATAATGGTATCTAACTAGTATCCATGTCAAAATCCTTGGATGGAACTGCCAAATGACTCAAGTAGAACTAACTATCAATTCAGTATCAAACTACTAAACACCTCTAGTGGCGACAAATCATTGGCACATACAGGTTAATCCAACTTCCAACTACCTACCTAGGTAGTACTTGATATGAGAATATGATCACAATACTATCTACCTACCTAGGTACTCAGTATTCATCGGCGTCAACTTCTCATTGGTTGGTCCATAGGACAAGTTCCTAGGGTGACATAACATTAGTGCGCTCCTGCAGCTGATTCATTTGATCTCTGCAGATTTATATCTAATGTAACTTACAAAGCGGCACATCCAAATCCTTGGTTATGATTCGTTACCTAGACTGCTAGTTAAGAGGTTCAAGATCAAGATTAGCCATTTCTTGGGTGTGCAGTCAGTTACTTGACTGACTGCAGTGATCTGTATTCTATCGAGTCCTATACTACTATACTGTATTGTATCTAACACTTTTCGTAGTTCGGCGTTTCCAGATGCAAGTCATGGATGATGATGAATGGAAGACAATCACCGGGATATTGAGTGGATAATCCAATCCCATTCTGAATCCACGAACGAAGATGTTCCGTACCAAACTTTTATTCTACGAGAGTACAAGAGTATATTAAAAGGGATCCATAGATCTTTTTAGGAGAAGGAGAAGGAGAAGGGGAAGGGGAAGGGTAAGGGGAAGGGGAAAAGGAAAAGGAAAAGGAAAAAGGAACAAGGAAAAAGGAAAAAGAAGGGTCGTCTGAGAATCATCTCTTCTTTTGCTTATGATTCTCCAAAAATACTCGTATGTGTCCAAAAGTCCAATCTATATTGATCTAGGTATCTATTGAAGCAGGGTTGATTGCTCAGCCTCAATTGAGGCTTGAATAAAAGAACTTGCATATCCATGAATCCTTTCTACCTTTTGTAATCGATAAAGTCTACTTTAATACCTGGAATAGCTACAAGAAGTTGTAAACAAGATTCATTCATAACTAGGTACTATAAACCAAAGCAATATAACTTCATAATCTAATCCTTCTGAATTCCTTTGGAAATGTAGCATCTTCTACCAATACACAGTATTCTTGTATATTATTTTCATATTAATCTATCTTATTCATACTTCATATTATATCACAATTACCTAGTACCTACGTACCATCCATCCACCATCCATCACATTCACAATCATCACATCTCCATCTCAGTCCCACGTCTTACAATTACAACCTCATCTCATTATTCCCTTCCCCTCGAAATGACACTCCCTTACCCTTACACAACCCACTCTGTCGGTTTATTCTTTACCTTCTAGAATACGAAGAACCGCCTTTCTCTCATTTCGGAAGAAACAATCCTCGAATTCCAGTACCAAAAAGTCGATATGATCGAGGCCCACGCAAATGCTTGCTTACATTGTTTCCTGACACAAGACCAATGAAAATCGCAGGAATGAATACCCATTCATTACTCACCGTCTCCAAAAATAATTATTATTCGATGGGGAAAAAAAAGTCTTGGATCGTGAACCCCTTTTTCCTCCAAAAGATCCATCAGGAGTTTAATCTATACTGCGGGGCGAACCGATACCATGATTATTAAACTTTCATATATGGATTCTCTATTAATCTCTATTAAACAAACATGATATGGTCTGTTCGCAACCTCATTCTTTCTGGTCCCCTATTTTCCTTACCAGACTCTTTTATATGAATCTCTATCTAAGACTAAGCTACCTACTTCTCCATTCTACCTACCTACCAGGAGCACCAGGCAGGGAGTGATCGAAGGAAAAGCTCATTTCCATTTGTTCTATTGAGTCTTGAATCTTGAACTTTTGACTCACTCTTGGACAAATTAAACTTTCAATTTTCAAGACAATTCAAATTGGGATCGAAATGGGAATTTTATCTCCTGGACCCTGGAGATATTATCTGTCACTTGAGCGCGTTCTTCAAAAGGGCAACAAATGGACGAAGAAGTTATCTTCATCAAGAAGTAATGATTAAACGAATCCTTTGCCTTGCAATATATTAATCCTCCTCCACGAAGAAAAGTTGAAAATAAAGGCAACTTGGGTTAAGTCATCGCGTGACTTTTATATCTTTCATCGACCAACAGGTTCAACAGTTGGTTGTCATTCTCCTTCCCCAAACCACCCAATCGGAATCAAGATTTGAAGATCCCGTTAAGAAAGGCTGAATGATAAGAAGATATGTTCCGATAGGTAATCGCTGTAATGATGCAGATATACCTTGTTCTCTTACATCACCCTCCTTACTCGCTGGTACTATAATTGGTCATGTGATATGTTGAAGAATAAGTATCTTCAAGTCACTACACTGTTGGTTAATTCGAAGTTACATGCGATGATTTTCAGGTCTCACGTTGGGCTGATATGTCAAAAGTCTCAATTTCACATCGAAGTCATGAATCACTGGCATGTTTTCTTCTGAAGCTGGAATAGCGGGCCTTCTCATCAAACACCATCATAGTTAGCAGAAGAACACTCGAGGAGAGATTATCGTTTGATGCACCCGCGTTTACGAACTCTCATTTCACACGGGAGACAAAGCCCTAGATCTGCATCGGCAACAGCTTTGAGAAAGTGGTGATCTGTGCAGTGAACGATGATGTCATCAAACTCAACCTTTGAAATCTAAGTTCGCGGCTGCGTAAAGACATATGCGTTGATCGCGACTAGCCTAGATATCCCTTCTATTGTGGGCGAAGAGGTGAGCACCATATTATCTTGAGTCGAGAAATCGCTCGAAAGTCAAAATCGAGACTCTTATCTTCCGCTCCGGTAGTACTCTCAATCAAGCCCAGGACGCTGTCAGTGAGTTTATAAGTAGGATTTATGCTACTCGTTGAGTTTGCTCGTTACATTCTCAGCCGTTCCAGTGAATGATGAGCTGTAAAATCCCCCATTGCCCAAATTATGATGTCTAGATTCGAGTTTAACGTGTTTGGAATTTTCAATCACAGACAAGTATCACGGATCTATATTTAAGTTACATTTCAACATGGAAGGAAGTTTTTAACTATCATTTACATGCTCCAAGGCTCGGAGTAAAGCTTATTTGCCCTTTATGTCCAACATATTGTTCTCCCTGTGGCCTCTTCTCGATCAAAATCCAAGTATATATAATGTGCCGTGATGATATGATAAATAGACACCATCCAATATATTCCAGAGCATTCTCTCGGCTGCTTGGAAAAGAAGAATGTAAGAAGTCCAAGAGTGGAATAATCATCAGCTCCTCATGCAATCCATATGTGATAATCATGTATCGATCTATCCACCACAAACTTCTCACCCCATCTCATCTCCTCTTTCACATCTAAATACTTCCTTCTTCATATATTTTAATTCACGCGGTTCCTGCCTCTTGGTGTACCGAGATAAAAGTCGCCATGACATCAATGTTATAATACTTTCTTGCATATCAGTTTCGATCATGGGCTAGGTGATTGATATATCGGGAAAAAAAATTTTGGAGATATGTAGCTTTCGAGGTTTCTGCAGTTAATCATGTGGTGAATCGGAATTATTATGTGGAAAAAATAGTGTTGTGGGTTTGAGGATGGGATTTGAGGATGGGATTTGATGGTTTTGATTATTGTGGGAAAGAAGGGGGGGGGAGGGGCCTACGGAGGTGAAATAATAGGATTATCCTACTCTAGGTACTAAGATGTATTATATCGAGTCGTGAGATTAAGATTTGAGATTTGAGATTGAAGTTTTAAGTTTTTACCCAGTAGCAATATTCGAAAGATCGAACAAGCTTTCTTTTTCTTTTTCTATTGTGGGAAAGCACATGAATGTTTTCAATATACTTAGAGTAGCTTAGTTGAGCACTTGAACCTGTACTCGTTATCGAATTACGAAGTATACACTTGTCCAATCCGACCTACCCCCGAATTATTTGTTGGTTCTTCGTGTATTATCATTACTAATTGGATCTCTAACCTTCTACTCTATTGTCTCCTCCCAGCGTGCTATCGGGATGTGTATATCTCGCACGACTCTTTTATACGGTTTTTACTTTTACTTTTACTCTTGTTTTTATTTTACTTTTTTAGTGATGAAGTTCTTAAAGGTAAATTATATATTATTCTTTACAAATAAATATAATAATATATATATTATATATTCGATTTAATAAAAAATTGTACCTTTTTATATATTTGTTTACTTTTTTATTATATTAATTTTTTATTTTAATATCTTTTATTTTATTTTAATAATACATTTTTAACTTTGATAGTAAGAGTTCTAGGACTTACTCGTTGCATATATAACGCTTTTGCACCTAAAACCTTGATTTTATTAAGTTTTTATACTCTTATTAACTAATTATATAATCAAATAAAATAAATAAAATTTAATTATTATACAATTTAATTAGTAAAATTATATAAAAGAATAAGCTACTTTATTTTTAATGAATTTTGTTTGAAAGCTATATAAGTTTAAAGTTAAATTTAGTTTTTTTCTGAAATTTTCGCTTATTTTGTATAAAAAAAGCATTATAAGTTAAAAAATTTGAAAAATATCAATTTTAAACTTTAATAACTTTTCAACAAGATTTACTAAAAATAATTGGTTTTATTTTTTATATAATATTAAGGTTTATTAATAATTTTATTAAAAAAAAGTAGGAAAATATCAAATATTGCAAAAGTTATGAATTTTTTAAGTTTATATAGGAAAATATAGTTTTTGCAATTATTTTGTTACAAAACGTTACGGTGTGCGACGAGTAAGTTTTGGAATTCTTAGTAATATATATAAGCTAATAAAAAGAATTAAAAAGTTTAAGAAACGTTTAAAGTAAATTAGAAAATCTTAGAATAAAGAAAAGTGTTTTAATTTAATATATTTAACAATCTTATAATTTGAAATCCGAGTAATAGTTCGAATAACTAGTTTGTAGTTTTTCTTAAATCAAATTAACTATTAAGTAGGTTTTGATATAAAAAATTTAAATTAAAAGAATAGTAATAAAGGTGTATATAAAGTTGTAAAGGAAAAGAAAGAGGAAAAGAACTTGAATGGTTGGAAGGTTAAGAGAGTAAGGAAAGATAAATGAGGATGGGGATTGGGATCAGCAACCGTACTGTTCGGAGGTTAGGCCTAATTAGGTCTAGTGTCTTTCTTTGTCTGAATCAAGCATATAGTCTTGTACAGGAGAGCTTAACTCTCTTGTCCTCTTTAGTCAATACAAGTGCTACGAAACCTACCCTATTCAAGCTATTCCACGTGAAATTAATCAAGAACTTCAACAGGAAATATAAGAGGAAATATAAATAAGTATTTAAATAGCGACTTTAGTATAATTAATTATATCTAGTACAATGAAACGTAGAAGTATATTACGTGGGTTTGTATTTGAATATATATAATTAGTCTAAGTTAGGGTTTTTTTTTTGTAAGTTGATATTAGAGTTCAAATTGAATATTAGGTTATTAATATTTAAATTCGTAAATATTATAGATTCTTTTTATCGATATTAAAGTAAAGTAAAGTAAATAATTTCAATTCTGTATGATTGATATTCAACAGACACGTTCGCTCGTTCGTTCATAGCAAAATCTCATCTCGTAAGATTGTATTATTGAAACACCTTGGTATTCCTTTCCGTAACAATTCCTCCCCGTAACAATTCGATAGCTAAATATACTTTCTTATGTCAAAATACAATCATAATTAAAGTTGAGATGAGATGAAATAAACAGGCAGAGGTGGAGGTTCTATACCTAGGTCACAACAACCTTCCGGGAACTCCGGAGGACAGAAATAGGGGAGGCGAAATTAAAGACCGATCTTCACATCGTAACGAAAAATCGCCTCTATATGAAATTCTTTCCTTTTTTCCGAGCCATCTTTCCTAGGAAAATGATCAAAGTGAAAAGGAAAAATTCAATTAAACTCTACTGAATCGTTTAGACTAATAAGACATCAAACTCAGACGGTGTATTCGAATTCATCTAATTGGCGCCAAGTAACTAACTAGTAATAGATGTCTTTACCAAGTTAAGAAACAAAATCAGCTGTCTCTTAGTATAGAGCAAAGAGTTTGCCATCAAGAAAATTGCAAGGGGATTTCGAGAATTTTTCGGAATATTCTAGGGCTTAACTTGAAAAAAGATATCAAACGCTCGGCACTTAATATCATGGCAAATACGCACTTACACTACTCTGTAGTCAATTTCGATTAAATTTTAGTATGGGCAAGCATGAGTATCATACTCTAAAATAGTTTAAAAGTCTAAGACTCACTTCGATTTGAACGAATCGATTAGGCCAAAATGAGAAATTTCCTGACTACTCATATGTCCGCTAAAGTATGAGATAGCTCGCGTGTTTTCTTAACTAAAGACCTCTGATTAGTAAGGAAAGCTCATCATGGGAACGGTGTTAGGGACTAATATGGCAGGCGCGACTATAGTGACGCCAAGGACTGTATAGCATCATCTTAGATCATAATAATAGGGACACCCTCTTCACCCCTAAAACCATAATCCCTTCAGCCGGCCTCGGGTTTGTTTTTTTTTTTTTTTCATTCACTCTAAGAATTTTTTCAAATTGGATTTGTTGGACTAAGGGTTTTAACCTACCGGCACATGACGAATGATTAATAAAAACCCACTTTCAGATTTTCATGGTATTTGTTATTCTATATAAGAAAATTATGTAGACGGTGAAATGGAAAAATATTCTATGGTGTAGATGCTGCATAGG
The DNA here is from genome assembly GCA_002162615.1 of Myriosclerotinia duriaeana. Classification (NCBI taxonomy): domain Eukaryota; kingdom Fungi; phylum Ascomycota; class Leotiomycetes; order Helotiales; family Sclerotiniaceae; genus Myriosclerotinia; species Myriosclerotinia duriaeana. Next base: position 1,591,213 of record NGKI01000012.1, on the reverse strand, counting down.
GGTTGTGGAATAGGCGATGGTGGGGTAAAGGGGGCGAGGCTTGATGATGGGGGTTTGCTGGGTAAGGAGGGGGAAATTTCGCTGTGAGGGAAATTATACTCGGATGAAGTTATGATCAAGGGAAGTTATACACGAACGAAATCATCGTCGAACAAAGTTACACTCGAACGAAGTTACACTCGAACGAAGTTATACTCCAGCGAAGTTATACTCCAGCGAAGTTATACTCCAGCGAAGTTATAATCCAGCGAAGTTATACTCGAGCACAATTATACTAGAACGAAGCTATTTCGAACGACATAATACATGAAAGAAATGGATGGAAGGAAAATGAGTAGATATAGTATATTTAGAATATGCAGAAGGGTAAGGTTAATGGTAAGGAGGCCTTAGAGCGTTTGATACTTGTGTTCGAGGCAGCTCTTCAAATTCGTTTATTGAGTACAACTTGGCGTCAAGAATTAAGGGGGAGGGGGGCGGGGATCCAGGGAGTTGGAAAGAAATACGATCCACGGGTTTCCAAGGCTGCAGCGAAGGGACGTGCGTTGTTGTGAAAATTTGATAAAGGGGGAATGATATAGACAATTCTACGATCAGTGTATTTTTGGACGTGACGGATTCCCTGCTATCGCACCGTCGTCCCCCTGTTATTACCCCATCAGAACCACGCCGTCGATCTACCGTATGTAACATTGCCCTGATATCCCGATATACTGATATAATTATGTTGTCGACCTTCCACAATCCTACTAATGCCCTGCAGCAGCGTTGCCATCGATTTACCAGAACATTTTACTGTTATAATCATACTGTAGGTCTACCACAACCATGCTCTTGACCCAAGATAACCCTAATATTACCTTGCCATTGCTCTGCCGTCCCTCACTTGTCTTTCTTTGAAGAAAAGGAACGAGTCAATCTTGAATATAGAAAGACGAAAAGAGATGTGATAGAACGAGATGGAGTTGAATTACAAGGACTGCGTTCTAGCAACTCGAATCGGTGTCGCTTGTAAAAGGGTTTGGTGCTACACTCTAGATAATGAGATTTTTCGATAAAACGGAATCGAAGGAAACGAGGAAAAGAAACGATAATTGCTCTGCCATTACCTACCGATGTCGATTCTGATGTCGGTGTCGAGTCAAAGATGGTTAGCGGCAAGGGGGTCGAAGGTATCTATGATGTGAATGAGAAATGTCAGCTGGCAGCTCTCAGATCAATCCCTACACGTCAGCCCCCCTATGTGCCTATCGTATTGGGAGATGAGACCACTTCAATCGGCGAATTTTGCTTGCTGGTCAATCTTCTCCATTGATGAGCGCCGAACGTGAACCTCTGTTCATTCGTTCGTTGTTCCGTCCCATCTCATCGTTTTTGTCAAGGCTGGGATTTTGAGTTGGCAGGCGCTTTACATGAATGGACGTAATGAGACGACCTTTAAGGGCGCATTGAAATCATAAGTTGGGGATATATTGTTACATTCTTCGTCTATTTATAGCTGGCCCGTCAATCTCTCAAGCAAAAGTTTGGTCGATGGTTTCGGGCGGCTGGTTGATCAGCAACATGCGGGAAGCCCTTGGTGGTGCAATTGAGAGAAAGTTAGCATCGGTAATTAAGATCAAGCAATCATTGTAAGGGGGGGGGGCGTATAGTTGGACTTACAGAAGAGACTGAGATGAAGAAACGCTATTAACGAAATGCGAGTATGACTTCCAGGTTTGAAATTGTAAGGGAAAGTAGGGTGAGCAGGTGGTTGTAAATATGTTTTTGGTATCCTGATTTTGCCAAGTGGTGTTTAATAAACTGTACAAGGCATTTTGATCAGAACTTTTCATTGAGGGCGTAAAGGCGGCAAACATGCTTGTTTGTTCAAGTTTACTATACCATCAAGATAGAGTGGTAAAACGCCTGGCTCACCAATCGATGGAAATCCGTCTACGGGGTTCTCCCCCAGCCCCTCAAGGGGAGGTAAGATTTTGTCATTTTAGATCTTGCTTAATCTTCTTATCTACTATTTCTTACCTTTTAATTT
>NGKI01000012.1:1572121-1582361 GCA_002162615.1 Myriosclerotinia duriaeana | reverse complement strand
GGAAAGGGTTTTCTTCAAGCTCGAAGAGGAATGCCTTAAATTTAAGGTTCAAAGGCTTTTTGAATTTCAGCACCCACCCCTTTCAAAATCAACAACTACAATGTTTTTTGAAAAATCTGTTTATACTATAAAGATGAGCTAGGCTCTAGGATCTCTGGGATATACACGCTAGCTAATATAGCAAAACATTTGCTACGTTATCCTATTTCTTACATCTACTTTGTTAACAATAAAAAAGATTAACTTCTCTTTTGATTTCAAAATCAACCTACTTCTATATATCTATCCCCTGCACTTCTATATTAAGGAAGATCAGTAGAGATAGCTAGCGTATTTTCTTAACTAAATTCCTTTATTAGGGATTAATATGACAGGTGCAACTATAGTCGCGCTAAGGACTATATAGCTTTACTTTGAATTATAACAATAAAGACATCCTTTCTATCTTTACAATTTTGATCTATTTATGGTGACCTGATGCAGGGATAGGTTTTTGGGGAGGGTCCTGGTTCCAAGATTATACTAGTTCGAAGTCCAGAATCTATTAAACTCGATGCTTTGGCTGTTGCTGTCCTTAAACCTTCGAACCTTACTAGTACGAAAAGTGAAGATATATTCGATCCTCGACGTACCTTACGCTTCAACTTTCAATATATTTAAGCTTTGATTCGAACGTCTTCAGCGGACTCCTTTTATACAACATCCTTCGATATATACATATATAGTGGTACATACAGTTCAACAGGTTTTCAGGTTAGATTATAAGGCTAGGCAAGCGAATATAGCGATGATTCACAATATCTATAAGGTAGGTGCTGGATTCTAAGGGTGTAAATCCTATAGTTGGTAAGTCTAGCAATGGGTTTCGATATATAATGGATTTGAAATCGGGGTTCAGAGTTTTGTAGTGCTTGTAGGTTTATACGATAGCAGGAAGGCAAAAGAATGGTAGGAATAGCTTCAAGTTTTAATATCGAGGTTTGAGGATAAGGGGGATACGTATAGGATAAGTATAGCTTCATTTCTGGCTTCCTAGGTAAAGGAGCATAATATTAGAGATTAATATAGCAAATGTAACTATAGTCGCGTTAAGAACTATATAGCCTCACTCTAGATCAACCTTTATTCAATTCGGTTTTGCTTAATAAGCTATTTATGTTCCGAATTTTATTCGAACCCTTACCTACCTAGGCGATGCCAATATCACGCTAAGTAAGACCCTCACTATGCGGCAATCAATTTCATTGGTGAAAAGTTCTGCATATCAAGCCACACCATGAATGATTAAGTAATATTTGATATTGTGGCTCATGAAGCACAGGCTAGCTACTCACATTATATATCAAAAGAATCTTTAATGAATATCCAGAATGAATACAAACTCGAACAATTACCTAATACTTACTAATAAAATCTAACGATAAATGTAGATTCTATCCGTAGTATGATTTGCTATTAATACCTACCTACTAGGTAGGTAGTAGGTAACGTGAATAAAAGTTTTTGGCCCGAGGTTTGTAAAAGTGTACTAGGTAGATAAGGGCTTAAGTAGGTGGCCCGTGCATGACTTGGTCCTCGTGCTAGAGCTCGTGGTAGTTGCACGTAGCCTTATGTGAACAAGGCCGTTTTGAAAACTTAGAACTTCAATCCTTGAAATCACGAACAACAATAATAACAACGACCTCACTATTCTATTGTCAAGACACATTTCTACGTGATCCTCACTATTAAATTTCAGCCTTGATATTCAGTGTTAATACCCAAAGTTGACACTCAGCCTGCATTTATCCCTTTTTTGGCTTTCTTTCATGTTATTTGAGTATCAATTTGATCTATAATAGCGCCCGCCGGCGAAGTATTGATGCTCATTAGGCAATACTACTACTAACCTTGGTCATCGACTAGGAGGATAGAACAGACATACATAAGTAGAGGCTTCCCCAAGCATGATATAAATACAATGTTAGTTCGTGGCCCTCTTTTGAACGTTTCCATCAGACTAACATTTCAGGACTCGACCGCATACACAATATGATTCCAATGATGGCCGACGTTCTCCTCGCGATCGCTCTCCTGTTGAACGCTCTCCAAGACGATATCTTGATTCTCGCGACTCGGATACGTACAGAGGTGCTGCGCGTGGAGGAGAAAGACGCCGATCACCATCGAATTCAAGGGCGAATACTGCTTCCTTTAACCACAACCAAAATCGAGAGTTATTTTCAGACAGACATATACCTCCGCGAGATACAAATCGAGACTCATCCTTACGCGATCCGCCCCGTGGACCAAGAGCTGGCTCGAAAAGTTATATTGATCCCCCAAGTGGCCCTCGCGGCAATAGTTTTAGCGATGGGTATCGAGGCGATTTCGGATATCGAGGCGATTTTAGAGGCGGCAGAGGTCGTGGTCGCGGAAGAGGTGGCTGGCGGGATGAGAGCAGAGATCGGGACCGAGATCGGGATCGAGACCGTGGCCGAGAGATCGAGCGAGAGAGAGATTATAGAGATTTGAGAAGAGATAATAGAGGACCGCTGGTACCATTCCGCGATGATCGAAGCCGTGATCGAGAATGGGGAGGTCGGGACAGCTTCAAAGCAAGGAGACCTTCTTCACCCGTTGGTAGAGGAAGGTCTCCTAACTACAATAGTAGAGATACTCGTGATGCGCCTTCGAGCCTAGACCTAGACCGTGCTCGAAGAGGTTCGCGAGACGGTCCAATGTCTGCTACCTCTCCTTCCTCTGAGTCATCTCAACCATTTATTCACGGGTACGGTAGGGCTAGAGGAAATGGAGTAGGACGTGGTCGCGGTCGAACCTACTATGATGAACACTATCATCGACCCCAAGTCCGTAGTAGGTCTCCCGAACCAAGCTTTCCTCGCAGAACTCAACCTTCAGCCAGTAAGTTTCATCGTCTTCATCCTCTTCACCCTTTCCTCCCTTTTCACTTGGCTCTGATCCCTATGCATATACAATCTCAACACATATGTGTCTCTTCCTATAACCCTGACTGTATATAGCGCCCCCTCCCCAGGTGCCCGCATTTGGATCCACCGGAGCATCAGCATCGATCAGTCAAAGTCCTGTTCCAGGAGTATCGGTCCCGACTGCGCCCCGTTTTCATGCCGGCAGAGGGGCTCCAAGCAATCACTATGTTCCTGTAAAGTCTACCATCCCACAACAGATTGAAATTTCGCCATCAGACTCAAAATCGGAACCACAAAATGCTGCAACACCCGAAAATAAGTTTCATGAAACCTGGCGATACAAAGAGAGACGTCGCCGTAATAAACCCCGTTTTGGTAGGCACCCGCCCAAAATTCCGATTCGTGATGACTATTCCGATTCAGATGTAGATCCATTCAACGACGACGACCCAGAAGACGAGATCAATTTTGATAGTGAACTAGCTGAGGTTCGTCGTGATATGGAAATTGCTCACAACAGGCCCGATCCACCTACTTTTGACCAGGTTTTTATTATCAAACCATTTAAAGACTTTCCTCTAGTCCCAGAAGATGCACGAGACGGTTCCGACGCGGTATTAGAGTGCATTCGTGGCAAAACAGGATCTGGCATGCCTTCCATAACGATGGAGGGCGCAATAAAGTCTGCGCCTGAGCCCGAACCTCAGTCTGAACTTCAGCAACGACCCGATGCAGTGCTCGAACCGGCGCAAAATATGTATCCCGCTGACCCTAAAATCTCTATTGGTGAACACGCGACCCATGTAGTTTTACTACGTCCGACATCTATCCCAGCGACCACCACCAGTGGCGGTGAAAATGAGCGGCCTCAGCAACCCAATTCTCAATTGCAAGTGTCTGACACTGATGAGCAGTTACCCATGCCCTCAGAAGAAACCCCACTACTGTCGTCTACTACACAGCCCAGCATTAAAACCGCCCTCACTGATACCACTATAAGGGATATCATCACTGAGGATACCCCTTCCACACCAGCAGATGCGACGCTCCCCAAAGATCAGTCAATTGATGAAAGCGTTTTCAAGATTGATTCTTCCCAGGGAGCTGTTCCAGAACATGACGCATCCAAGGGCTCCGAAATCTCTACCGTTCAATCCACCCCCATTGAGTCTGCAAACATACAATCTTCTACACCTGGATCGTCACTACTGCCAAGCACTGACCTCGAAATTGGAAATTCCAAAGACGTCACTCAAGATCCTGTTCAGCCCCTTGGCGCGGAACTTTCGAGTTTAGAGCGACCCGTACAGTCACTGGAAGACCATTCAAACCATGTTACGGAACCTCTTGGAGGAGAAAAAGTGACTGTAGGGTCCCACACGGAAACACCTCTTGGCGTGCCGAACGAAGCATCTCCGTTCGATGTTACGTCCGGTGCTGAGCAAGGCCCACAACAGAGATCAGAACAGACACTGGAACCAAAGCTAGAACCACTCCGGAACTTACCACCATCTATAGACCCTATTGACACCGAGATTCCGTCAGATTCTCATACGGCTGAAGGTGACTCATCGATTAGCCCAAAAACTATGGCCCCCATACAGACATCAATGCCCGAAGTTACAAGTAGTGAAAATCCGATGGAAGGTGTAGTTACAGGGGATTCTGAAAGAGATGAGTCAAGCAACTTGGAAATTGGTCGTGATAACGTTGACCACTCCGAAAAGAAGCTCTACCACACTTTAGAAGGACCAGATGGACCAGATGATAATGTGCAACCCCAAATACCGTCACCGGTACCCCAACCACCAGAACTCACGATAGAGGTGCCTGAGGGAAGTGATAGCGACGAAGATGATGACGAATCTGAGGCCGAGCAAGCCGGATTCCAACTTTTACGTCAGAAACTTGTTCAACAAGAGGCTGCCCTGGAAGAGGACCGCCTTGAATCAGTTAAGCATCCTAGGTGCACGAAGACACCTCCCCCAGAATCTTTGCCCATTTTTCATTATAAGAAATGGGACGAGGATTCCGAATTTGAGGGACTCCTTGAACCTGACCCAGATGCGGAATCTGTTCTTACGAAGTTCATCGAAGAAAAAATGGCACAAAGATGGAGGGAGCAACAAGAAGAGGGAAAGCTATTTTCACAAAATTATACCAAATACCGCAAATTTACTCGCGGAGATGATCCACTCGCTGTCAAGATGAGAGATCTGTTCACTAAAGCCCAGGAGAAGGAGACGGAGGATCTGACTGAAAAGGGCAAGTCGGCAATTGGTTCGGAAGTCAGAGCAGGGGGGCGCACCGGAAGTAGATTTGCCACAGAGCACGACTTCGAACGTGTGCTTCGCGAATCTGAACGCGAAGCTAAAGAATCGAAAGAGCAGCAAGAACAGGATGCCAGGGAACAGACGGCAAGTTCCACGGAAGCCACTATTCCGGACATGCTTTGGGACGAAGAATATAAAGAAACTATGTTTGTGGATACTAGGCACAAAGTTTCCTTTGAGCGGTCATTTCGTATGCTTGAGTTTGGCGAGTCCATTGACAATTTTACAGAAGAAGAGGCTCAGATCTTCCAAAAGAACTATCACAATACCCCTAAGCAGTTTTCCGTCATTGCACAGTTCCTTCCAGATCGCAATTATCAAGCCTGTATTCAGCACTATTATAATGTTAAAACCACAGAAGATTGGAAGACAGCCGCCAAGTTGATGAAGAACAAATCTAAATCTGGAAGGAGGAAAGGACCGAAAAGAGCAAGCGCTCTCATTACTAACGTCGAGAATGGAGGCGGCAATGAGACCGAGGCTACACCAGATGCCGAGAATATGAATGAGCGACGTCGACCACGGCGAGCTGCCGCCCCAACTTGGAATTTTGAAGCACCGCCACCGCCCGAGAATGAAGGTGCTAGTCCAGCACCAACCCCGGCGAAGAAAGTTGCTACCCCGAAAGGAGAAGCAAACGGTGATGCGGCTCCAACAAAGAGAAAAGCCAAAACTCCTCGAGAAAAGGTTCCGAAGCAACCTAAGGCCAGTCAACTGCTAGCAGCTGCCCCATCTCCTTCCAGCCGTAATGGTGAATCACCAAATCCCCCTGAATCAATTGTTGCACCCGAGCCTGCACCCATCCGGCCTCCTGTTGCTCCTAATCGTTTTGCCACACAATATGATAGTCTTGGTCCTCATGAAGTGCCAACATTTCCGCCTCGATTTATGGCACCTGAGAGACTTGCACCAGCTAATCTAGAGGTACCACTTGCACCCGAACGTATTGGCTCTGCCCCTCCAACAGGTGTGGAGTCTCAGCCCGATCGCCGTTCCGCTGTTCAACAACAAACCTCTAGCTATTGGAGCGTCCCGGAAGTAACTGACTTCCCTGGACTACTACGGCATTTTGGTACGGATTGGGTTGCAATTGCAAAGCATATGGGAACAAAAACGCATACCATGGTATATAAAGCAAAATTTTCCGAGTGGCTAACAACCTTAAATGGCCATGATGGCCCTAAGCGTCAGGCTAACATTGCTGAACAGGTCAAGAATTACTATCAGCGCTCGGTCGATTCTGGCAGTAAGAAAGATTGGGAAACCCTCACTCGAGAGGCTGATTTGAAACGCGAAAGAGGTGAATTGACTGGACCGCCCCCGACTCCTTCGGCCCCAACAAAGCGACGATATGATCCCACACCTGCACCTCTGTCCAGATCGGCATCTGCCATGGATCTCGATGAATTGTCTGCTAACCAAACCATGATTCTCCCTCAAACATCCCCTCCTCAACCTACATTGAGTACCAGATTCCCAGCCTTGGCTCAAGCTGGACCTGTCCCTCAATCAATGAATCAAACGATAACTCCTAGTTCTTTGCCTTCCAAACGCTCGCATCACCAAGCTAACCAACAGAGCTTGTCTCAAATTCCGCAACAACAGCAGCAGAGGCAGAAGCATCAATCGCAACAGCTTCCTCAACAACAGCAACAACCGACATCAGCATCACCACTAACAACAATCTCTCAGTTACAACCACAGCCACAACGAATGCAAAGCCAACAAGTAAGACAGTCGAGGGGGCCTGCTATGGGCTTCTTCACGACTGACAACCAACGACCCACCATGCAGAACACTGTCTCTCAGCAAACGCAAAACGCTTCACCAATAACAGATCCAGCAGCTTCCCTTGCTTCTCAACGATCGGCTCGGGTCGCTGAGGAAGCTGAATGGGAGAGGCAAAAGGCTCTCCAGCAGGAGCAAAAACGAATGATGGAACAACAGCAACAAGCTATACAACAGCAAGTTCTACAAGAGCAGGCTATGCAGCAGCAGGTCTTACAGCAGCAGCAAGCTTTACAGCAGCAGCAAGCCTTACAACAACAGCAAGCCTTACAACAGCAGCAAGCCCAACAACAACGTGAACAGCTGCAGAGAGAGAGAGAAATTAGGGAAATGGAGATTCGTGCCAATGAACAGCAACAACGAAGAGAGAGAGAGTTGGAGCGAGAGCGAGTAAATGAACGAGAACAACTAGAACGAAACTTGAAGAGAAAACAGGAGCGCGATCGTGAACAACGAGAACATCAAGATCGAAAAGAAAAACGTGAACGAAATTTTCAATTGAAGCAAGAGGAGATTGAAGTCCGAAATCCACAGCAGTATGAACGATACTCCGCACCTTCTAGCCGTACAGGATCAATGGCACCCTCGAGACCTGAAGCTCCATATCCGGTAGCTCCCACAACGGATCTTCGAAGGCAAGCACCACCTCAACTTTCACATCAACAATACCCTCCCCGAAACCAAGCCGTGAGGAGTTTGATTAGTGATGGTATGGGTGTTTCTCAAAATATGATTCAATCTCCATCTCCAGCCTTCGGCCGACCCCCCATCAGTACTCCGCCAATCCAAGAGCAGTTTTCGACACCCCCGCCTCCACCAGCAGCTGTTAGTGCCATTCGCCAGCAAGACACACCAAGAAAGACTTCCAATATCATGTCATTGCTAAATGATGATCCCAGTGAACCTAGTAGAGCTCCACCACCCCCAGCACAAGTACAAGCACAGCCTAAGAGAGGTGGTAATTCCGCAACAGCTCCCGTGCAAAATTCTAGAACCCCACCACCTCAACATTCATTGCAGCCATCGCGTTATTCATCACATCCATCACAGACTTTACAACAGTCGCAACAAATATCCCAACAGATGTCTCAACAGATACCTCAACAGATTCAACAAAGCCAGCCACTACAGCAAGTTCCACTCCAAATATCTTCTCAGGCAAATCAACAGCATGGATATCCCCAAGCATCTTCCCAATCTATGCATCAACATTCATCCTCGGTGGGTCGAAGTTACACACCAACGCCTTACGAAGGCCGAAGCCATGTACCCCCGCCAGCTGTTCAACATCACCCAATGTATTCGCAACCCTCTCGTCAAACAATCGGCTCGCAGCCTTCATCCATTCGTCGTGAGCCTCTAAACGAAATGAATGCCCCTGGTGGATATACACGAAGTCCAGTTACAAAAATAAACGAGTCGCCCTATTCTGCTACCCCTCCTCCCGCCGGCCAACAGATGACCCGTCAGCCGATGTCATCACCTCATGACTTAGCTCAAGCTTCTGATCGTGATATGTATAGCCGTTCATCACAGTATTCTGTGCCACAGCAGCAAAGTACGGCGGTAGACTTCCATTCAGCACCTCAAGTTTCAGCCGGACATCGATCAATCGCTTTCGGACAAAGTGGACACCGAACTCCACCGACACGCGGCTCATGGATCCCTGGTCATCAAGTGGGCCATCATGTGCACACCTCACGACAAAATAGCTTCGATGGGCGAAACTACAATGCTGCCACATCTGCGTCGGCTCCAGCGCAGCAAAATTATGCCCACGCACCTTCTCATCACATGCAGTATCAGCAACAGCAATCCCAAGAGCGTTTTGATCACTACGAGAGAGAGCGTGAGCGAGAGAGACAAGAAAGACAAGAGATGCGTGAATATGAGAGGGAACAATATTACCGAAGTCGGGAGGACCAACGAGATCTACGTCGATAATCATCATGTCGACGAGCCTATGAAGAACAATCTTTGAACACTCATTGATTTGCTTGGGAATGCAAGTTGAGATTGTTGGTATATTCTATTGAAAGTCAAATGATGAACAGGGTGCCTTATATCAGGTTTTGCACATGTGGCTTGCTTGTATGTCAATCGATGTATGCATTCTCTGATAAAGAAAAGAACCTGATAGGCATGAAGAAATAAGCTTTGGCCTGATACAAGGCAGCTCCAAAAAGTATGTATATTATGTTAGCTTATGTATGAAATTAAAAGGATTGATTAACTTTACGTCTTCCTGACACCCTTCAATAATGCTAACGCTTTTGAAGTAATGCTCCATCTCTGTCATATGACATATGACATATGAGGTACAACTAAACCTAAATCTTGTTCAGGATTGAAGGCAAGTACTACCTAGGTATTTATAATGACCACTCGGAGCTAGTAGCCTTAGTGTCAATGGTCACCCGACCATTCTAACAATCTCCCTCTCCACGATTTTCCCCTTCCCTAAATTTGATGCATACACCCATATCTCACTTCGCCTATTATCTAGGGCAACCGCCTCGACAGTGAACTCACCTCTTACGAAACGATATTGGATTTTTGAGGATTCAAGCACGACATGGAATTCTACATGCGTTTCTTCTCCTCCCCAACTTTGATTGGCGAGTTTACGCGGGAAGAGTATATCATGTGTAGGTCATGATGTATAATTTGGAAAACCTAGAGCTGGCGACCAGTGAGTAAGTGAGTGAGTATATAGAATCGTAGGGAAAGAGTAAGTGTCTACCAGTTACGGAAAACCACTAGGTTGGCCTGATCTCAACTATTCTGGTTAGGCATGAAGTGAATTCTACATAAAGGGGTAGCCGAGGTTTTATGATTTGGATCCACAAATTTTTAGATCACCGTGATGGAGTTGCTTCATAATTTCTACATTTGACTGATGGTCGCAACGCGGGACCGCCGCACAAATCAAGAGAGCATTTATGTTGTACCCTGCCGAGACACTTTCCTGTCTAGGTTGGGAAAATGATTGAACCCGAATCCTATTGATGAAGCCTACCACCAATATCAAACATATCTTGTAGTGTCTCAGGTGAAACGACGTTGTTAGTCGCGCTCTTCCTCATTATTCTCCGCATCGTCGTCTTCATCATCTTCATTGTCATCGCCTTCCTCGTCGCCTTCCTCGTCGCCTTCCTCGTCGCCTTCCTCGTCGCCTTCCTCGTCGCC
>NGKI01000012.1:1548214-1571976 GCA_002162615.1 Myriosclerotinia duriaeana | reverse complement strand
TCATCATCTCCATCATCATCTCCATCATCATCTCCATCATCATCTCCATCATCATCTCCATCATCATCTCCCTCGTCAAATTCTAAACTCTTTGCAGGGAGAGTCTCGAGTAAAGCTGTGGTCTTGGCCCTAATCCTTCTTTTCTTGGCTGTGGTAATCTCCCTATATTCGATTTCTGGAATTTCCCAACTGGAAAGATCAAGGGATGGTTGAAACTTGCCATTTGCTTCATGGGATGTATAATTGCCAGCTGGAAGATGGGAGTTAGTAAGTTTATATGATGCTTCAGCGATGGGTATGCTACTTACTTGCAAGTGAATCTTCTTTTTCTTCTTCAAAGAAATGGACAGCCTGGCGAAACTGCGAGTGTAGAACCCCCTGTAGATATTTAAAAGTGGTGTTCTCCAAGTCATAATCCTGATTGACACCATAATGAAGGTTACCATTTACTTCAATATATTCCAGTAAGTCTGTACCCAGTGAGTCAGGACCATGTGAGTTAATAACATCTGGCACTCGTGTACCTGGATGCACGAAAACAGCGTCGCTCCAAATTGACTTCTTTTTGGGAACCAAGAGAGTTAGAGTTTTCAAGCTCGAGAACTTCGCAATGGCATTAGCTGTCCAGAGAATATCTGCCGGGCTATTATCATCTGTTTTCCATTCGATGGATTCTGCTGATACTGCAAGTCGACGGACCTTTTGGTAGGATAATTTTGACTTAACGAGTGGGTAACGTCGATTGTTCTCCAGGATTTCCTCATCGGTGCTCTCTATATTTCGGTGTACAGCTGTCAAATTGTAATCAAGCCACAATGTATCGATTTCCCAGTTAATGTAAATTCGATTTAGAGAGATGAAGCCACCTTCCGCAGCTCGACAACGTCGTTTCTGTTCAAAGAATATGCCATAAACCTTCAATGCTTGACTTCGAGACTCTTGATTTACCGAAAGGAGGGAGCAGTGGGGGGTTTTAAGTATGTGGTTCCGCTCGAAAAGTCGAGGCTCTATGTCTTCAACTTCATAGGCATTGCCGCCATGGTATTCCGTTCTGAGCACTGTGCAATCCCTCGGGATGATGCCAACTCGAACGACTCTCGGTTCTAAGAGCACATTCTTCCATATCATTGTCTACACAGGTGTTAGCTATTGAGCTTCAGTTCCGCTGTTCAAACAGCACAAGGAGGATCGCTAGATTCATAAGCGTACCTGAATCTCAGGAGGAAATTGAGAGAACTTCTTGAACGTGACTTCTTGAACTGCTCCGAAGAGCTCTTCTTTCAAGGCAGAAAAAGCTTGCTGTATATTTCCAATAACAGTTTGACTGGCGGACTTGGGTTTGGTCTCCAATAGCCGGTAGATGTTACTGATGACAGTAGGTGTGATGCCGGGGAGTCGATTTTTTGCTGCAAGCTGAAATAACTCTCTTTTTTGGTTTCTTGACGGAGTAGCTCTATTAAAAATGGCTCTATTTATTCCATCCTCCATGAAGTCTCTGAACGTCCTAGCAAATTCTTGGTGTATTTGATGATGAAAATCACCTATAGACTCATCAAGAAGTTCAATGACATTACATTCAAATTCTTCCCCTGTATCATCTTCTTCTTCTGAGGTCTCAGGAGGGTCTATGCCATTTTCAAGCATGTGTCTAAGATGGATATTATCTGGATATTCTTCTGGATAGTCATCGTGATGAGAGAAAGCATTAGCTGAAGATCTGTTTGTCATTTTATCTGATGTCGAAATGTCTGGATGAATTTGATGTTGTTTGTAGATTGAAAAGCAAACAACCCTATTATTGTATTTATGCCGAGGATGCTGTCCGATAAGGAGTCTCTTTCATGATAAAGCATAATCATGTCGGGTGAATGACGTTACATTACTGTACCTATTTAAGCCGAGACATTTTCGGTTAGAATCCAAGTCAAACAATCAATAATATCCTTAGAATAATTGGCTTATATACGTTTTTGAAAGTATATCGATATGGTGACACTCTTCATATATATAGCTTCTTTAACTCATTTGTACAAAGAAAGTATGGCTCAAATTTTGTTGGTCGTTACATGTCTTGTAGTTCATGAAGGGGTGGGTGAAAGCAAACTTCACATTTCCTTACTACAATTACTTGTCCAACAACCATTGATATGTCCTGATCCAGATGTATAATTCTCAATTGATTGATCCAAGAGAACTAGTGACAGCAAATGCAGGCTTGGTGAATAATGACTAAATTTAATAGAAGTTTGACTTTTACTGGCTTCCTTTTGATTGCTGAAATGCCAATCAAGGAAACTAAAGGTGCACACAAAACTTCACAAAACTTGAAATCAGGTATCTTGAATACCTTTTTTTTCATCTAAACAAAGGCATCTAGTTTGAAGGAATGACTTCCAAAGGCACAAGTACTTGCATATGATGAGGGTAGCTCCCCAGCCTATCTTGTATCAATACTAGAACAGGATCTATATATTCAATATGACTAACTCACAACCTTTAATTCACTGGTTATATTTGACCCACCATCTTCAACCTCATGTCTTTACTCTATTCGGTCCAATCATCGCATGGTATATGTCGTAGCTGAATCCTCAGCTAATTCCATGTGATAAAATCCCTTTAATTCTGGAAAATGCAGACTGACACACCTCCTGTACCCCTATACATTAGCCCTCAACTTCTGGCCACAGCTGCCTCTTATACAACATGTCTTCCTCCTCTCAGTCATCTTTCAACCTTCAGATCCCCCTTGATGATATCATGCTACCTAGTTCTACCTCAGTTTGTGTCATCACAAGACCTCGCAGCCTTACTCTACCAACAAATTTCGCTCCATCGGAAACCTCTGTCAAAACTTCACTCCCTACAATCGCACCAAGCATTGTAGATGTTGAAGAGATGAAGCCGGCCCATGTTTTTCAAGGAACAAGTCTTTTGCGCTTTCTCCTTTATTTTGTCTATGAACCTGTCCGCAAATTTCTGGCCGTTCTTTTTCGACTCGAGGAACAATATGTGGACAAGCTAGATAACAGTAAAGAGATGCGCTCTAACTCTACTATCACAGGATCGACAGCTAGAGAAATTCTCCATGAGCATGAGTTTGGCTTTTTCAAGTGGTTTCCTACAGAAGTGAAAGTGAGTACAACCCATTGAATCGTGGGCTATGCAATATCACGGTACCAAGGAGTTGAAGAACTGATTAGAAATCTAGCTCAAAATCCTCGCATATGCATTCGACTCTCCCAGAATAGTTTCTGTCTCTTGCAAACAACTCAAACATAATCCCATGTGCCACGGTCATACTCGACTTGTCAATAGCGGTCCGCAACATCCACATTTATATGTCGATCGACTTACTCGTTATCAAGCTCTTCGATACCTACACAACTTGTTCCAATTTAACACCCTTCACATTGGATGCGCAGCGTTTCCAACCATCAAGTACAACCCTGCCAGTGATACAATCTGGATTCGCGAAATCGACTTCTGGTCTTCATCCAATCAGTATAGCTGTTCTTTCACCCTTCCTTCTCGGAATCGAGCTGTCCGCAGTTTGGCAATTACTACATCATCTAATGAAGTCATTATGGAGCTAGATAATTTGTATCGCTTATCTTGCATCCTCTCTCACTGGTTCAAGGGGTTGGTGGAATTGGTTGTCATTGTGGATGATTTGGACTTCACCACTCCTGGCGTACGAGAAGAGATCGTTTTTCTAAGCCGCAAGTCCAACTCAGTTCCCAAGCATCGTGTTGTCACTAAATACTTTCCTACAATATCTTCTTTGTCGACAGAACTCATATTTGGCTTGCTGTATGGAGAATGGAAACCAGAGCACTGGCACACATCCGTCTCTTGTTTGATCGACTCATTAAAATCATTCCTCTCAAAGAGACAGGAAGCAGAACAGACTATCCCAATTTTAATTGAGAATATATCGGCAGTTAAGTTACATACTGGTCTCCAAGAATGGAAATCTCGTTTGGAGGTCTTGAATGGTGCGTTCCTTTCCACTTTCCTGCGACTTTCCTCATCTCTCTAACCATGGAACATGTAGATAATGGCGAGGAAACTCGACGCAAGATGATCGAAAACTTTCGCACATGGACGGTACCTGCTATCAAGCTTCTAGCAGCTGCTACTCGCAAGCAGATTGAGGGGAAGGATTAGGGTAACATGGGAATGGCAGTATAAGGCTTGATACAATGAGTCGGAGACCGGTATAACATTCATATCATCGTAATTAAGTAGGAATGAACAGTGGAATGCAAAAATTCAAGCCATGTAAAATCTGCGGTGGTCATCCCATGGTGAAATGCGACAGTGAAGGAAAACTTATGTTCGTTCAGGTCAATTTTCGGCCAGTGCCCCAGTTAGATGTATATTAATAATTGGCAAACGATGTTGTACATCTAAGATGAATTCAAGTCATGAGCTTAAACGTGGTTACAATTAATCGACGTCAGTTCGATGTATATAGTATAAATTCCCAGTTTGATCAGTTTGCAACTGCTCGTTGTAAGCTCTGACAACTTGACAAGCTCTGGAATGATCACCGCCTAGGAGTAATCCTCTTTAATATACAGTTGAGGAAGGAAGCAATAGGTTCCTCAAAATGTAAGAAGTCTTAGGGATCTGGATGGCTAGAAAGAACCTATCAAACAATGGTAGCTCCTTCTAAATTCTAAGTGAAGTATTTACAAGTTCAATGGGTCAAGCTGCTTACTCATTTTCATTTTCTCAACAATCATTTTGCAATACATTATTAATTGGCTGATAGACCATTGATATCAATAGCCTACATCAATTATACTATTATTCGACCGTACATTCCCATGGCCCAACTCTCGGTGTGTGAAGCCGTCCCCGAGTTTTAGCATGCACTTCCAAGTCCAGTATACAGTAGGGGATCTTAACAATGATTGCTAACACATTTACTATAGAGACAAGCGCAATCAAATACCATGGAGGACGAGACTCTAGATAAAATACATCCATATCACACGTTTCGTGTCCGTCCGAAGGGGGTGACAGCATGGAAGGTAGAAGATTGGGAGCTCGAGGATGGTGTGTATGTGGCCATTTTTGCAACTCGATTGGTAGATGATTAAGATCTCCTTACAGATTGGCAGCTATGTCTGATTTATATCGGGGAGTTAAGTCTATCTATGCCAGTTTGCAAGAGGGTATGAAGACCTGGATGGCTAGGGGAAATGAAGACAGATCTAACAAGCGCCATGGTCGAAAGACGAAGTGCAAAATCCTGGGTACCCAAAGGAAAGCCAAGAAAGCTCCAGCTCTCAACGCAGATGATGCTAAGAATCGGAAGGCTGTAAGCGCGACAGCCTGGCGAGCTAAACAAAGGGCTACTCGGTACAAAATTCAAAGGCATTACGACGCAAAGAACAAATCTCATAGCCTGGAAGCTGCAAAGGCGGCGAATATATCTAGAAAAAGATAAAACTCTAACGCTGGTAATTCAGTAAAGTTAATTGGTAATTTGTTACTGACTATTTTAAGACAGAAGAAGCCGCTCCCAGCCATGCCTTGGCTGCGACCATCTCCACTGGCACCAATACCTCTCTGACGACTTTCTCTTCCGTGTCGACTCTACTATACTTGAAAACCCCGCTGTCTCTCTTCCAGAAGATATCAAGAATACGTCAGAAGAAGAGCAACAGGTAGCACTGAGTCCAGACAGAGAATCATAAGTAGTGGAAGGTCCAGAGATAGAGTATCTTACAGTGGAGACAAAGAGCGGTAGTACCTATTAGCTGTAGTACTGTAGTACAGACAGATATCAATCTGTTGATCAAAGCTAAGATTACGAATTACAAGACGAAAAATGTAGAATTGTGACCAGGGTGATTGAGAGTGCGATGACCATAGATGAATTCAACAGATTTGAGAACCCGTTATCCTTCCTATTCCCCACATCTTTTCAATATGACCTCAACATATATATGCTACATTATCGTAGTCTTCATATAGAAGCTTCGAGTGGAAAGATGCGCAGTCTCAGGGCAGCACCGAGGGCTTCTCGTTCTTCCGGTCCGTATCTGAGTTAGAATATCTTACAATCATCTTTCAATAGGGAATGCTGCGTCCCAGATGGCGTGTAGCTATCGTGAATAGTCATGCATTAGCCTCAAATAACAGTTAGCATACAAAGTACTGGCTTCTTCGCATAGCATTGCCCAACTTATAATGTTAAATAGCAAGCTTCACGGCTGTGCTCGCCTTCTACTCACAGCTTAAACTAACCAGTCTGATATAGAGAGACTCATGAGTGATCTGATTGAATTCACTGCATTAGAGCATCAAGTGTCTTGAGGTATCGATCTGGAAGGGTCCAGTTCTTCTGTTGTGTTTCAGACCTAGCTCGAGGTATCTTTTCAATTACTCACTTCTGCCAACCAATGTTCAACATTCCTCTATGCTTTGGTCTTTTAGCTCATACGAGGCACACATTTCCATGTCAGTTCACCCGTTCTTTCAGTTGCTGCTTCTTTGCCTTGGCTAAACTCCCGCGCACCCACATCACTCTTATTTCCCCAGTGTCTTCCGCTTTTCGCCTCTTTTAGTCTTTGAACTTGGTGGTTTTGGCAGTGCCAGATGCTTCTTACTTGACGTCGTGTATAGCAAGGAAAGGGCGGCATACCTAAGTCAAATTGTCTTACTATCGGTCATGCTCCACTACTCGCTTGTAGGCTCCCCACCTCCATATAAGTATCTTTGTACCTTGCAATCTTGGGCATAATTGACTCTGGCAGAGTAGTATGGAGTTGGAGCGCTGATATTTGTATACTGAACACCTGGAGAACTGAAACGAACCCGCACGAGATACTCTCCAGTACCTCTTCCACTCCTATTCTGTCTTCCTGCAGCCAATTTATCTTGACTTCTCCACCCTTTGAATCTTGGAACTTGCTAAGCCTGAGTGTAAGCGGTTTTCATACTTGCTGTCGTAGTGATAATCGAATGGGTAGGCCTAGATTTGTCCAAGTTACTCTCGTTTATCACTTACCCCTAGCCTCAATTCCAGCTTTCCCCCAGTCTCTTCGCCCCTGCGCCTATTTCCTCTTTTCCTTCATACCCCTTCTAATCAAAAATACTGTATTGGAATTGAAGACTTGATAGAAGGAGCTTTTTGCTGTCGCGTAGCACAAAGTTAAAGGGGTAGACCTAGCTTAGCACCAGATGACCCCCACAACCTTCTCCATACTGATATTGTGCCTTCTCTGCAATTTTACTTGCTACCTATCGCCCCTATTCCTCTATTGAACTTGCTTAAGTTGTAGTAGCGAATTAAAATGGTATTGCAGACATGCGTGTTGTGACGTAGAGCATGGGGAAAGGAAGAAAGGGGGTTGGCTTAGATTAGCACAAAGTTTTCCTTTGAGGTTTACTCGGGTTTGTACATGATATATCAATGAAGAGATACAAAAGTTCTTGTTCTTACCGCATAAAGGCAGAATTTTTCACTTTCTGGATTGGAGAAGGCAGAGGTTGTTTGCACTAACGATATCGGGCACCACCTCCTCGGCTAATTTTATATCTACAGACTCAATATCACACAATTGAATTTTAAGAACCTACATCTTCCTAATCACCATAAGATTATCATAATTTCTTTCTAGTATCCATTATGATTCGTTTTATGTGTTCCTTCAGAAAGAGGAAGTTTCTTTCTTCAACAAATACTGCAGGATGCAGATCAAATCTTCCGACTCAGGAAGCGCCACCAGAGGCACACACACTTCAACAGAGCCATTGCTTCTTTAGCAAATTTAAGATTTTTTCAAAGAGACGATCTCCTGGATATTCATCTGTATTGTCTGAGAGTACTTTGGAAGAAGCTAGAAGGGATTCCAAAGGACAAATTGACGAAGAAGATCTCGAAGTTTTTCGGTCAGGGACAGGAATTGGAAAAACTTTTGCGAGATTCGAAGAGTTACCGATTGAGCTTAGGGTACGTTCAAATTTGATTCTCCTCCATATTTTCCTCGATCGATCCTTTATTCCCAAGCTATGCGCAATGCCAGATCGATGACAGCTGACGGTTTCCATTCTCATAGCTCGTGATCTTGGAATATTATCTTCAAACACCGAGGATTACAACTATCAACTTTCAATCAGACACCGTTCTTTGCTCCGGTCTACGAAGCTTCCGCCTGATTTGTGGCTCCCTGCCACCCATTATATGCATCAACCATGAGTATCGTGAAACCTTTCTCCCACGGCTTACAGTTCCAGGACTACCAACATCACTTACCACGTTGAGTCTTGGAAACGCACAGCTGCAATCTAGCAATGGCGAGCTTTCTATTGCTTCTGGCGAGTCGTCCGCCAATGCCTTTCCTGTTTTTGCTACTTGCCGACGTCATAAAATCGTCTACGATCCCAAGGACACTGTCTGGATCCAAGGAGATTTCTGGCTAGACGAATTGCGCCGGTCAACAATCGCTCGTTCGGTCTTCTATCACCTGAGACATCTCGCAATCCCATACAAGACACGCAATCAAACCCTTTTCGAAGAAGAAGACATGTGGGATCTGGTCGGCTGCATCATGTCAACCTTTCCGTTTTTGGAAACGATTACTATGGTATTGGATGCTGGTGAAGCTATCGCAGAGAGGCCAATCCATAACGGCGAAGTATACTTTACTACCCCAGAATCCATAAAAATGACAACAGACGTTCCCGATGATACTCCTCCCACGCATCGCGAAAACTTGTCCAATATCTGGAAGTTGGCGCGAGGCAAGCCAATACCACAGAAATATGAAACTAAAATTGAACATTGGACGGCAGAAGAAGTGGGAGATGATGCGCATCGAATTTTGAAGAATATCAAAGCACGCGCCATTCACTCTGGACACACTTGTAAGTGCTTTTTCTTCTTCAAGTTATACATGCACTCTACACATCATTTCATGTTGAACACCAACTAACCAACGTGTCAAAATAGTTCGTGTGAATAGCTGGGAGACCACGAGGGAAATAGCTGACTGGGTTGTCCCCCCTGTCAGAGTCGTCACCGCGAATCTAAGTACGGCTTCTAAATTTCAGGAAATAAAAGAGCCGACCATCAAAGTTATTGAATGGTAGATCAGCCGAAAAGGAAAATAAAAATTGGGGTCGGTATTGGTGTCTACAAAAGCTTCTGTGTCCAGCTAATCAAAATGTTTTCTTTTACAGCAGGCAAGGATGTATATATCATGCGTCTGAGCCTGCGTCTAATGAGACCTTCTGTCTAATAATAGTTCTTTACCTGATGAGATTCGTCCTTGTGTCAGTGATGTGCCCTATTGCAAGATAGCACAGCTGCGAAAGATTCGACCTGATATCAATCAACCCATGGTATCAGGAAGTCTAACGATCAGCAAGATTTCATTCTTACCGTCCAACAAGCGCCGAGTGGTTCTTCAATAACCCGACGTCTTTCACCGAAAACTTTCTAGTGTCAGTCTCGCTTCACCTCCACCTCATTCAATGCGAGTTCATCCAACCACACCGCGGAATCCGGTAAGCACAGCTCCATTTCGGCTTCTATGGAGATCTTCTTGCTGTCTAGATGAGCTAACTCCTTTTGAGATCGACACAACATCCTTTCGGCACCTCGTTACTAGAGTTTAACTTCAAGAGCACACTGTTAAGCATTCGAAATCTCTCAGCGATAACGATCTAACACTAAATGAAGGTAACTCCATCTCAGATCACTATTCTTTCTAGTCCCGGCCATGTCTAACTCTTACAATAGAGCACAACATGGAACACCTCATTACTAGACTTCTTACGTGTGCGAACAGAAAACGCCCCTCCGGTCACAAGTCTTCAAGCCATGGATAATGACGGTTCATCAACAGCGCAAGTCCAAAGAAAGATCGAAGCCTCTTTATCTCTGTTGGTTTGTCTTCTTTCCCTTCTTCATATACTTGAGCTTACAGTTGTCCTACTAGATCGAATCTAAAATCGCGATCCTCATCGCAGAAAATAAAGAGGATCGGCGAAGCTTCATGGAAGCAAATCGAGATGGGCCAATGATTCAAATCGCCCACTGGCGTCCGAAACGACCGATCAACGAGCCCCTTCGGATGCAACAGCACGGCAGATGGACCGACCGTCCATATCTCGACAAAATTAGTCCTCCGTTCCTGCTGCCCCCGCGACTACAAAACATGAGGAGTTATGGCGATCGAACGACGGAAGGTAGCGCCCATATCTCGACAAAATTAGTCTGTCGTTTCTCCTGCGTCGGCGACTAGAAAGCAAAGGAGATGATGTCAGATAAACTCGAGATCCATATCTCAACAAAATTAGTCCTGCTGCCGCGGCGACTCTAAAATGCCGACGGCCATTCCTCGTGCCGCTATCAGAACTATCACGATGGGCCCTCTGCGTTCTCATCCAGATGAGTTTAAGATGTGCTTTGACTCTGGAAGAACTTGGGCGTGGGTTCGCCCATTGCGGAGGGGAATTCCACCACAACATGGAACCCCCGGCTTCCAAAGAATCATAATCATCAAGGTATTTCCAACCAACATTCCCCTTCCGAAGCTCGCAAGTCGAGCCCACGACAATAATTCTAACTAGCTTCGTTAGAGGAATCTTGCGCGTCCATGCATTTGAGCAGGAGTTCGAGCAGATCTTGCTCGAAGCAGATTACGAGGAAATGTTGTATACCGACAATCCAGGCCCCGGCTTCAACCCGCCGTCCTTCAAAATATAGTCCAAAAGGTTGGAATGTTCAAAGAGAAGACCGATGGCCATCTTGCTGCCGTCGTCCAGAATCCATCTGGGTCAACGAGTGATTCAGATTCTGCCCCTCTCAATCCGGGGACAAGTTACTGGGGCTATTCTTTATCAATGCGAATTGATAGGGTAGCCGGCACAAACTGGGTTAATTCCGGGTTGTTTGAATCTTCCGAATGTCACAAGTGAGATGGAAAATGTAGTCTGAGCAGTTGATGAAGCCAAAGCCCGGTTCGATGAACAGATTGGTCGTGGGGAGGAAGATAGCGAGTTTCTGGCGACATGGACTCGGGAAGTAATATAGACTTTAATAAATGGATTAACATAGTACAAAATCCTTGATCGTAGACTTTGAAAACAGATTCGCATGGTGATAGTAAAAACAACAGCGTAAAGTGATTTTCAAAACCTGTTGAAACAACTCCACAATGATAAGTGTGTAATTTAATTTTTTGCTGAGGTTTCGCGGTACAAGTCACGACAGCTTCGAAAAACACTGTTTTAAGTACAGCAACCACACGTATGATAAATGAAGAATTCTTTTGATACGAAGTCAACAACTAAATTTGAGCCAACACCAAATCATTTCGTTGAATCTC
The DNA here is from genome assembly GCA_002162615.1 of Myriosclerotinia duriaeana. Lineage (NCBI taxonomy): Eukaryota > Fungi > Ascomycota > Leotiomycetes > Helotiales > Sclerotiniaceae > Myriosclerotinia > Myriosclerotinia duriaeana. Next base: position 1,560,622 of record NGKI01000012.1, on the reverse strand, counting down.
AAAAGTAACCCTTTCTCCCTTTAACAGCCCCGCGAATATCTTGAAATATTATCAATGATAAGTCAGCAAAGAATGGTAGCCCGCCGTAGTAGAGGGCTCTACTCTAACAATGCTTTCATTCCTTCCTGAAACACGGTATCGACCTCCTCCTGGGAGCTCTCGGGACTCTAGGTGTATTCGTTAGTTGAATCAATGTTTATTAACCAAAGTACCAATACTTGAGAGATTGTATGAACTTACGAGTAACATCGCAGAATTTACTCGATGAGAATCTGGTCAGGATGCGTAACATTGGTACCAACGATCCAAAGAGATGGCAAAATCAGTGGAAACTGCAAGAATCCACCGAACTGGAAGGAATAGTTTTCAAATTGCGAGAGAGTCATGGTCTTATTGCAGACCTTCTGAGAATTGGCAGTTTGAACATCTGCAACCAGAAAGTTTTGGCTGGCAAGACTCATACATGAAAGACAGCCAGCTGTGGAATTGGCATACCATGAGGCTGCGCAAAGACACGAGGCGACCAATTCATTGCGGGCTTCGGGGTTGCCAATTGGAGCACTGGGATCCTCGAATTGATCAACTTGACAAGTTTGCCACAAGTTGCGGACTGCCATGCAATCACTATCCACTATGATATTGGTCAGTTGGAGCTTGAATATAGTAAGAAATTTCAAGCATAAGCCACAGTTGGATGTTACTTACTATAGCAGTAGACGACAGAAGGATCAGTAGGTTTTCCCCATATACCAACTTGACTGGATTCACCAGGTACAGCGGCAGCAATGATAGCTGGGATGAATGCAACTAGTGCAGAAATAAACACCAGGACATTCATATTGGCAAGTTGGAAGTAATGTCAAAATTGGTAGATGAGAGGATGCAGGACTACCTTAAAGAAGTTATGTGACTTGTGTTTGGTCTTGGTTGTGATCGAGTGTGTTGCTTTTGGTTGTGATCGAGTGTGTTGCTTTGAGTTGAAAGGATCAAGGACTTCTTGTTGGAGGAATCCTTTTGAGGTAGTTTGACAAGAGATACTAGAAACTAGAAAATAGATCATGAGGACATTCGGTAATTTCAATGGTATGATTACCTAGTAGATGCCAAGTTCAACCTTGTGATCTATCTACTAGGTAGGTACTCAGTGAATAAAAAATTCAATTTAATTTGGGATATATTAATCACAGGATAAATGATCCATCTCCAGTCTGATAATTAGCCCACCAATAAAGGAACATTGACCCCTCATTCCCTTTCATTCTAATAATTTTGGAGAGGAAGTTACATAGAGCTAAAAGTGGAAGGTCCCACCATAGGTATTTGTTACAACAATCAACAACAATTCATGCATGTGATTCTCATCAACGTGACACCACATGTTCTACTCCCCAAATTGCAATAATGACTGCAAATCCATTCCTGGAAACAGGTAGAAGTGTCTTTAAGGAATGCAACACCAAAACATCTGCACTGACAGAAGGACTAAAGTCAAACTGGGCGTAATTGCTGACATTGGAGCATTATGAAATAGTGAATGAACAATTGCTAGCTAGACATCACTCAAATGAAAATTCACTTGTTCGAAAACCTAGTAGATGAAATCATCAGACCATGCTTGTGACAAACATGACAATCAATATTTAGGTATGCTAGTTTACTATTCTTCAACGCATAGAATAATCATAAATGAGACGCTATTCAACCCCCTCACGCCACAAAATTTAGGGTTGAAGATTCTCAAGCCTCCATCCTCACTCTCGCTATTTCCCAATTCACCCTACATGCCTTTCATTCACTTCATCCCCCTCAACTCATCCCCCTCCCTTTATCTCCGCCAAAAAAACCAATCTAAATTTCACATTACCTGTAAAGGTTCTCCATAGCCATCCTCCCTCTGCGGAACAATGTACAATCATTAGTTCTAAGGGCCCTCAAATCGTTTATGAGAGGATGTTGTACGTTCTCTTGTTCTCGCTAGATTGGAAATGGAGAGTGCATATTTTCCCGTGAAGAAATCCCGAGGAAATCGATTTTTGTTCCAGTTTTGGGGATTGTTCGAGATACTGGGAGGGATGCTTTTGCTTCGTGTGAGAGAGTTCCTTCATTTTGGTACAACAGCGCCAAAATTGAAGGCTATAAAAACATACAGCATCGCACACCCTCTCCCTCGCCTCGATTTTGCGCATTTCCTTCAAGTCACAAAATCTCTAGTGTCATTGTTGTTGGAACAGAACAAGTTTCTGAGGCTTTTAATAACAGCTCGTGCATCATGGAGAGTCCACATGGATTCCATTTTCTGAGATCGCATTGTCTAAATACCGTCTAGAGAACCATAAGCCGTCTCAAAAGATAATACGACTGGCACCATCATACATAGGAGATAACTTCATCAGACATAGCCAGCTTTCTGATGCTTGCTTTGAGCAATCTATGTGAAATTCAATTGTCAATGCTGGTTGAGATGTGGAAGTCATAGCATAACCTCGTAGAGTATATGAAATATGAGCAAGTAGCAGACCTGAACTGTTCACTAAAACGTAAAGTTTTCAAATCTAAGGAGAAAATGCCAAATGTGGATAACTCTTATCCACTGGCACATCAGTTCTCCCAGTGCGGATTCACGGTCATTGTGATGACTTAAAAATCCTATCACAAAATCAACGGCTCTGATACAAGTAGGATTCACGAAAACATAGATTAGTAGTCTGTCTCCGATTTAACGATACCGTTTATTATGTTACGTGGCTTTTGTTCATACCATTGCCGATGATTAAACGAAGCTCAATGTGTAGATCTAACATCATTATCACCCTTGGATATATCCCCAGCCATAAACTCCAGAAATTTTATAACGATAGGTGAGTGAAAAGGGATGTAGCTGAAAGGTAATGAACCTCTCCTAAACACCAGTTGGATATTCTTGTTGGATAATGACATCTCGATGATCACCAAAAGTTCCCCCACCCTGGATTGTTTCCTCATCGGCATCTTTCTCCCATGGCTTACGACGCTTCCGGGCGACCGGCTTGGTTCCTTGATCCATAAGAACTGTATCAGGGATATCACGGATGCCAGGAATGGAAACACCAGCTTGGATCAAGGCAACAATTTCAGCGAAAGATGGAGGGTAAGGTGCCACTTGTGATTCGGCTGCAGTACTAGCAGGTGGTAGATCATCTTCATGATGGGGACGTGAAGTGCTGGAGGATGGAGTGGAATTTGAGAGTACAACAGTGGTCGTAGGAGCTTCAGCAAGAGAAGGAGGGATTGATCGGGTGGCGAGATATGCTTTATATCCATCAAAATTGATATCAATCTTCTTCTTACGAGAGAGATAAAAACATTGAGCACGAAGCGTCAATTCTCGAATTTGATCAGGCGAAGATGCATTGCCCAATATAGCAGAGAGGCCACCCTGTTGAATGTTAGAACATAGGTAGGTCTATGAAAACATGATGGGTGGAGAGATTGGAACATTTCAGTGTAGGCAAATGAAGGAGGGGTAACAATGCCGAGGCTGACAACTGAAGGAAGAGAAGAAAGCCGAAAAAGCTTACCTGGAACTCATTATCCGTACCCCAAGGATATGATTCGAGATCCTTGTAAATGTTGATATTATCATTTCCAGACTGTTCTGAAGCTTCAGTCGCCATTCTCGAATAGTGTATGAATGATGATACAGAGCTTTTGGTAGATCGTTGGTCTAGGGGAGTAATAAGTTTGGTGGTGATGGTGGTGGTGGTGGTGGTGGTGGTGGTGGGTAAGGTTGTATTCGTAAGGCTGAAAGGAATCCTAACATTGGTGGGTGGGTGGTAGGATGAGGGGGGAGGGCACGTGTGGGGATAAATGGTTTGAACTGCTAACCGTAGTGAATGGTAATAAACCTTGAATGTAATGAATGGTGTCCCGTAATATATAAATTAACCAATAATCTTTCATTATCTGGTCAAAAGTCGGTGCTTAGAAGCGGGTCCGACAAACAAGACAAGTTCAAGCGAGCCCGGGCGCTTCTTTTGCCGCACCTTAGCTTAGCTTTTCGCCAGAAATAACACACAAACACAACCTCTCCTTCTCAAGCTTCCCCCGGCCTCCACCAAAGATACCCAACATCACATCTCTTCCATCATCTCAGTATTAACAAAACCTTACACATCAATTGCCCGGTACCCGGTACCAAATAACTCCATCTCTCTTTTTATTTTTTTCGTTCCCTTACTCTAAAGATAGCTGTGAGCTGTTCGCAGTTTGAATTAAAGCGCCATGTCAGAATTCATAGGGTGAGTTCCAACAGCCTGAAACTGAAAGAGTGTCTACAAGGTCCTGCAATATATACTGACAATGGCGCGTTCATAGATCGAGGATATCTTTGGTTTCAAGGAGTGATATTAGGTATTTGCGATGGCTTCGAATGTATCTGGCCGAGTATTAACATGAGTTAAGATATGTCGGTACCCTCCATGAGATCAACTCAGAAAACTCAACTGTCGCCTTGGAAAATGTAAAGTCTCACGGAACAGAAGGGCGAATGGACAATCCGGAAAAAGAGATTCCACCTTCCGATAGCATTTATGAGTACATTGTCTTCCGTGGAAGCGATGTGAAGGACCTACGCATTGAGGAAGCGCCTGCACCTAAGGAAAACAAACCTCCCAATGATCCTGCAATTCTTGGAGTAAGTGCGATCTTTTTTGCAAGTCAGCATGCCAGTAAATCTTGGTACTGCTACCTGTCAACTTCTTTTAAGTGATGAAATATTTCGGATGTTAAATCATATTGTCTCCGAGAGCGCAAAACCGTGTGGAGATTTTCCGTTGCCTTCCTTCTGATTTATATACCTCAACCATATACCTGCATTCAAACATTCCCGTACTTTCACTAACAAAATTATCATTTCAATAGAGCGGAACTCGTCCAGCCCCCTCCTCTGTGCAAGCACCACCGACCCCCCAAAACCAGACCCCACGAGGACCTCCACCGCAAGGACAGAATGGTCCCCAACAACAAGGACCACCTCCAGGAATGGCTCCTTTTGGACAATATCCGCCTCCTGGGTTTTATCCTCCTCCACCTGCAGGATGGGGTCGAGGTGGTCCCCCAGGTCCCCCTGGTCCAGGTTTTCCAGGAATGTCGCCATTTGGTGGCCCGCCAGGTTGGTATCCACCACCTGGACATGGATTTCCACAACACCCTGGTCAATATGCCCCTCCTCCAGGGTATGGCTTTCCACCACCAGGACAGCACTTTCAACAACAAAACCAGCAACAAAAGCCATCGCCAATTGGCCAGGGTGTGAATAAACAACAACCCCCTCCTTCCGCGACCTCGGCAGACAAGCCAGCCGATGCGCAAGCTCTCAGCGCTGGAGCCACCGCAGCACCTGCTCCCAAACAAGCAACCCCTCCCCCCTCGAAGACTTCTCCAACTGAAGTCGATGCTAAAGCATCTCAACCAACAGCCACGCCCGCCACGCGAGCTACCCCAAGTGGCCCTAAAAGCGGTCGCGTTCAACCAGCAATACCATTAGCTAGTCCTGCAGTCACTAAAGCCCCATTGCAAAACACCACTGCCCCCGCAGCTCCAAAACAAAACGACCCTCCCAAGAACTTACACGATGCTACACAAGCTGCAAGTGCTGCTGTTGCTGCTGCAATGGCTAAGCTCACTCCAGTTGGAGGTCAACAGACCAATGGAAATGCAGTCGAGAATTTGACAAGAAAGGTCAACGAGATGAGAACAACCGATCCTGTTCGAGCTCCTAGACAGCCAGGCACCAATGGATTTGCGGCGAGAGGTCGAGGTCGAGGTGGCCGGGCTCCTGGTCCAGCTAAAGCTGACGTTCCTGCGACCGATTTTGATTTTGAATCTGCAAATGCGAAATTCAACAAACAAGATTTAGTCAAGGAAGCTATTGCTGGATCGCCACTTGGGGAGCAGCCTCCTAATAGTTCCACTGCACCCGAAGCTGAGAAGGAAGAAACAGTACCCAAGGCGTACAACAAAGCCACATCCTTCTTTGACAATATTTCGAGTGAGGCGAAAGATCGCACAGAAGCTACCGGAAACAGACCTGGTGGACGTGAGTGGCGAGGTGAAGAGCAAAAGAAGAATGTTGAGACCTTCGGGCAGGGAAGTGTCGATAACGGCTATCGTGGAGGATATCGCGGACGAGGTCGCGGCCGTGGTGGCTACAGAGGAAGAGGTGGTTATGCTGGTAACGGGCAGCCCACACGTGGTCGTGGTGGCTATCGAGGGCGCGATGATACCCAAACCTTGGTTCAATAAAACCACAAATGGGTTATCGATCGAATTTGCTGGATCAGGATAAGTTTTCTTTGCTCTGTATCAAAAAACTTGCGACGAATTTCTGGGTTTCAGATCAGATCAGCGATGGGGGATGGGTGTTTCGTTAAACGTATTCACGGTCATTTTCTTTGCATTTTGTTTGCGTGTATCACCAGGAAAGTCTCATGATTGAGACTACGATATCACTGGACATTCGTTGGTTTGGGAGGCGCACGAAACGACCTGGCCGTGAATGAAGGGAGCGGGATTTTCTTATCATTCATGAAGACAAAGAGGTCTCTTCTGATACCAAAAGCCTACTATGGGGAGTTGGGTGTCAATTGTGAGACGAAATAAATGGCTAGCTGGGTGGAATGGTTTTGCTTGAATGAAGATTGCGTCCGTCTTCATTGTGGAGATTTGAGGGACTTCATCTGGGAGGGTATGCCAAAAACTCGGATATGATCGAATGAGTGAGAAAATACGGATATGGGTTTGATGGTTGGGGAGGAAGGTGGAAAACTAGATACTGCAGTTTACACATGATGCGAATAATAAATCAATAATTGTCAAACCAATATATGAGATGATGATACCTAAATGCCAATTGAACTTAATCTTGGGAAGCATATTTGAATAGGGTATATTGTCTAATTTATTACTGGTAGTTGTTGATTGCATTGCCTCCAGTCATCAATGAATGTATCTAGATTTGAATATCCTGTAATATACTCGTTTATCCAACTGTAAAATTGCTCTTCATGTAATATAAACCTCATTATCTTGAATTTTCCTTCATCTCATAACCAGTACCTCACGAAGAACAACTACACTGCAAAGCCCTATCCGCCCTCGGAACATCCCCACACCACCTCTCCTCCTCCTCTTTATCCCCATCCCAAGTTTCTCTAAAAGGATCACTCACCATCTTCATAACTCTATGGAGCACCTCCCTCTCACCGTCCTTATCCACCCTCTTGATAATCTCATCCAGGACCCATCCCTTGGGTATAAACTTTGGATTTACTTTTTTCATTTCTATCATTCGATTCTCATCATCGCCGTCGGGTCCCCAGTCTTCGTATATTCTCCCTTGCCATTTTTCAAGCCAGTCGCTGAGACGGGTGGTGGCTGAGTCGAGGGTTTTGTTTAGACCGGTTACGCCTTCGCGGTGGAGGAATTGAGTGGAGGCTTCTTTTCGGGAGGAGGTGGTGTCTAGGGTGGAGATGGGGATGGAGGAGAGTTTGCGGAAGAATTGATTGAAGTCTAATTCTAAGCTTTCCATTGTATCGAGGAGTTCGCTGTACAAGGTTTCGAAATCTGATTCTTTGAATGTCTTGAGTCCGAGACGGGCGGTCATGAGAAGCTTGTATTCGGTTAGGAAGGTGGCTTTGTATTCTTCGCCAACGCGGGTTATGAGGGCTTCTGCTCGGGAGACAAGATCGTCGGCTGCTTTTGCATGGACGCCCTTTTCGATGAATTCTGAGGAATCGACATCGGGACCGGCACCCATAAGTTCACCGAGGGACTCTCCGAGGCGGACGAGGTTCCACCAGATTATGGTGGGTTGGTTGCGGTAAGAGTAGCGTAGCATATAATCATCGTGATTAGGGGTATAGTTAGGGTCGAAATTATCGAGGAAAGCGAATGGTCCGAAGTCTATGGATAGCCCGAAAATGGATGTATTATCCGTGTTGAGAACACCATTGGTGAAGGCATATGCTTGCCATGCTGCAACTGTCTTGGCATTGCGGCGCACAATTTCACGATATAGACGAGTGAAACGGTTCTCTTCGAGGCCGGAAGGGCCTTCAATTGCGTCTTTGGATATTCCCCTTTCGATTGTTTCTACTTTCCCATTATCGGCGGGGTTTCTCGCTGGTAGTGATTCCCATCCTTCAAATACATTCTCCGCAATATATGTACAAAGCTGTCTGATTAACGCTCTCTCTCCGCGAGCTCGTAGTATATCGAATGTTCCAATCCGTAACCAAGACTCGGCAAATCTTGCAACAATAGCCCCCCGTTCAAGCGTTTCTCTCCTAACTTTCGAATGTGGTAGAAGAGTTAAAGACAGAGCTCTCGTGGTAGGTATTTTCAAACCATTCAAGGCCTCCGAGACAATAAATTCCCTGATACTTGATCTCAACACGGCCTTCCCGTCTGCAAATCTCGAATAGGGCGTGATTCCCGCACCCTTCAATTGTAATTCGTACCGGATATTCCTACTCGGATTCGTTGTCTCAAATAACGATATTGCTCGACCATCCCCTAGCTGACCTGCCCAAGAACCGAATTGCCATCCACCATAACATTGTGCCCAAGGATATCCACCTTCTTGTTTCTCCTCATCCCATCCTAATATTCTGTTGCCCGCAACGGTCTGTTTAAATTCTTCCGTATTTTCTTCTCCCTCCATGATTCCCAAATCTTTCATCGCCGTATGACTTACTGCGAGGAGTTCCGGATCTTTCGATTCTTCAGGACGAACCCAAGTGAATAATGCGCCCTTCACCTGCCGAGGTCCAATTTCATCGCGGGCCGTTTTGTGCGACGCGGCAGGTGTTGGAAAGAGGGGATCAGGAGGAAGTGATGAGGTAAATGTCCATGATTTTGGGAGATCTGCGAGTGTTTTGCCGGGATAAGGAGAGGATTTGGAGACATTGCTTTGTGAGAGATGACACATTCGCATGCGGGAAGCTAGAGGTTTTGACAAGAGGCGCGATAGCATCAAGTATGTATTGCGCTGGTGATAGAGATAAATTAAAAAAGAATTAAATAATTTAGAGAATAATAATATGAGGTTCCATTGAAAATGTGTATGATCTGGCTGTAAATCTAAGGATACGTTGATATTGTTAGAATTGATGCTAATGTCGCAAGAGTGAGGGGCAAATGTCGTGCTCAATCAAAATGTTGTGGTGGGTGGTGAGGTCAACTGGCTGGTGGGTTATGTAAAAGCTGTGAAATCAGTGAAATCATCGATAACGTAATCTTACCCCCTCGTATACATACAGCAGTACCTAGGTAGTGTTTTGTCTCTTTTTTACTTTCCTCCATCGTTTTCTTATGAGTAAAATATTCAATTCTGTTTCTAAACTTTCTTTTCGTCCTCAACCTTTCTTCCGTATATATTCCCCTCCTGCTTTGCACATCATGAATTCTGCAACTTCGGCATATCAAAGCTCTTTTGGAGCTGAAGGCAATCTAGGAATTGCTCCAAAGCAAATGTCTCAATTGCAAAATCTTAAGTTACATGATGGAATTGAGATTCCGATGCTTGGATATGGGCTTGGAACTGCCCACTTCAAATCCGATGTCAACGCACCTATTGACCAAGAGATTGTGAAAACCGCTGTTATGGCCATCAATGCTGGTTATTATCACTTGGATGGAGCTCAAGGTACTTTCAAACCTCTGATCCGAAGAATCTCCATCTTTAACACATATCTCCAGTATACGGCAATGAAATCGAGATGGGCATGGCCATCAAAGAATCAGGTGTTCCCCGTGAGAAATTCTTCATAACCACCAAAATCACTGGTACCAAAATAGTCGACACTCAAGCTGCCTTTGAAGAATCCCTGAAGAAGCTTCAAGTTGACTATGTCGATCTCTACTTAATCCACGCCCCCTTCTTCGCGAACACCCCTCAAGATCTCCAAAGCAAATGGGCAGATATGGAGGCCATTCATGCTTCGGGAAAAGCCAAATCCATTGGAGTATCTAACTTTTTACAAAAGGACTTGGAAATCATTTTAGAAACGGCTAAAATCGTCCCCTCCATTAACCAAATCGAATATCATCCCTACCTCCAACACGGATCTCTCATTCCATACCTCCGCGAAAAGAATATAGCAATAGCGGCCTACTCTCCCTTAACAGCAGCTGTTAAGGCCTCCCCAGGACCCCTAGATGATACGTACGCTCATCTGGCCAGAAAATACGGAGTCTCGCCAGGAGAAATAGCATTAAGATGGATCATCGATCAGGGAATGGTGGCTTTGACTACTAGTGGAAATGAGCAACGATTGAAGGCATTTCAAAAGATTAGCCAGTTTAAATTGACGCCGAAGGAGGTAGAGGAAATTTCGAAGATCGGAAGCGAGAAACATTATAGGGGTTCTTGGAAGAATAGATTTGCGCCGGATGATAGGTCTTAGACATGCTAGATATATATCCGCGGACAAATGAAGAGAAATCTAACCGAATTCGGCCATTGAAGTCACAGGAAGCGCTGTCCCATCATGATTGTGGCACGAGTATTTGTCATATTGATATTGATACAGCTAAATTTAATGAAAAAAGACAATTATTTCACAAGATCATAACAGGATAAAACTTAAGGGTATATTTAGAACACCTATTTAACTAAATAAGGCAAATCTACTAGGTAGTAATAAGATCCCTGTTAAGCGACGACGTGCGTTTTCTGCATTCTGCAGCTACCCAGGTAAAGGAGATACTAGGTAGGTAGCTTGCCTTTAGACCACTTCACGACAAAGGAATGCGAATGGTATACGCTAGGGTTGCCCTACCGCATCAACTTTACACACCTCCAGTACTCCTACTTCTATCATTTTCACGGTCCAAACCAAGCTTTTACAAAAAACCATCCAGAGTCAAAAACTACCACATTAAAGCAGGTGATAGAGACTTTACCATCCCCAACTTCACCATGTTGGAAAAGTATCTGTCGCGGGAGCGCAGAAGGGATCAAGATAGGTCTGCTGAGGATCAGGAGATATATTCTCGCAAATTTGACCTTCATCAATACTTTTCTCCTGCAAGCCGGAATACCAAAAGATTCATCTACTATGATCGATCTGCGGGCATTTCTATGGTTCATGATGCCAACACGATATCCGGCGACCCAAAAAGTTTGGTGGTAGCCGTTGATGGAGCGTGTCCTCATAATGGGAAGGGTTCGGCAGCGAAATCATCTTTTGGGGTCTTCTTCGGAGAAGGTTCGATGTTCAATATTTATGAGACGATAGAGAGACCGGAAGGGGAAACGCATACGAGCGGCTATGCGGAACTCATGGCAGTTTATCGCGCACTGAATTTTATCTGGAAGAGCGTGGTGTTTCAAAGTTGGAGGGCCAGGGCCAGTGCCAGTGCCAGTGACGGAGGAAAGTTGACAGTCATTATTATGACGGACTCAACATACGTGTACGACAGCTTCACGACGTGGATTTTGAAGTGGCGTCGGAACGGCTTCACGAGCGCCAGCGGCAAAGCGGTGGCTCATCATGAGTTAATCACCAAAATTGATCAGCTCATTGAGGATCTTAAGAAGCGGAACAATATTGTTCGCTTCTGGAGCGTTCCGAGAGAGGATAATAGCGAGGCAGATAGGTTGGCAAATTTGGCTTTGAACGATGGATCGATAGTATTATATGGAGAACAGGGCAGACGGACCGAGATGGAAAGCCATCTATACTTTCTCGTGCCATTCAACACCGACAACTCAGTCTTGAAAAGATTCGGGCTTCCTTCTGCGGGAAGCGGGGGTTTGGCACCCTTGATCCATCTCGTACAGCCTTTGGTGTTCAATGGCAACGACCGGCCGGAGAATTTCCAAACTCTCGTGGGTCCCGACTTTGCCGACGCGGCAGCTCTCTTCATCTCATGGCACATCCTTCGCCTGCTTCAATATCTCGTGATTCACAGCGACGCTTGCCGACGTGGCGATAACCCACCAGGACTGTGGCAGCCCATCCGAACCCTGCGTTATCGATTCGACGGTGAGACCCCCCGAGATTTCGGAACGGACGAGTTGCAGATATTGAGACGCTACAAGGAGGAATACCTTTATTACAGTGAGGAGGCGGTGGAATCTTTTTTCCATATTATGGAGGGTATGAGGAGGTCCATGCGGTGGGTGAATGTGGCGGAATCAGCGAGCCCCCCGTTCTGTTAGTATCTCATGTCCAAGATGAAATTGTTCTGCTATGAAGATTAGATATTGGCATAACTAAAACCTAGCCACCAAAAGATCCACAAATATTAAACATTTGTCAGAGCCTTTCCCATGCAAACAATCACTCCAACTCCCCTCCGTCTCTCTCAGCTTTCTACCTTGAAGCCAACCTAGCCATCCCATACGGGGAAAACAAGACTTCA
>NGKI01000012.1:1505230-1537456 GCA_002162615.1 Myriosclerotinia duriaeana | reverse complement strand
CTGGTCAAGTCCATCCAAAGTTTTCGCTTCCGACTGATTATATATCGATGGTGTTTGTGATTGAAGAGGATAGGGATAACGGATAAGTTTTGAGATATGGCTCAAACGCGCGAGAGGGGGGTTTATGGTTGATTAGGCGTTGACCGTCGCTTTTCATGCACTTTTTGGAAGGATATACTATCTTTCGATTGGAGCGCACGAGTTAATTTGTGGTACTTGCTAAGAAGGGTTTTGAGAGCTTTGTGGCAGTTGATGCATCTTGCTCATTTAATTATGCCTGCCATCATATCATACTGGAACTGCGGGGATGGGATAGACTGCTTCCTCTTGGTAGTACACGAAAAGGCAACGAGGTACTCTGAGGGAGCTTCACACACCAAGATGTCCAAGCGATTGGGACCTCGCAGCAGCTTGGGCACTGATTTTGTGGATTCCTTGGGTTTGAAATCAAGCCATCTGGCTAATGGAAAATTCAACATATGTACATACAAAGTTCATACGATCTCTCGAATGTCAGAGGTCAACGTGGTTTCTTTATTAGAAATCCCGTTGTACCTCCTGCAAAGGGCTAGATATATGGGCTACACTATCTTTTGTGATGCATTGAACCTGGTTGCACAAATATTCATCAACCTAAGTAGGAGAATGAACTCAATTGAATGTTATGCTCATTGTTTGTTAAGCCTTTAGGGGGAAATCCATATTGCCCATAAGTAATACTCAATCGAATGAGAGAATTTCAACTACTTCCCAAATATGTAAGCTCAAGAATGGGCCAAAAATGCGCTTCTCTCCACGATAAACTCACTTAAGATTAAACAGTTCCAAGTTCCTAGCTCTCTTTTCTTTTCTTTGCATGAAATTGTTCAATCGTAATCCTCAGGGAGCTCGAGTTCCACGTAGCCTTCCTTTATCCTGCTCTCTTTCGGTTCCTTCAATCGTATCTTCACCTCATACATCACATCGTGAATCAGATCCGGATAGCAACTCATAGCCATATACCACAGCTCAAACATCTCTTCATGCATCCTCTTCTTGAGGAACGTCGCAGCGAGACCATGAACAATGCCCAACCTCAGAGTAGACGTCGGAAGAAAATCGCAGATGTATTTCACCTCTTCGGCATCGGGACACGGCATGATGTCCTCCGGCCACTCGTGTGGATTCTTACACGTGTTGTAGCGATCGATAGCGGCCTGCATCAAATCCTCCATCATGAGCATCTGCGCCAGCTTCACCAACGCCGCCCATTCCTCGACATGCGACCAGGAGTATATCAAAGCATCGTGCGGCTTATGGCACTGCAGGAACTTCCTTCCCGAGATCCATTCGACGAGGTGCTGGAAGGCGCGCGGGCATTCTTCCTCGAGTATCATGACTTTGTCTCGGGACTCCAGAAAGTTGCCCTGGAAGGCTCGCGCGAATACGATGGATTCGGCACACAGGTCGTCTTCGTTTAACCACCAGGCTTGGCGTTCGCTGCCGACGATGATCTTCACCATGGAGTCGGCGCGAAGGGTTCTTGAAGAAGAAGAATTCGCTTCATCGCAGCGAGGTTGGGAGCCGACTGACTCGGAGTAAGAAACGACCACGAAATCATGGTATAAATCGCAAGGGGACATCTTCACACGTGGGGTACCCGAGTGAGGAATTCCAAATTGGAGTGAGAAGGTAATGTGAGGGTAGGCTTACAATTCCCATGGGAAAGAAGTCGAGGACTGGAGACTAGTAATATAGACGCGAGGAATTGGTCTACTTTAACAATGCAATACAATACAATACAATACAACCACTTGATTGTGTCCCAGCCTTCGGATCCCAAGTAATATATCCGCAATCAACTGCCTAGACGAGACCAGCATGACTTGACAGGGTTACACGACCAGATCCTGTCCTGTAGAAAAAGAAGATTATCTCCGGCCGCTTTGCAAACCAAAGTTTTTAGTCGTTGAAAAAGATGAAAAAAGCAGAGATCCGCAACCAGGATCTAGACAGTGGACAGTGGACACACCCCTTCTTGCGGTCCCCTGCAGATATGAGCGCGAGAGTCTGATGGGCCATTCTAGGGTACGTAAAGTTATCGGAACGGGATACGACAGCTCACATGCTCATACACTCCAGTATTTCGAAAGAGAAGACAGAAGCAAAGAAACGTGGGGTAACCTTACCATTTGATGCTCCCGCTAACCCGATTTCGAGCCAGCTTCTCAATTAATCCACTCCCATTGGCTAACCTACCTAGGTACTGTACTGTAAGGCTACAGTAAGCGAGACGCGCGACAATTAACTCTTTGGCCCCTTTTTCGTTTGTAGAATTTCATGGGTTAAAATTTACCATATCGATATCGATTTGCAAAAAGAAATTATGCCGGATTTACTCTACTTCTCTGCTGATTGCTTTTGCTGTTTGGATCGGTGCACGCTGCACTCAGACTGGCTGGCTGACGTTTATATATGTAAACTTGCGCTTTGTTATTTACACTCCGGCGGCTTTGTCAATATGAGCTTATTTATTACTTAAGCCCTAAGTTTATATTATGGGTAGGATATATCAGGAAATGCGAGGTCTATCAATAATATGAAAATCTTATATTTTATACTTGTACTCTCTACTCTACAAGTTAATGTATCAAGCGGTCTCATTATCAACCAAGAACATCTAGCGACGGTGTTGCCGAGGAACCATACGTCGAAATCTACATAATCGAATGAAGGAACCATATCATTATAGTAAGAGCTTATTATCCGATTCTCTACTTCCTGTATCGTGCACATTAAGATACCTGCGCTGTGGAGGAACCCGCTGTAAATCATACATACATAGATGAGTATATGTATACTCTAATAGACAGATAGACCAGACGAGGCCTAGGCATGTAGGACCACGAGTCAGTGGCAGGTTTGTTGAATGTATAAATACAATCGGTTGATATCGGCGACGTGTATATATTTTTCAGGGAGTAGGTAGTCCGGATAGATTTGGTGCATTTGGTCCAATTCGGTCCGGGTGATGGATGATAGGACGCAGAGTACTACCAATCATAAACATTCGTGACGTGATTGTTGTGAAAGAACGAGCCCGGTCAGTCCGCAGGAAGATCTAAGTGCATTGTGCAAGTATTACGAAATCTTTGTCGGGGCTGAAGGTAGAGAAATAATGATACAGATCCAAGCGGAAGGGGTACCCGGTCAGGGGGAGGGGCACACACTTCAGCATTTGTATTGAAAATTTGACCTTGCTGGGACCTGGATGATGGGATTGGGGTATCATTTCACGGAATTAGATATGACAATATAAATTCAGAGCTGTCGAGATACGGGATGGGATTAGGCTTGTGAATTGACTCCCAACTCAACTTTTCCAGCTTCAAATGCCACTGAAATCTATCTTCCGTACATTCTGTCAACGTATCGTATTGTTTCTATGGTGCTATATCCTAACCCTAATCCCAATCCGAAATCTATATCCCCAAGTTAACTTTCCAAGCCACGCTCAAATGCACACATGCGATATCAGCATTAGCAGTCTCAGCCAAAGAAAGCCGTTCGCTATGCACGTCAATTGAGCCACTTGACAAATTCGAGTATTTCACATGCGGACTTGACAATTAAGTCGAACTCATACCTCTAGATGATGAAAGATGATCTGGCTGTAACAGATTGTCAGACTCGCAGTCACGACTTACGTGTGAAGCATGAGATGGAGGACTGGGTATCGCTTTAGGTATTTTGGGCCATCATGCAATGATTAAGGTATGGTCTACGATCGGAAGTTTATCTGGCGATACCAAGTGTAAGGATGGCCTAGGTGCCGGATCAAGCTCGTTCTAGCCTGTCAATTGCGCAAAATTTTCTTCAAGGTGGACTCGAAATGAAGATACATGAAGGTGCAACTGAGCAGTTCTGTCGTTTCTCGCCGTTGGCGAACCCAAAGAAGTGATACTCGCAAAATAGAACATCTTGAATTAGAATGGGAATGAGCTTGGGTAATTTCATATTTTGACGATAGAACTTTATCGATACTTTTCCCTCTCAACCGAAACGCCAGTATATGCAACAAGTACAATCTCCGAGAAACATGTCATACCACGACACTTTTTAAATTACTACCTTACTTGGATTTGTTTCCTTTCTTCTTCTTCTCCTTGCTCTCCTTCTTTGTGGTATCTGTCTTCGGAGTCTCATCTTTCTTAGTCTCATCCTCCTTGGTCTTCTCCTTGGTTTTCTCCTTGGTCTTCTCCTTGGTCTTCTCCTTGGTCTTCTCCTTGGTCTTCTCCTTATTGGTGTCTACCTTCGTCTTCACGTCCTTCTTGGTCTTCTCTACTTTGGTTTCCGCCTTTGCTTTGTCCGCCTTAGGATCGATACCCTTTCGTTTTAAAGTGTTCTTTCTCGCCTTCTCAATATACTCTTCATCTTCACCCTCATCCCATCCTCCAAACGCATCCTCTTCATCGTTTTCTCTAATAGGTGTCTTATCGATATCCAACTCATCCAGTTCCTTCTCGGCCTCCTTCTCGCCAGGTTTGCTCTTTGGTGATGGACCGGTTTTCTTAAATTTAGAGACGAAGAAACCATCAACGTTGTAAGCATGGGGGTAATATCTTCTTGTCATTTTCATGTTCTTGTCAAAGTTTTTGCCCATGTATGATGTGAAGCCCTCCTTACCAAAGGTTAGGCCAGTTTCCACAAGCTTAACGTTTGGTCTCTTGTTGAGCACATATTGCACGACTTGCTCGTTCTCCTCAACCGTAACACTGCATGTCGAGTAAACAATATAACCTCCAGTCTTGCTTGCGTGATCGACTGAATCAATAGCTGATAAGAGGAGCTGTTTCTGTAAGTGAGGAAGCATGAGGAAATCTCGTTCGGTTTTGTTCGTCTTCACACTGGCATCCTTTGCGATAACACCAGTACCAGAACATGGAGCATCTAGTAAGACACGATCAAAACCTCCGATAACCCTAGGAAATTCTCTTGCATCATAGTTGCACACAATTACATTCTTAGCTCCTAGACGATGGATGTTACCGATAAGACCTTTAGCACGAGATTTGTTGCTATCGTTGGCGAAAATGCAACCCGTGTTCTTCATCAATGCCGCGATATGTGTTGTTTTTCCACCAGGAGCGGAGGCCATATCGAGGACACGTTCATTTTCTTGAGGTGCGAGAGCCATGACGGGGAGGAAAGAGGATGCAGCTTGTAAAATGTAATGTCCAGCGAGGTATTCTGGAGTGGCACCGAGTGGTACAGCACTTTCGAAAATCTGCAGGCCAACTTTGGACCATTTTCCTACTGGTTCCAGAACTACCCCGCGGTTAATCAACGCCTGTGCAAGGTCTCTTCGATGTGTTCGTAAGGTATTTGTTCGGATGACCACGGGTCTTGGAGTTTCGTTGGCCTCGAAAAATGCGAAAGCTTCCTTGGGTGGGAACAAGTTGAAAAGCTTTTCGGCTAAGAACTCCGAGTAACCATAATATGCGCAAATGTCCTTGATCAATTGGGCCGTGTACTCAGCTCTTGATCGACCCTCCTCCGAAAGATTCGAGAAATCATCTAGGACTCTGATAGTATCATTAATTCGGGATCGTAGAAGTTGTAGATCAGGGGCCAATAAAGCATTGGTCTTGGGCGCTTCTCCATCTTCATCGTCACTGTCGAAGATATGAGGCCTATCTCCAGCGATGTTTGTTTGCATAGCAGCTTCTTCCAACTCAGCCTGCGCCTCTGCCGCCTCCTCCGCCTGTTGCTCATCCAATTTTCTCGACAATCCTGCAATATTCGCAGCGGTAAGTTTTTCTTCGGCGTCGGACTCATCCTCATCCTCAGAGAACATTGCTTTTGGGTGATCGTCATCCGAATCGTACACATCGCTTCCACTGTCCGAACCAAGGAAATCATCTGGGAGGCCAGGTCCGTCATCATCTGAGACATCCAATTCATCGAATTCATCGTTCATAAGATCCGCCTCATCAGAGTCGGCATCCTCCATCTCCTCGTCTGACATGGGTAATGGTGCGGCAGCTTTTTTCGACTTTTTCCCGGAAGGTTTTTGAGCTGGTAATGAGTTTGTAAATTTCCCCTTCGTTACATTCTGCGCCGCTGAGCTTTTCTTGCCATTGGTAGCTCCGTTGGACTTTTTGTCTGAAGTTCGACGTTTCTTGTTAGAATCGGCATATTGCAATGATTCTGCTCTCGATTCTGCTACGGACATTCCAGCTTTTCGTTTTAAATTGGTGAAGTGTGCTTCATCGAGCGGTTCGGGCATGCCCTGCTTCTTCATACGCCTTCCGACACCCATTTTGAATAATTTTTTTGGAGTTTGATACTAAAAATTATGAGTTTGAAAATGAGAATGCGCAAATGCGATTTGGGGAACTTTTTTTCTAAAATGAATATAATTTTCTCACAGATAAGGTTTAGCGCCATGCTAACTTATCAGGTTCGGGCGCCGAAGCTCCGATGCCAAGACTTCTCCATCTTGTGCTCTGGTCATACATGTTGTAATTGTGAATTTATATTTGTAGCTTGTCTCCTTGTTTACCCACACCTGAAATATCCAAAAATTTGATCAACTTCTTCGAATATTTCTCAAAATGACTGAACTAACATTCGCCAATTCTTTCATCCAAATTCTCGACTCACGGCCTTCCAAAATCACTGCCGATCATGTTGAAGATCCAAGAAATTATCCCTCAAGAGGGGCAGTGAGTTTCTCATCTGCTGTGTATCATACCCCTCTCGACTGACGATAACTACAGTCTATCCTCCCAAAGATGCGAAAACCTCCCGCGAAACGTCAAAAGTTAGCTCCGGGAGAAGAACGCAGCATATCAGTATTTCTAAAGTCGTCACGAAATCCACCTCTCGACGTAACACTCTCTGCGTTATCACCAAATACCTCAATTCTTAATTTGAAAGAGTTATTATCCGAGAAAGAAGGGATCCCTGTGGAAAAACTGAAGGTATTATACAACAAGAAGCCAGTCGGAGATGCAAAAGTTTTGAAAGAGGTTATTGGCGAAGAGGAAACGAAAGCCGAATTTAGCATCATGGTAATGGGTGGAGCTGCTTCCGTGAAGAAAGCCGAGACTCCTGAGACGGTAGTAGAGGCGCCTGTTGCACAAGGGCCTAGTGGATTGGAGAGTCTTGCAGGTGAAGAATTTTGGGGAGATTTGAAGGGCTTTTTGGTGCAAAGATTGAGAGACGAGGAGCAAGGAAACAAAGTATACGAAGTATTCAAGAATGCATGGGAAAGTAGCAGTAAATGAGGTACATAAATTCACGGAAAAAAATAGCATGGAGTTCGGCATTATTTAGCTGGAAAAACACAGATGAGGTACTTTCGCAAGAGTCGCTTTTTTAATGTCTTCGTATATCGTCACGCTGAAATGATCAATCCGTCTTCAAGAAGAATGAATTCACCCCCCATGCATATCATCGCAGGCAATAACACCCAATGAAACAGCGTTTCTTCCCATCATGCTCGTTCCCAAAATCGTGTGATTATGTTTATGCCTTGAGAGCGGCTGTTCCCTTGCTGACTGTCTTCAACATCTCATTCTCCTCAAGGTCGGCCTCGTCGTTTGCTTGGAGTTCATCGCCCGAAAGTCCAGATAAAGCACGCTTGAAAGATTCCTTGGTAGAAGCGTACATCATTTTGGGCTATGGGTCTGTTAGTGCTGAAATGCGATATTAGACGGCTGAACTTACGAAAGTAGAAGCATCATCAGGGGACCATGAAATGAAGGTAAGCTTGGTTCTGGGAATATGTTAGTCCACGATGCAGAAGGGCAAGTGCTGCTAGAATTACCTTTGTCCCTCTCCGTTGGCCAAATCGTAGTTAAAGTCGTAGACAGCGTATCTGGGACCTTTACCCTGGGTTTTCTATAGATATCCATCAGCGCTTGCTCCGCACAAGAAGCTTTCAAACATACGTTCTTGTTGAGTGCCTTCGCATTCACGAGAACCTCACGGAATGGTTCCCATTCTGCCGACTCGCTGGAGGTGTCGACAACAACCTTTGTTCCTTCATCATTGATCTTATAGACAATCCACTTGATCTTCTTTTGAAGCTTCATCTCGTTGAACTTCTCGATGCATTCATCGTCGACGGTGATACTATAGAGGCTTGTCAACTAATGCTCTGTGGTTCGGCTTAGATGGTAGGTAGGAATAGATTCGCATCAAAGTCGATGGTCATCAAAGGTCATTGATGGAAATGGGTCAAGTAGTGGGTTGAACTGACCCTGAGTTAGACTATAAATTAGGAGATTCATCAGTAAACGGTGGCATGATGGTTAACTTGATAAAAGCTGCATACCATGATGTCAAGAGAATCTATGCGACGATTTGTCTTGTAGAAACTGTAGAATAGACAGAAAGTCAGCAAATACTTGAACAACTAGACAGATAAACAAATAGAAATGAATTTGGATCAAGGTCGAGTCTCGGAGTAGCAACATACATACGTTGGAATTCTTAAAAAGCCTGTTTTCCAAAGTCCACTGTATGTTGTGGTAATTGTAAGATATTATGAGGAGCGAGAGAAGAGCTTGGGAGATGTTTATCTTTGAGAGTAGTTTTGGATTTTGCGAACGGGGATGAGAGGTCTCAAGAAATTGGTGGGGTTCTTGCCGGTGTGGTGTGTGATCACCTGAGTGGGACGCTAAAAATACCTTGTCGTTCTCTGTCACTCAATTCGGAAAACAGTGAAGGCTGGCAACTGGCGAGATTTTACCCCTTTGAAAAGTATGAACCGGTGAACCTATGAAAGTATGTATAAAATATAAAATATAAAATATAAAACGGAAGATGGAAGATGGAAAATGGACACCACGTTTTGATCATTTGAAGGAGTAATAAGCATTTGAATCTGGATCAATCCAATGCAAACGTCTAGGTAGATAGATTCTAGGTACTAGTAGACAGAAGGATAATCTGCAAGGTGTACGGAGTAGGCATATGGATATTATCAACTGATATAATTAGGTTTATACAAGGCTTCTAGATATCTTTCTACTGACCTTCCCCAATGATCTATTTACCTCCTTTGCTGTATTTCATCACAAGGCTGATACATTTCCGGAAAGATGACACTAGAACAAGGTAATCACACATCACTTTGTAACGCAAATAAATAAATTTGAAGTTTTTTTTATATATCATTTTTAAGTTCATTAATTTACATGGTCATAGTCTCTTAAACACATCATATCGCTCCGTAAATGCCATGCAAGACAAGGAAAGAAAAGGGGTTGAGTGGGGTGTTATACAATGGTATGTCCGGTACCAAATTGTCTGGTAGCAAATCGCGCAAACATATGAGGCTCAGACGGGTATTTGATTTTACTTCGACCAACAACTTTTTACATCATTCCTATCGTATTGTCAGCGTCATGTATTCAAATGAGTGGGATGATGTACTAACCTCCCATACCTCCCATGCCTCCCATGCCACCCATACCACCAGCTGGTGGGCCCTTCTCTTCTGGTGCCTCGACAATAGCAACCTCAGTGGTACCTAATAATGAGGCAACACCGCTAGCATCAACTAAACCGGTGCGGACAACCTTGAATGGATCAACGATACCAGCAGCGATCATGTCAACGTACTCTCCAGTTGCGCTGTTAAATCCCTTGTTGAAATCGGCTCCGAATTCATCCATGAGCTTTCCAACAACAACCGACCCTTCAGTGCCGGCGTTCTCGACGATTGTGCGTGCTGGTTTGGTAATGGCACTCTTGATGATGTTGATACCAAGTTGTTGATCGAAGTTGGCGGGCTTGAGACCGCCGAGAGCTTGACCGGCAGCCTTGAGAAGAGCAGTTCCACCACCTGGGAGGATGCCCTCTTCAACAGCAGCACGAGTAGCGTTGAGAGCATCAACGAATCGGTCCTTCTTCTCACCAACCTCAACTTCTGAGGCGCCACCGACCTTAATAACAGCTACACCACCAGAAAGCTTAGCAAGACGCTCTTGGAGCTTCTCCTTCTCGTAATCGGATGTGGTTGGGTCATTCATGACACCTCGGATATGCTCGCATCGTTGAGCGATGGCATCCTTGCTACCCTCGCCGTTCAAAATGATGGTATCCTCCTTAGTGATGGTAATAGATCCAGTGGAGCCAAGCATATCTGCTGTAGCCTTCTCAAGCTTAAGATCAAGC
The DNA here is from genome assembly GCA_002162615.1 of Myriosclerotinia duriaeana. NCBI lineage: Eukaryota > Fungi > Ascomycota > Leotiomycetes > Helotiales > Sclerotiniaceae > Myriosclerotinia > Myriosclerotinia duriaeana. The sequence continues at coordinate 1,527,286 of NGKI01000012.1, read as the reverse complement.
TCATCAGTGAAAACGGTGGCATTGGTCAAGATACCGAGGTCACCGAGGATAGATTTTCGGTTGTCACCAAATCCTGGTGCCTTGACAGCCGCAACTTGGAGTTGACCACGGAGCTTGTTAAGAATGCACACAGCGAGAGCCTCTCCATCGATATCTTCAGCAATGATGACCAAAGGACGACGGAGTTGAGTGGATGCCTCAAGTGCTGGGATAATATCTTGCACGTTTGAGATCTTCTTCTCAGAGAGGAGGATCAGTGGCTTCTCGAATTCAACCTTTTGCGACTTTGTATCAGTGATGAAGTATGGAGAAACATAACCGCGGTCAAATCTCATTCCCTCGGTGATATCGAGTTCGTCCTCCATAGTCTTTCCTTCCTTGACTGTGATCACACCTTCCTTTCCAACCTTCTCCATGGCATTGGCAATCAATTTTCCGATGTGGGTGTCGCCGTTTGCACTAATAGTTGCAACTTGTGCGATCTCCTCACTAGTTGTAATATCACGCTTGTTCTTTTGCAAAAACTCAACAACGGCCTCAACAGCAGCTTGTGTACCTCTGCGCAAGTCCATTGGGTTGCATCCTGCAGCAACATTCTTTACAGTTTCGGAGAAGATAGATTTGGCAAGGACTGTTGCAGTTGTGGTTCCATCACCGGCAGTCTCGTTGGTCTTGGAGGCGACATCTTGAATAAGTCTAGCACCGAGGTTCTCGAATTTGTCCTTGAGAGTAATAGCTTTGGCAACAGTTACACCATCTGATCACCATCGATTAGAATTGCACAAACCAATAATTAGGAAGTTTTGCAAACCTTTGGTGATCTTTGGGGAGCCATATGCTGACTCAATAAGAACATTGCGGCCTTTAGGTCCCAAAGTAGTGGCAACGGCTTTTGCCAAAGTCTCAACACCAGCAAGGAGAGCTGCTCTGCCTTCAACACCGAATTTGAGCTCCTAGAAAGTGATGAACTGATTAGCATATCTCCATCAATATCACCGATCTGGAAAAGCAACATCCAATGAGCTCAACATACCTTGTGGGCGAATCTCAATTGTTGTAAAGGACGAAGCTTTGAAGCTGTTGATCCGGACAGGATAGAAGCTCTAGCTCTCGAACTTAAAGCACGCTGCATCTTGAATCAATTGAATGAAAGACGCTTAGAAAATAAAAACAAATACGGGTTGGTATTGAAGCTCTCAAAAGTTGAATAGAGGAGGCTTTTTGTTGTTCAAAGGAAATCGAAAGAATGGTGACTTTTGGACCTTCGAGATAATTTTTCTGGGCCCCATGTTCGGAATAACCATTCTCCATCGAACCTGCGAGAATCATCTGGTTGAGCGGAAGTTGCCGAATGAGGGGCCGAGGTTGTTGTCGCTGACTAACCGATATTTTACCATCTCTTACCTCACCTCACTTCACTTTACGTATACATCGCGAAAGAACGTTGAGTTCGAAGAATCTACATATCAATAGGTACTGTATGCATATTCTGTTCTCAGTTGCCGAATATTCATTTCCTGATTCATGGCTTAGATATCCTCAAAACTCCCAACTACTCTTCTTTCGTTACTTACCTACCTTATTAGCCCTGAAGAGCTTTGTGAGACCTACTTCCACTCAGACGGATATCTGCTGAGCTCTCAGCTAAAACCACTATCTGCTTTGAGCACAAAAGTGATGTCGAGTGCTAGCTAGTGCTGCCTGTCCTTCCCAGGATGAACCCATATAAAACACTTGACCTGAAGCTTGAAGTGAATGTATCTAACAAGCTTTACCAGTGTTGGGCATGAAGAAGGTAAGATCTGGCTGAATCTTAGTTTTTTACTCACCGCATCAGAAGACCAGTTCTCTATCCTCATGTTCATAATATTCATTAGGGAAACTTAATGAGTATACTTCCCGCCATGTATAGTTAGCAAAATATCTCTCCAGATGACCTTGGTTGCTTAACCTTTAGCTGAACTAGTGCGCATGAAAGTGTGCACGAATTCTCCTTGGGATGATTGTGAAGATCAGCCCTGATGCCCAAATTGTTTCATTATTTGTAGCTTTCCATGTCACGATTCCGAAATACCTATTTATGTTGATGCCATGAATACTCTACGCATCCTGAGCTCTTTCTCATTATATTTTCTGAATTCTGGGAGTAATTTCCAGACTTAATACTGGCTCAAACAATCACAAGTTCCTTTGGGCAATTGCAAGGTCGTGAAGAGAAAGAACAAACCCTTTCAACCTGTGTACTTTTGTTCCTTTATTGAAATCCTCAATCTTTTAAACCCAAACTAGCTCAGCTCTTGAATAGCACAAGTAATCTTTCTTCATCTGAAGCAAGATGAGCAAAAGTTTAAGGCTGATGTACTTGAGCTTCATCTCAGCTTCCAACCATAAATAAATTAAAACCCATGAACTAAATGAGCTTATCGTTGTCTAGACTGTCACTTTTTCTTTTCTTTTCTTTTCTTTTCTTCTTAGTTCCATACATCATGTTGTTAATTCATTGTATAACTGTTTCTTCTTGGGGGGAGGTTAGGTAGGAGCATATCAGTTTCCTGTTGTTGTCATCCGAAGCGAGGCAATAGGGGATTGACCCCTCAGAAGCCCTTCGTTTCACCCCAGTTCTTTGATCAAGTTTTTCAAGGAGTAGATTCATCCATATGACTCCCGATCTTCTACAAATGTCTCCTTCTCCTTTGCTCTTGGAATCAGATTAATAATCTAGTAATGTGTGTAATTCTCTGCCCCACCCCCCACCCAATGAAATCTCACTGATATTTTACATCAGTGCCATACAACTATCTATTCATTTACAAGCTATCAAATTCACCAATTCAGACCTACATTTTCAAATGTGTAGAAAAAATGAGAACAGATATCATTGGAGTCGCTGAATCACTCCTGAATATGGTGATTATGATTAGTCATCGGATAGTTATCATCCGATGTCTACTATGAGTTTGTAGCACTGGTTTGTTGTGAAAATTCAATCTCCAGTCACCTTCAGTCACCAACCAACTTTAAATGGACTTCTACCCAACTACCACAAAACTTCAAATCTGTTCATCTTTTGACAACCCCAAGATACTACTGTTTAACACAGGCAAAGGCAAGTCTTCCTCCTCTCTATGATCTGAAACCATAACTAATCTTTGGATGCATTCGTCAGACTTAAAGTATTGCTACATGATTCAGGAATTAACTACTTAGAATGAGGCGGCCTGCTTCCCTACTCTCTTTGCAACAGGCTACCATCCCATATCTGTTTCCATCAACTCTGCAGTTCAAAGTAATCCAGGAAGGTGAAGGGGAAGTCGAAAGGACACGGGCCTTGCCTATTCATTCAACAAATCGATTCATGATATTCACCCAACAAATTCTTCACTACACATTTCCCATCTTTTCTTTCTTCATAGATTTCTGTCTGCAACTTTATCAAGTCTTGTGATAGATTTTGCAACAAGAACAAATTGGACATCAGAGTTTCAAAGAAACAATATCTTCTGAAGCTTCTAGACAAAATATGGGTCTACTTCTAGTCTATGGTGAGCAAACTTTGTCCCTTGTTCGTTGGCCGATGTCTAATGCTGAATTCTAGAGCCTGAAATGTTTGGATCTCCATAAACTCGAACCATCTCTTACAATCAAAATCACACTCTCAGAGTCCTGGCTGAAGAGCAGGAGAACAAGTGCCTATCTCTCATTGTCCTTCCAACAGCTATAGTATTCCAAGGCATCACTTACTCAGGTACCTCCACTTCCAGATCTGAGTAGAAATTGCCCACTTGGACGAAGTCGACTGACTTTATACCTCGTATGATATTCGAAATTCAATCCTCTAGACCAATCATGGACTACCAATACCAATGCCAATACCAATGCCAATACCAGACCAGCACCTCACGGAACCCACAAACGAATGGTTTTACAACTTCGACAACTTCATGATACTGACTTACACGCATAACTTGTCAGTCATGACTTACAGTCCATTCGAATGCTAGGAAAGAGCTTCTGGCCTAGGGTAGCCTACATGGATCCCTCGGAAACCTCTCCCATGGCGATTAAATTCATAAAGGATAATTTGCGACAACATCCCTTGGCATTTCTTGCATAACCCTTTATGGTCCTTTCACCTACTATCGACGAAGTGGATGGTATGCATTGTTGCGAAACAGTGGCTATTCTGCCAACGTTTCAACGTTGAAACGGCAATCGGCTTGGGGACCAGTTATGTGCAATTTCATCTTCCATTGCTACTAGACTAAGTACCAATTACGTTCTTGGACTTACTACTCATTCAAGCTGGCACAATCAGCATCGGAACCTTGGAATCATGATAGAGACGTGGTAGCTCGATCTTTCGAGATTACCTGATCGCAATAAGTAACTCGAGGCATACAATAATCACGCAGAAAGGAGATAGCACACTACTCAGCTATAGATCGTGCTTCCGGGTTATTTTCACTGTTATCTCAGACCCACACGACTTTTCACAAGGCACGAGGAACGTCATAGAAATTGTCATTGTGGCATGCATCTATGATACAAGCTCTGCTATCCTCCTAATTTTAGATTGCTGAGCCAACGACGAGTAAATTTTCCATCCGACGCAACCCGCATCCAACTTCTTCCGAATTTCCCTATCCACGAAAAAAATATTCTCGGGAACAAGAGCAAAACGATAGCAGGATGAGAAAGCAATGCGGAAATTCAATCGTTCACATACAACAATACTGACAAGGAAATAGCAAAGATAACGCCCGCGCAATTTTGGTATGTTCGTGTCTTTTGGCCCTTTTTGCTTCCTCCGCCAAGCCCCAAAGACTTCCTAAATATACTGACCAGATTGACACAGGACGATGATGAAGAGTTTGGAAAACGATTTCGGTGGCCAGGGTTTCATGACTTTCTCGCATCCAAGCGCCATGGAGAGCGAAGAGAGGCTAAGGTTGAGGTTGAAGTATGGATCCAACTGGTTCAAAATCAATCGTTGATACAAAGAAGGAAAAAAAAAAGAGATGGTTATACAGATTGAAATGTCCTTAATATTTGCTGGATGGCGAATTTGATAGGGAGGAATCGATATGCTGTCGTTGCCCAAGGTTGAGGGGGTGTCAAGGTTGTGCAGCTTGAGCACAAATATCGACTCACAAACCAGGATTCTGCTTGAAGGGGGTGCCCAAGGGGTATTCATCAGTCCAGCCCTCGAGGGGGGATGCAAAGCGTTGACTAGAGGTGATGTTAGCATTGGCGAAGTCGAATGTATCGTATTCGGTATTGGCCGAACTATGAGCGAAGCTACTATTGCTTGAGCTGACATCAGTGGCATGGGAGTATGAACGCATGCTATTGTGAACTCCGTTCATAACATGAGCCATGCTAGTTGGATCACCAAAATTCATGTTACTGTGAAGATCAGATGTTGCGTCATAACTGAGAAAGTCGTTGGGGAATAGGTGGCTGGCGTTCATGCTTTCATAGGCCGGGTTTTCGAAGCTGGTAAAGTTGTGGTTGGCATAGCCTGAGGAATAGCCTGTGGTATTTCCCAGAGCATTCATTGGACCGCATGGATTTAAATGATCATAGCCTTGCATACCTCCCACGAAGTTGTTGGGGTGGAACAAGATTTGGCTTCGCATATCACCACCATTATTGGTCACGTCTAAGCCGCGTGGAGCAAAAACATCATCGCCGTTAGGAGCAGAACTATTGAAAGCCGTCTCTGCGTCGTCATCCATTCCTTCACGCTCTCCATCATCTTCGGTGTCATCTTCTGCAAGTGCGTCTTGAATAGAGTCTCCGGAAGCGCCCACGGGAAACTGACTGAGCATATCTGCTTGAGTAGAAGTTCTGGCAATGCCCGAAGGAAATTGACTTAGCAGATCTGGAGAGAGCTTGAGCTTAACTGGAAAAGTTCCTAAAGGTGTCATCGCATGGTTTCCTGTGCCTTTCTTCTTGCTTGGTGTCTCTTCAATGTATGTCTCGTTACCGGAGTATCCAAACGATTCATCTTCGGACTCGGTAGTAGTCTTGTCCATATCTTCATCCGTCTCGTATTTACGCTCAGTCTTGACCTTGACCTTACGCTTGCGATAGCCCCTGGTCTTAACAGTATTTGCCGGGTTATAATCTTCATCGGAAGGCATCTCCGCAGGATCGAGGGATCGGGATCGCTCCTTCTTGATCTTTACAGACTTCTCCTTTGGTTCGGACTTTGGCTTCGAGAGCTGTTTGTTAGGACGAGTGCGAGCGCGAAGTGTCTTTGTGGGTGTTTCCTCTGCGATGCTTGCTTTATTGCCTTGCCATCGAGCCTTATCGCGACGATAGGTTCCAGAGCCTCTAGAGACACCAGGGACAACAAGACTGTCTTTTAAATCGATAATCTCTTCATCCCATCCCACAGCACGAGATGCTCTCGGGTCCTCAGCATCCATGTCACGAATGTATCCACGAATGCTTGGATCAAACACAGCTTTCTTTCCCAAAGGAGGAGGAACGAGATGTCCTTCAGTGATAAGAACGTCACGCATCTTGTTGATATACTGTTGCGCGGCCGCACCCGAACTCGAAGGACATAGCCGGTGAGCGATCTTGTCCCATGGTAGATTGATATTAGCACGGCGAGATTCAAATACGATGTGCAGGATTAGCTTCTCCATCATCCGAGTTCCTATGGCCTAAATTAGTTTATGCACCTCATAGCCAGTGCAAAGGACTGAAGCTTACTATGCCAATTAACAAGCTTGCGACCTTCAGCTCGACCATTGGGGTGAGTAGGCTTTCCGGTGGATCCTATGACCTTTTCTACTTTGTTCCAGGTGTTTTCATCAGATCGAACGCCTTCATAATCATCTTCCCACTCGTCACCATTATTGTCATCTTCCGCAAGGATCTCACCAAGCGATTCCCCATCAATATTCTTCAAACTCTTCTTTGGATCCTTCTTCTCTGTAGAATTCGTTAGCGGGAGCACGGCATTTATGTCCTCGCCTCCGAATGAAGTAGTGAATGCGGTATTGATGTACGTTTTAAAGAGAAAAATTAACTTATAGAAACTTACTTGGACTTTGTCGAGTCTTGGCAACTTTACCAGCCACTACCTTGGTACCCGCAGACTTCTTGGGTGACTGCGATCTGACTCTCTTTCTACCACCTGCCCGACGAGTCCTAGCTGATGATTTGGCTGGCGTGACAGGATCGTAACTGCCATCTACCTCAATGGAGTCGGCTGGCTCATCTGCATTATCTGTGGTAGCCTTCGATCTGGGGATTGTACCGGATTTGGCTGGTGTAGCAACGGATCTACGGCGAGTAGACTCTTGCTTCTCAAGTTTTATAATAACTTGCTCGACATTTTCAAGATCCTTGTCACGATCAAGTGCGTCGGGCATGTTGATATCTCCGTCGATTGAAGACATACTTGCTGAATCCCAACTGGTCATGCGTTTTGTTTGTTGTTTTAAAGTTGCTCTGCTGCAGGGTTGTTGAAGTATATAAGAGGAATTTCCTGGATCCTGGAAAGCAGGAAGTCTTGTTAGCTCTTTGATTCTTGAGCACCTTGCGAGAATTTTATAAACAGTGGGGATTTAGGATATCTATGCCAAAAGCGGATATATGGAGTGGGGGAAGTATAAATTGAGGAACAAGATAGGAGTGAATAGGAAAGTGGAAAAACAGCACTACAAAGTTGAAATTTACAGCAAAAAGAAAGAACTTGGGCATATACACGGAAGTAGACGCTATAGCACATTGGCTTCTGTTTATATACAGATGATTCTTTCTTGAGGTTGTATATTGACAACTATCTCCTGCTCTTTTGCAAGGATTCAGTTGGGGGGTAAGTGTGAAGTATGACGCAAGACCAAAAGACTTTTTTGGGTAGCAGACGAGGTAGCGTCGATGTCCAAAATTTATGAATGATGGAGTTTCGAGTGAATTGATTGGTTCAATTTGTCTCGATTCTCTCGATCTTCTTTTTCTTCCGATCGCGGCACAAATGCTCGAGGGAAGTATTCCGGTAGTGACGCTATCGTCATCACGAGGAAGAATTATATGTGAAGTGATGGCGCCTCATTTAAATGATTCTTGATATCCAGATGGCTAATCAATTGAGGAACGCCCGCAGAAAGACTGCGTGACTGCCAAATCCAAATCTGGAATGTGGGGTAGTGGAGGAGAAATTGCAAAACGCATCAAATCTGCCAAAGAAAACTTGAAAACAATCATCGCATCATTGAAGACATACCTTGGAAGAAGTCAAAGACAATTCAGAGTATCAGAACAGTGACAGAGGGACTCTATATGCTCAATTGATGTTGAAAGAAAAAGGGTTATGGTGTGAAGTTGTAAAATGATTTGTGTTGTTGTTCGAGAAGAGACGAGAGTCACAAGCGAGAATTAAATTTTTGATCAATGGTTTCTAGTCTGTGAGCCTGGTCGGCCGGATTCTATCAACTTGCCGACTACCTTTGGCCATTATGGGTTACTTCAAAGAAAGAGAGGATTTACATGCTCTTGTTGTACCATTGTAGAATTTGGTGTGAATTAGATGGATATTTCATAGAGTGAGAGTACGCGAGATTTTGAATATGAAATGACCTCATGACCTATAAATATGCCTTCTAAAGCTCGATTACACTATTACTATATATTGAAGTTACATACCCTTCTTATATGGAAATCATCTATCTCAGAAAATCAGTTTTTCTTACTGTCTCAAGGCTCCTGCAATGGAAGTCTACCTAGGTATCATATATGAGATCAAAATGTGCATGCTAAAACCCTCAATTGCACTAGCTATCAGCCATGGATCAGAAACGCTGGTAAAAGATATGTTTTTCTTTCTACCATTGACACATTCTGTGATCATTCAACAATAACCTACTCCAACTGATCATTCACTCTACTGAGTCTTCTAAGTCTCCTCACAAAAGCACTTAGAGTTGACTAATACGATTATACGGTATATATATATATTGGCCTCCTACTTTATAAACACAGACTTATGTCCCTACATACCCATTCCCCACCAAATCCCCCACGCCCATAAAAGAAACACCCACCTGTTGAAATAATCAGTCAAGTCATCTGCGGACAAGGATACCGATGAAAGACTACTGGGTATAGTGAGATATCAACTAGCAAGCAGCACGACGGCATGATAGAAGACATGAAGATTTTGCCATGGATGTCTTCCCCAACCTCGCAGTCTCAGTCGTGAGAAATACAAGCATGATTGGCCGTCTGCTTGAACCGCGAGAAGCCAAGAGTTGGCAAAGGATCGTTGGGATTATGTTGACTTGGCCGAGTAGATCATAGGGCAATGCCTAGGTGTGCAAGAATATATGGCAATCGTTTGGATAGATGTGGTTGGCTCTGGAGTACGTATGGAAGGAGCGGTATGTAGGATTAGGTAGGGTGAGTAACAATAGTTAATAGTTTCAGCTACTTTACAATGTCAGCATTCGTCTGGAGTAGTGGGTACGAGGTGAGCGCGGATCATAGTCATGATCTGTATATTCACTGATGCATTTCCAGATGCAATATTAGGAGTGCCTTTTCATTCTGCTCAATTCTCGCGCTGTAAAACTCTACTCTAACATTCGAGTTGGATGTTGGAGCTAGCAGGTACTGGCATTGCTGAAGGTAACCTATTATGGAAGTTGAAAGCAGCTGTACAAGATAATCTCGTAGTCTTCGATATCTCGGGACCGTGACAATAACCACAACACACGTCATCACTGCGCAGTGTTCTCCGCGTATCTATGCGTAACAAAACAATGAGCATAAAAGAAGAACAAATTTGCAAATGGAACGCAGAATATGAAAAATGGCATTCAATCTTGACTTGAAATAGATAATGGTATTTTGGCTACCCGATGCACATGCACAAATTGCGTCTCTCTACTGTACCACCCATCCGATGGATTTGCAAATCCTCCTCCAGCTCCCGAAAAAAAAATGTACGATAGATTTCCCTCCCTAGAAGTTTCAGACCCGAAAACTCCATACTAATTGGATAAGCAAAGTTCCTTCCCTCGTATCTCCCCCGCTCTCGCCATCACAACCGAATCACCGCAAGAAATCTCCTCTCTACTCTACCAAGAGAGGACTTTCCGAGCCGCCTCGGGTAGAATAGCCCTGTCTCATCGATGCGTATTGATGCGCTCCCATACCCATGCCGCCTGGACTGGTGGCTTGAGTTCGTGGTCGAGTCATGTTGTGGCCGCCGTGACTGCTCATGCTATTTCCGTTTCCGTTTGTCATCATTCTTTGACTGCCCATAGTTGCTCCATATCCACTGTTGTCGAAAGGATAGCCGGTCTGTTGCTGATTATATGAATCCATACCTCCAGAAACCATACCTCCAGTATTCATACCACCCGCACCCATACCACCCGCACCAGCATACACCTCCACATCACCATAATCAACCCCATCCACACCACTACCATCACTATAATACCCCACCAACTCCCTATTAACCTCACACAATCCCGCTCCCAATCCCAATCCCAATCCCGCTCCCCCCATCTCCAACCCCTCCCTCAACTGCGCACTCGGAGAATCCTCTCTCCAATCCTCTTCCTTCACATGCGCAAAACCAGGACCCTGACCCATCTCGCCCTTAACATTAACTTCCTTCTTCATCCGAGATTTACTGGACGAAGAACCTTGATTTGCGCCGTCTTCTTCATCATCAACATTTTCCTCCTCGCCTGAGAACTTGCGTTTTTTGTTCGCGTTGGATTTGTTGCGTGCGCCGGATGTGGATGCGGGTGCGGAAGTGCTGGTGGTGTTGGAGGAGGAGCTGCTGGGGGCGGGCTTGATGGATGCGGCGTTGGGGGCGATGCCGTGGGAGCGCATCATGCGTTCGTAGCGTTTTGCGCTGGAGGTGAGGGGGTTAGGTGGGGGTTTATTCTGGTTCGGTCTCGATGGGGATGGGGTTGAGAGGGGAGATAGAACGGGAAAATGGATGGGGGAAACTTACGCAGCGCCTTTGGTAACGATCTTGCATTCCTTGGCTACTTCACCGAAGTCTACCTACATGATATTAGAATTTTCCCTCGAGTAAAAGCCAAGCTGAGGCAGAGATGTGAAGATCAACAAAGGGTGGAATGAGAATGATGAAATACCTTTCCATTATTACTGTATCGAATACAGCTAATAAGAAACTTAAATTGTTCTTCATTAGAAGCCGGAGCCATGATGAGCGAATCCTTGATAGATCGTTGGGGATGGAATGTATTGGTGTATTATTGAGTAATCAGTCCTCGACGTGATGGAATAGATCGACTACCCAACAAACCAACAAATTAGTCTTCTTCTTTCCTCTTTAAGAGAGTTTCCAGAATTCTTAGTATGAATCGGGAAAGTAGTCAAGATCAGCTGCGGGAGCAAAGATGAAGCAGGTCTTCCGATCTGGCAAGACTGACAAGTTGAGATGGGGGTGAGGGAGGGAGGACGGTCTTGCTTTTTAATGTCTAGACTGTGGGTGAGTGGTTGCTACTTACTGGCTTGTCCGAAATGGTCAATTTGTAGATTTGGGGCAGGCTACCGTTGTGGAGTGGTTGTTGCATGAAAGAATTGGGAATGTGGATGCAAGGAGTGGGGTTGTTGAAAGATATTTTCGTTGTTCGAATTGGGGAGGAGTAAAAGAGGTGGGTGGTGGCATGATGGCTGAAATAGTGAATTCTGGAAGACTTTTGGGGAAATTGGCTCTTTCAGGTTTGGAAAGAGAACTATTATATGATGGTCTATGATTAGAGAATTAGAATGTTGGTTACGGGACGTTGCATTTAAAAGAAAACTATGAAGGTACTATAGCTATCGCCATTGACCATCTAATAGGCCTCCTCCCTCATATCCCTTATGATATTCAATCCTTCCTATCACGAACCGAAAAACCCATATCATTCCTTCATAATAAACCCGCAGCGAAAGAAAATAAACGTTCCATGCTCAATACTAGAACCAACTTGCGAACAAACCAAACAACATCCATCTTAAACTGCACCATCTTCCAGCCCGAAAGTAACGAGTCGAATGATGACTGAGTAAGAGCCGAGTTTATTCAGAATCCTCTGTCGAAGTGATCAGAATTAGCAAGTGTGGATGCAAGTAAGGGGATTGTAAATGCAATGCGTATTTTTTGATGATGAAAACCTCCCAGAGAAAACTAAAGTAAAAAACCACAAAAGGAGAATTTAGAAGAAGATAATTTCCACGCCTGAAGGTCTGTTCAGACAAGCCATTCTTCTCAAATTTCATCCAGGAAATTGTCATAAACGTTGAGAGCGCGCCATTCTCGGTAAGCATGGATAGTCATGCCGTACTCGTCAGCCTGAAGCTGTTCATCGGCGTCGAAGGGATCATCAACTGCATTTTCTCCGACGGATACGGCAGCCATCAACTCTTCGGCTTCGACGACAGACATCCTAGTATCATCATCTGATGCCTGAACACTTTCAGACGATCCAGTGGAGTGGCTAGGACCGGCATTTCTTCCAGTCTCTTCGGATCTGAGGGGTAAAGGGCGTCTTGGTGACTGACCATCTTCGTCGTCCAATACTGGTTCCTCCAATACCTCATCGCTGTCAACTTCTTCAGCCTTGACTTCCTTCTTAACTGCAGCTTTCTTTCCGCGGGGCTTGGGGGTGGCTTTGATGGGTGTGTTGTTGGCGCCAACCTTCTTCTTTGGAGAGGCTCTCTTGGTTGGGCTGGGAGTCTTGGGGGGTGTAGTGCCATCTCCAGCTGGAGCAGGTCCGGCTTGAGCCTATTGAGCGTGAAGTTAGAAATTATGTCAACGTTATGCAACTGGAGATTCAGGAACCACAATTGATCAAGAGAGTATCTTACCTTCAACTTCTCAAATAACTTCTTGAAGCTTTGACGAGCATTCTTGGCATACTTTACCTCAACTCGCTCGGCAACACGTTCGAAGTTGATCTATTGTTTGAGTGTCAGTGTGTTGGACAAAGGTAAGTCATGGTACCACCCTTTGCATGATGAATATGGTGAGACGATTGAAGGTTGAAGGGGACACCATCAGATGAGAGGTATTATCTTTAATCATGTGTCCTAGCGAGCCACTAAAACTAGCTGCCATAGACAAGGGCGAAATATTAGACTCGGTTTTCGGGTCCATTGAAGTAAAGTCCTGACCAAAATGGATACCGCAGCACATGTGAAATGAGACACAGGAAGAATACTTACAGTGTTAGGAATCTCGCCCATCTCAGACATAACAGCGACAAGCATCTCAGTCTCCTTGGCGGTCAAAGTTATAGCCGTCATCTTTGCGATTGCTGTTGCTGAATCTATCTTCAAGTCAGCTCAACTATACTAAGATCGACCACCTCCACCTTAACAGACTTCGAGTTATCAGACGAAAAACCTACTTTGTACGAGGTGAAAATAATTGATCTTTGACACAAGACTTCTTTGCAATTATTCTTGTAGACGCACAAGATAAATTGTAAGAATTACGAAATTGTGGTGGTGGTTGTAAGGTTGTATTTGGATGTGGTGTTGCAGGAGGGAGAAGAAGAGAAGCAGGTTGATAGCAGCACAGCTGAACCGAGATCTTTAATAGCAATCTTGGAATATTCAAATTAATCAGTAGGCAGCAATAGAAATAAAAGTGAATTATCTAGATATTTCTCTTTTGTGGCTGCAGCGTATCTTCCTGTACCTTTCAGCCAAGTCTGGGAATGAATTGTTGCTGCTTTATGGAAGCTATTATCACATTTTCTGGGTCAAATCATACATGGAATATCAATTTACAGCTTTTAGGTCGCAGAACCTGAGCATTGTGAAGAATATGATAAAATTCTGCGGCCTTTCCGGTTGGTTGGATTTTGTTTGCACAGACCCAATATTGCTTTTTCCTCCTGCTGTGATCATAAAAATTGACTGAGAGTTTCTCTTTCTCAAGCCGCCATCCACCTACATAGTTGATCTTGAACAAACTCGGTAGTTGTAAAAGTAATTCATAGTCACATATCTAGTAAAAGAAGTATCAACCTTGTAAAGATCCATGATATTGTAGTACCCAGAACAACCCGAGGTTGAAGTGGGAAACAACCAACAACTACCTATAGACCATCCCATTTCCCGAAAACGATGAATTGACAATTATTATCCATGGCTGATAAGTTACTCCCTCCTATACTCCCTAGTATCTAATGTAAACCCGAATCGCCATGGACAAGAGAAAGAAAATGCGTCAGAACTTGAAAGAACTAACGAAGGACAGAACCACCTCGCGGCGCCATTCTGAGATTTGGTAGCATATATGCCACCTCGCCTCCATGAAAGTACCAACACCAGCCCGCAGAAGCGACGATGCAAGAGTCTTATTCGTCATCTTCCATTTTGGTTTCCTCCATAAGCTCATCCTTAACGTCGGTGGACTCATCCTCATCCTCATCCTCCGAGACGACCTTCTTGGCAGATTTCTTTGCTGGGGTCTTCTTGACAGCAGCGCGTTTGGGAGCCTTGGCCTTGGTTACACGGTTCTTAGATGGGGTGTTGGGAATGGCGGGTTCGTTGTCACCATTGGCATCAGATGCCTTCTTTGGAGAGGCATCAGCCTTGCCAGTCTTACTCGCGTTGATCATGGCTACTTCCTCGGCAGTTCGGCTGGAAGCACCAAATGGAAGGTTATACTTCTTCTTGAGGGCAGATATCTTATTGGAAACCTGGTTTGGGATTAGAAAATGAGAAGTTGAATGAGCGAGGGCGTGACTTACAGAACGGGGGTTCTTGTAACCATAGATTGAAGCGACCTTTGGGGCATCGACCTTGAATATTGGTTCCTGATCAGCTATTGGAAATGATGTTTTGGGTGTGGAATATATTTAGAACAAAATCATCTTTTGTAAGTGAAGAGGGTGTGAAGTGAGGTGTTCGGAATGCACTTTGCGATGAAAACAAAGCCATGTCTATCATGATAAGGTTTGACATGATGCCGCACCAAAAGAAAGAAATATTCTTTCGAGAAGGCACATTTTGAAAAGATTTGGACATGATGAAACTTGGAAGTGAACTGTAGCAGCAGCTGCTACTGCAAAACAACAACACCAGCACACATGGGAAGATCGCAGCGCAACAAGATGACTTACATTAATAAAACCCGCACCGGTATGATGTTGAAGACAGGTTACGATGAACTCGAATTCAGATTGGGACACTCCGCCGTTGGGTTGAGGTCCAGAGCTAGGCATTTCATTGTCGGACATTTTGATTTGTGTTGAAGTGTTTTTTTGTGTGTGGAGAGGAATGCGATGCGACGAGGCGATCTATGTACACAAGAGAAGTAAGCACGATGAAAGTGTCGCAAAGGGATGAAAGTAATGATACATACATGATGGACTTGCGAAGTAATGCAAGCGATTGATGTATGAAGGGTTGAAAGTTGTTGGAAGGTATGAGAAATGCTAGGTTGCTGGTTGATGGATGTTGAGAAAAATGTTGTGTAAGTTGAATGGAGAATTTTGAAAGGATGGTGTGATGAAGATACTTTTATATTTCTCCATGGGAACGGTGCTCATTGAAAAATGCCTCATGTTCTCCTCGCTTAATTTAATGATGTTGGGATCTAGCCTTCACTATTCACTACACATCATTCGAATGTTCATCCTGGGAAGCTGTACACTTCACATGTCACTTTTCTTGGTCCTCAACAGTTTTCATTGGATGAATGTAATCTAATTTTCAGCTTTGGGTTTCCATTCTCTATCTACCGTACTTAAAACATAGCATCATGTGCCGGGTTATGCCCGAATGAAGGAATGAATATGCTGTATTCGAAAAGCTCGAATCTTCTTGTCAAGCATTTCGAGGTCTCTAGCCCTTTCAAGTAGGTAATATGAAGCTTTTGCCCTTGTACAGTTAGTCATCTCAAATCTAAAGGTTATGAATTATTAATTTAGAAGCTTAATGCTCAAAGGGGGATACGGGTGGTTTCCACTTGGGAAAGATCTAAACCAAGGAAAGACCTCGATGAAAGCATCCTGTAATACTCAAAGATGAACTCATCTAGCTTTATATCCCGACACTCTGGAGCTTTCGAGATGGTTGTTTGTAGCATGAAGATGAAGTGACGTGACATGAAGTGAAGTGAAGTGAAGTGAATGAGCATGAATGTGCTACATTTTCCTCATGCCACAATATAGTACATTCCGATATGAGTTAAGGAGCAAGTTCTTCATCTTTTAAGTTCAAATATTTGTATTTATATCGAGGTAGTAGTGTATCCACCCACGATTTGATGCGCGATAGTCCAAATAAGAAGCATTTCCAGCTTCAAAAGTAAGATCCCTCCATCATCAGACCGAAGCCCCCACTGCATATATCAAAAGCAATAATACTCATTGTCAAAGCCCTGTCACTCTATGCCAAGAGAATAGTAATGAACATCATTTTGAGAGATAAGAGTCATCAGCAAGTATCTCCATGTAAAATTAGACTGGAGTCAAGCTCCTCACCATGAAAACCGCGGAGGTCAAAAATGCGGGGTAAACCATTTTGCAAAAAAAAAAATGCTCTTCCCTATTTCGGATTCACCATGAATTCACCATATACACACAGAATTGTAAAGTCAGGTCATCAATCTATTGCGATATCTAAACTATCTGCATATCTGCATCCACGTATCATGCGTTACAACCACCGTTGACATAAGAATCAAATGGATCCCGTCCAAAATGAAACTCATCCCATATGCAAATCTACTTGCCAATATACATCTTCCTGAGTCAAATGTACCAATATGCATCTCCCGTAGCTTTAAAATACCATCTGCAAAAGATATTTAGCTTCATATAGATAGGATAACGAATAGGCATTTTGGTAGACTTACAAGCTTTAGATACCGATAGATTTGATGAGTGAATCCCTAATTCTTGCTGATTCATCTCTATGGCCATCTCCCGCCTTGTCATCACCTTCATCATCGGAGTCTTCTTGATCACTGACAGTAAGAGTGTTATTCTTCTCATCCATTCCATGATAAGTGCTCAAGTCAAGGATCTCATCATTCTGATACTCAACCTCGGAGTCCCAATCGGAGCGCTCACTAGCTTGAGTGATCATATTTGAAGATGTCTTATTGTTTCTGGTCATGTAGTATCCCTGGCCACGATTTTGTGCGAACTTGGATGGTCTGTTCGGGTCCACATTCCAGACGCTGATGGGCTTCGAGGCCTTGCGATGGACTCTGACATCCTTGACGATCTTGGATGTATATTGGTCGATCACATCTGGCTTGCGCCCAACGAATATAAAAGGTTTACGCTTTCTCTTAACTCCCTCGACATCGCCGTCCTCAAAAGTGTTGTAGTCTCTCGCAACTCCATTACCCTCAGCTTTCTTGCGCATAATGCCTTCAGAAGAGTCAGTGTCGCTCGCAGTTCCATCAACATCAATATCTCCAGAGGTATTGACATTGCTCGCAACTTTCCTACCCGCAGCTCTCTTGCGCCTAACAGTTCTGGAAGAATTGGTGTCGCTTGAAGCTCCGTCGACATCAATAACTTTGATAGTATTGCCAGTGCTTGCATCTTCACTGCCCGCAGCACGCTTGCCCTTGTTGACATTGGTAGCATTGATGTTGCTTCCATTTTCCTTGGTAGCGACGTCCTTGGAAGCACTGGCGTTGCCCGTGAAGTCTTTGGAAGCCTTTGTATTACTCGCAGGTCCACTTTGCTTACCATCGGGTCTATTGTCCTTGCCAACATCAGGTCTATTGTCCTTATCACCCTCGGGTGTATTGTCTTTACCACCCTTGGATCTATTGTCCTTACCATCCTCGGGGGTTGGGTCCAAGACAACAGGGACAATACTATCGTGATGGGTTCGATAAGCATAATATCTTCGAATTGCACCCCTAATATATCCAAATCGAGTGCGAGCTGAAATATCGCTAGCTAAACCAGCATGTTTAGCAACAAGATGCCAGTCTACCTGTGTAAGAAAATTTGTGTCAGAAAATTTGATCACATGCTCGGCTATTAAAGGAGTGGATTATGCTCCAACAAAGGTCGAGGGGCAAGACATAAACGAGACAAGTAACTATGAATGCAAATCTTGACTTGTAAATCAACTGCAAACAAATTGCACACAAATTGCACAATCGATCTGCCTTTACAAGATATGAGTAAAATTGAAACTTACATCAGGGACATTTTTCATGCAATTGAGAATGATGAAAAGGAATTTTGCGTCTTTCAGATTTGGCTCACGGGCAGCAACTTTTGGTCGTTGGAATTCTTGATTGTCGAAATCATCTGCGATACTAAAAGTTGTGAGTAAAATATATTAAAGAATCTGAAATACCTACCTTTGGACTTCATCCTCAGTATATGGAACGTCCTCGAAAGTGGAGGCCTCATTATAGTATTCCCAATGACGCGGCTTCAAATCGATACCGGGCTAAATTGAAGATCGATTAGTAAAAGTCAGACTTTTGAGGGAGAAGAAATATGTAATACTTGCCTCCGAGTTTCGATAAGCATCGCTCATCTCGAGGTATTGTGGGTCATTTTTATCGAACGCCATTTTGAGATAGCAAAAGGCCTTTAGTATATTGAAATGAGATGTATGATGAAGTATTGTACTTGATTAAGAAAAGTTAAAGTTAATGCAAGTTGTTGGAAAGGTGGAAAATGTGGGAAATATGAGAAAACTTTTGTGTTTTGAGGTGGTTGCTGAGGTGGTTGCTGTGAGATTATAAGCTTGAAGGAATTCCTCTAGTACCCGCCCGGCGCCGGAATAACTGAAAGTGAATGAAAACAACTAGATCGAGAATTAAACGATTTATTAAACGGGTGAGCAGATTCTGAGTTATTATAGAAAAGTCAAAGCTATAAATGTCAGTTGAGATCATAATTTAAAGAAACAATCCTTTGAATTTCTAGATTGAAGTGATTTATGTTACTTTTTTAGGGCAATGGAAACCTTTACCCGAAGAAACTTGAAGATACTCGAAAGCAGTCGAAATTCATATGAGATGATTATATGGCACAAACACTATTCGGTTAAGTGGCCATTTCATAGAGATGCCAACATCCGAATAGATCTCGACGGTGTCTATCTGGATAATGGCTTTTTCCTCGGCCTTTGTCTTACCTAAGACGGATCTTTGCATATAGCATATGCATTCATTTATCACGGTGATAGATTCTAGCCTATAATTTTCCGAGTGCCAGGTTTACTGCAAGTCTTAGAATTCTTCCTATCTCTGCAGCTGTTGCCACATTCATGAACATTGAATCTCCCCGTATTACTGTAGACCAAAGACCAATCATACGAAGAATACTTCTTATCCAGCAATTCCCACATACTTCAAAGCGACAGAACATCTGCCTTTGCGCGATCATGTGGGCTTCTGCAGCTGTTGGTATCCGAGAATCGCAAGAAAGGAACTGTAGATCATCTATCTGTACCTGCAATGCTTTTTTTCGTTTGTATACAAGGTAGGTAATTGTGCATCGATCCTCCAGATTGATAAGATTCTAAACTTCATCCAGGCTAGAGTACGTTCTGGGCTGAAGCACCTTCCCATTTAGTGAAGAGTTACTATTTATCCATCAATAGCATCTTTTCGAAATGCAACATGAACTGTTGCATCTAAATTCACGTCACATAATGCTTTTTCTACAACTTCAAAGTTCCAATTTCACGTGGTAAGCGATCTAGCCGCCCTAAATTCGTGTTTGCACCCCCCGTAAAAATGTTCGGCAGGACAAGGGGGTCATCGGAAACTAAAATTTAGCGGCCGATGCAATATTTGATGCACCATTTCGGGAATGAAGTATGTCAGCCCCTCATTGTACGACCTCAATAACCTGTACAATAAAGTACTTTTCAACCATTATCTCGGGAATATATGACTGTTCCTGTGACGTGACTGCAGATGTACGAATCCTTAAAGGTACAGGGTTTCATGGAGAACTACATTCAGAATTGTTCATCCCTTGATTTTCCCTACATTTGCTTTATTCAACAAAGCCCGCTTCCCCATAGTTCTGAATCTTGTATTTCTCACAGCGAGCTAACCAGGATGAACAATAGTCAACGCCACTTTCTACAAGACGGACTGTAGTTGGCAAGTTCTGAGAGGGCCCCGGGGATGTGAAAAAATCTCACTTTGAGGTTTAGTCCGCGGCCATGAAGATCGTTTGCAAGTGCAAAAATACCGGGAAAAGCCGAGGAAGTGTATTTAGATGAATGAATATATACTCAAATAACTCAACTGGTCCTTCAGAATTTCCTGCAGTTAACTCAGTTGCTACTACCTACTAATATCTATTACTGACAACCTGTCAAAGTTTCTAACTATTTTTGTTCTTTCGCAAGTACATCTAGATTTCAGCATAACTTCAATTATTTCTCATGACGACAACCATGACTTCTTACATTCACGAGTAAGGCACCAAGCCCCTTGAGTATATATACCCAAAGCACATCGAGGCTAACCCAAGTTATCAGACACGCATGCTCGAGCATCGTCACCGTAATAGTCGGCCTAGAAGGAAGACCATTCTTCTTTCACGAAAGTCTCATCTGTGAAAAATCTCCATGGTTTCGTGCGCAGCTACACGACCAAATGATCGAGGATTTTGACTCTGCAATTGATTTGTCCCCTATCGAAACTTCCTTTCGTGATTTTCATCAAAGTCAACGGAAATTGATTTACCGATATGAGGATGATGTTCATACATTCAACCAATTTTTCAGTTGGATATATGGATACGGTCACGGAATGCCTCGACGTGATCCAGGAAATTATAACCCTGCGACGCATATCTCAGAATGGATCATGCTTCACGCACTAGCCGTGGAGATGGGAGTTATGGATTTGGCACATAAGGCTCTGCTTGAATATGTTCACTGTAGGGATACTTTACGAACTGGATATTGGCTGCCCCTGCCATCGGAAATCCAATTCATTTACAACTATCGCGCTACCACGAATGATTTACGAAATCTCATTGTCGAAAAAGTCCGCGGCCTTTTATTTTCAATAAGGTGTAAGCTTTATCGACTCAGAAATCGCACTATTTCTAATAAACGGGTCTATTGCCCAACCACATATTCCATTTTCATATCTCATCTTGCATATCTCTTTACTTTCCAATGCAGTTTAATATCCAATTCTCGATCTCCTTCATAGTCTCTCCTTAGTACCCAACTACTAACTGCCCAATTCCACAGTCGACGGACTAAACAACCAACTCTCCACCCTCAGCCGATCGCATCCCGACTTCCACCGCGACTTCCTCCAGGAAATCCAACGCCACTTCGACCACACAAATCACCACCACGATGAAGATTGTTCCCTTCACAATTCATACACTTCACACACTACACACGCCACAAAGAATAACTGCAGCAGCCCAGATCCATTCCTCCAAGTAGAATCCCCACCACATGAATCCGAATATCTAGATGATATATCGGATTTTGTATCAGATGATGCAGCGCCTTCTTTGATCTCGGATTGCGGGACCGGGTCGCCTGAAGAAGATGATGCGTACTTGGGCCAGGGGGGAGATGAGCTGATGGCGCAGTGGCAGGAGAGGAGGGATGGGGTGATGTTTTTTGAAGGGGGGGATGGGAGGGAGGTGTCGAATTAGTGGGTAGGATTGGATTTGGGATACGGATATGGATATGGATACGGAGAGATATTGGCACGTTTTCAGGCTAGGTAACAGGGACTAGAATATTGAGGCTTGAATCACGTTTGATTCGGTGCGTACTCGTACTGGGATTTTTGGGAAATTATGATATAATGAAATTATGATATAATGGACAGCCGGAACTGGAGATGTGATTTCATAATATTGTTTTGGTTTGGTAGGATATTTGCGGTAGTTTAGTCAAAAGCTATGATCGCCCATCATATGATTAGTAGCAGGCTATGGAAAGTATGAACGCTGTTCCCGAAGAGATTGTGCAAATCCACCCGCTCCCCCCGTGTCTAACACCCCACGGAGCCAAAATGAGGTAAATAGATACAAGAAAAGCGAGTCTCAACCCATCTCCCCACAT
>NGKI01000012.1:1463079-1505066 GCA_002162615.1 Myriosclerotinia duriaeana | reverse complement strand
CCGGCCTTGGAGCATGAAACCTCCTCAGAAACAAACACATCCTCAACCACTCCATCGCACTCTCACACGCCCTCGCCATGCGCAAGAACCTCGCGATACGATAAACCTTGCACCAAGCCACCAAACCCCCAGTATGCCACCCCGGATTCGAGGTCGGACACCCGAGATCCTGTCCATACACGTAAGCGACAATTTGAGCCATGGCATCGAAAGTATAAAAGTGCTCTGGATTGGGATCCTTGTCATCGCCATCGTCTTCCTCGAGTTTAAAGGCGATTCGTGGGCTGCTGGGATGAGCGCGCCATATCTGTTCAAAGAGCTCCGAGGCGTTGATTGCGATATGTTTGTGGATTTCGAAGATGTAAGAGCGGATTAGGATGCGAAAGTTTCGAGGAGACTCGGTTTCCCTAGGAGTTTATTAGGTTTGGGGAGGAAATTCTGCTGGCTGGGGTAATGACTCACTTGGTAGGTATATTTTGGTCATGATTATTTGGTGGCAAATCATTCTAATAAGACGAAGTAGCGTGGGAATATTACAGTTAGAGTAGTGTATATTCGTGGGTCAGACAGTAATAAAGATACAGATAGAACAGGAGTGACAAACTACCTGACTTATGTGACGTTATGTGATGTATACTCTTGAAAGGACTGATGGGCTACAGAAAAGATGCTGTGATTTTGGAGACTGAATGCATACAAAAGTAACATGTTGTTACAGATTACCTATACCATACAGCTGTTGTTCTTCGTATTTAATGCTAAGATACCTGACTGCGCATATCACCATGCATAGTAGTCTGCCAAAGTGAATGTCATCAAAGGAATGAGTATTAGTGATGTGTAAAGAATTGGAAGTTTGCAATGCATCTTGTAAATTACATTATGCGAGAGAATAATACGCCCGGAATCTTTTCAGGTCTTTATATCGTACAGCAAATTAAAGCAAATATATATGAGCAACAAATATAGCACCAAGACTACCGCTACCATTGCAAAGCTGTAGAACCTTTCTCGTCTTTCCCCTCATCTCTTGCAGTATGCCATAGCCTGAACTTATTCCGAGTCACTGAGGCTGCATCCCATCATCGCAGATCCTAGGACAAGATTGATTATGTTGAGATTCTCCATATTTTCAACATCTTCTGGATGAGAACAATCATTGAAAGGGATCGCGCACGATTTGTGACCTTTGTGTGCCTGGCCCGTCTGAATCGTTATGTAGTCAGTAGCTGAAAATTTGTGCATGCCTTGAGACCTGAACAAGACTTACAGGATGTACGTGAAAGTGACAAGGACAAAGTTTAGATCTATGTAGCATGCTGAAACCTTCTTCAATATTCCATACTGGTACAATGACCTCTGCACGTCGACCCAACAATTCGAAGCTTCTCGAAATCCATTTGAGCATGCCAGGAAAGTATCCAGGAAGCATGACGCAGCTCATCATGACCTCTCCGCGAAGCTTGGTGCAGCCGCGATCTAGAATGATAGGAATTTAGTAATTGTCAAAGAAGGGAGATTTGCGATTGAACGAAGGAGTTTTGAATCAAAGAGTGAAGAGGGTAAAATGAATGAAGCACCAGGCGTCAGCCGCGAGAGGCCAAGTTGCAGATTTAATAGAAGTGAGATGATAATCATTCACTGTACTCACCAAGATGCATGACTGTGGTTGCAATACAGAATTCACGCAATATAGAGCCTGTTTTTGTCTGCTTCCAGATTTGAGCAGTAAGTCCTGGTCCAAAAACAGTACCATATTCGAGATAGCCGTCTTGAATGGCATCAATAGTACGATTCATCAAATCATGAATCTCCCATCGTTCTCCCAGTCCGTACAAGCTAACCAGAGCTCCAAGGGCATCATTGAATTCCCTGAGTAGCTCAGACTCAAGACGCTGGGACTCTGCAATGGATACGGTAGTCTTGATATATATCTTTGTTCGAGGCTTCTGAACGGTGCCTTGAGATCACAATTTTCGTTAATCATTCATTTCTTGACCTGTAATAAACCTTTATACCTGCGAATAGGATACGACATACCGTTATAAGCCCAATCAACGAAGAGTTTGAAGACTTTGGGATTCTCCTCATTGAGAAATATCATTCCTTGTTGCGCAGCCATCGTTTCAAAAAGTTTCTGCGACTCAAAGTACTTGGTACATTTCTGAAGAATGGCTTTGTGAACGGTGAAGGTTTGACGCTGAAGATTGATTAGAAAGATCTTGCAAAGAAACATAAATTACCCACAGCGTCGCCAATACCAACAAGAACAGAGAGAGTTTCCTTTCCCAAGTTCCTGCATCAGTCAGTCCTTGGTATTGATTGGAATGAGGCAGTTGATCGCGAGGGTGCCACGAACTTCAGGAATTTGTTAGGTTTGAGACTGTGGCAAGACATCTTGAACTTAGAGAGTAGACTTGCGAAGTGATGAGTCTTTTGGAGATCTCTCGTACAAAGATCCTTTTGATATCAATAATGAAAGTGAGAAGTATGTACGCAAGGGAAGATCGAGATGATATTTAACCCCCTTCAGTACGTAGTGAGTTGTAAGTTCTCGGTTTAGATGATTGACCTAACGAAAGAAAATATCTCTCCTTCAGATACAAGAGAAATTATGAGATGATGAGAAATGAAGAAGAGGGTCGTTGCCTTGAGTTAGAAGAAACCCAAGATTGGGGCTAATAGTTGTCACGTGTACTGAGTCATCCAAAATCTGCATACCCTGACAGTTGAGGAATTTGAGGAAGTACTACTTGAAGTACCACTTGAGGCAAGAACGATGGAAGAGTATCATCAGAAATTCGAAATAATGCCAGAGCGGCCATTTTTTATGAAGGTTAAGTGATATAAAGTGGTAGAGAACGAACGAGTTCGTCACGATACTTCGGGGTTTGATAATTCATAAAAAACATGAGATGAGATTTCTTGGTGAGATATTGATTCAGTCAACGGGAAAACATCTCCATTTTATGTGGATGTGTGAACTCTCTATGTCTAAAGATCAACTCACTTGAGCAGGAGGCACCACCTTTGCCTCTGAAACAGACTCTGAAATGATTATTTACAAGTCATTCTTGAGCGAAGAGCGACTTGTTCTTACAAAATTGTCGGTGATCAGGTACGTATTGTGAGTGGTATACATGACACACGTCACGAGCTGAGGGTGACAGGTAGCAGCTCCAATCCAACCAAATGGGTGCCTTGCGTAGCTGCTGAGATTATGCTGTGGATATTCGTCAATGGACTAAATGAATTCAACGATATTTTGGGCAAAAGCACTAGCCATGAATTATCGTAACTGGTATGGTGTATCATTGAAGGTGTAGAAGATTCCTGTCACGCTATTCCCTGCCATATTTCGAAGAAACTATTCATGCGAACTTCCACCGAATTTTGCACACACCCAATATTTTACTTCTCAGCACACACGAAAATTTTGCAAGAAAGCATGAGATAATTGCCGTTTGATAATCTTCGCTTTGCATGAAAAACATCTTTGGTCTGGGGTGTGGGCTGCTGCATTGAAGACTTCCAGAATTAATCCACTCGAGAAAGAAACGAACAAAGCGGTATTGATGTTGATTGGCCTTGGGAGTTAAGAACCTAAAAAGTTGCAACATCAGAGGATTATCACAATTTTTGAGTGAATGACTACAGGCTCATATCAGTATCCATGGGCGAATTTATTCAGTTGAAGCGGAGTCAACCCAAATCCCTCAAGGACCAGGAACTTCAGGCTCGCGCTCTGAAATTTTATCCCACGCAATTCTACTGCTACTACCGTCCTAATAGGATAACGAGTTACGATATTATCATTGGAATCTCTACATTGGGATCTGATGAGGTCACTTTATCCAAATATTACAGGAAGACTTTTCAAAGGGCATCAATGGGGCTGTCGATGGAGCCTGTCCCCAAACTGGAACGTGATTAGCCAGAAAATACTCATTTGACGTTTCTTCTGGGTACAAATCACCATTCGATGCATACGATACATTCACCTTACCCCGTGGATAGAACCACATCAAGAATCGTGCCGATCTAATGTCATTTCTTCATGCACTTGAGCCCGTCAAAAATCATATAAAACTACGAAGTTGGATCTCCGAGAAGACTCGGAGGGTTGAGTACCTGGATAAAAAAATATTTGGGTAGTTATCATAACAGTTCTGGAGCGTGTTCATAACTGCTTTACGAGATGAAGATCCTTCTAATATTCCGCAGCCAAAATAGCAAACAAAACTCTCCAGTAGTTCATCATCCCGAGAATATTGAGTAATTTGGAACACTAAGTATACTTGATGGATATAGGTCTGGTTGACAAATGGTCTTTCAGAATTTCCAAGGACATCCAGCTGGCAATGAAGACACCATCTTCGGTGTTTAACAAATGATCAATATTCTGTTTAATAGGGATCTTGACATTTGGATCTGAAAATTTGATAGAGCGCAGATCAAAGATGCTGATGCATTGGCCAACCTCGCACTGCAACGCTTTCTATCACAGAAACAAAATGATGTTTTGCCATGCCTTGAATACTTTCTACACGGCATCCATTCCGATGACACGCAAACGAGGGATTTAGCAAATGAGGCTGGCATTCTATCTCTATACAAGAACCGTACAAAGATGTATCTGAAAGAGATCACTATGTATATGGTAATTATTGGAAAAGATCGCGGAGAAAGCCTCATGAATCTTTGCGGACCGTCTTACATCGCTGATTGTGAATACATCGTGTATCGAAAACTGAGTCGTCTGGTCCTCTAACTTCTTCTGGATCAACTTGGTAACTTTTTCTCTTCATCCGGACATCTCTATTTGGGGATCTAAAAGGAGCGGATCTACTCCTCAATTTGCAGGCCGTTTCCCCAGACCCATCCAGGCAGAGAAGGCCGGATAAATTACACCCGCGGTGTATCGGCAACGATTTATTCACCAAAGGAGAGCATCTCACTTCTTTATTGGAGCTTATATATAAAACTCGTTTAAAATTTGGTTGAAAGTGGGATTATTGATGTCGATGCCTCGGATACCACACGGCGCACGACCTACTACTCCCACATTATATTGAGAAATTTATTTACATTTCTCGAATTTTGATGCCAAGTTGGCGCTTGAGCGAGCGAGGTTTGATCATTTGAGTTTGTTTTAATTGTTTTTTCAAGAACCTATATTGCTATGCCATTTCACGACAGCCAGCGCATACAAACATTCTTCCCACCATAACGACACTAAGGCTTTCATACGTAATAAGAGAGACGGGGAGATTGAAGGAATCACATAGAAGTCTAGTCTGATTGCAAGCAAGCGCGATTACATATACATACCTCAGAAGACCAAAGAGCCAATGGGATAGTCCCATGGGCATCTAATAACTTCAATACCGCTCACAATTCTCACTCACCGATTTATGCCATTTCCCCTTCATATTAATATTGAGTCAACGTACTGATTAACTAGCAAACATTGATATTTATACTAGCAGAAGCATGAGATCTTTAATTTCTTTGTCGAATGATTTGAAGCACGATGCATTCATCGTACGTGTTTCTATATGGCAGAATTATGATGGCGCGTATTAAGGTCACACCACTTATGCCAAACGTACCTTTTATAGTATCACTTACTGATATATATATATATATTAAATTGGACAAGTACATATCTTGAAATAAACTTGTAATAATAGGTTCAGCCGCCGCAAGTGCTTCATCGTTTGACGTAACTTAGTCCTCGAAAAACAGGCGAGGTAAGAAAAAGTTATCGAATGATAACCCATGCATGACAGTGGCCCCACAATAACTAACCGACAAAAACAGGAGTTTGACCCCCTGAATATTTCTACTCGCTTCCAGTCATCCCTGTCTCCAAAGACAAAGATAAATTGCTAGATAAATTAATTCCGATTTGATGACTCCATATTGTTTATTTATCACGGGTATAGCATATCACATGTGCATATATGGATGGAAAATTCAAGTATACTAGAATGCGTTCTATTGTGAGAGTAGAAGCTCAGCTAGTATGTATGTAAAGTCAGGCGTTCTGCGAAGCGGTATGTTCCTCCACTGTGGCTCTTTAAGCACATTTACTCGAAATGTAAAGTCAGGCGTTCTGCTAAGCAATAAAATCCTCCACTAGAGCTCCTTAGCACATTCGACTCCTCCCTCGACCCTCAAGAAATATGTATTATCGACCTCGATATGACATATCCTTTTGCTATGATTAAGTAGCACTACCTAGGGAGTACGAGTCTCGAAGAAATAATCATATGCATCTTTCAAATCTTTACTCACAGGGTCTTGCCTGGCCTGAACAGCTATCATCTGGGTCCGAATCCCCTCAATCTCCAATTGACACACTCTCATAGCCTCTGCTCGTTTGCGTGTATTTGGACGGTTCGTCTCTTTGCTCTGAAGCTCCAACTTTTCTACCAGCTGCGTATTCAAGTCTCCAAGAATTTTCGCAATAGGACTCCATACCCGCGTGACATGAAGATACAATGAATAAAATTCTTTCGACAAGGCCGAGCTCTTTTTCCTATAATCTTCATCTTGCTTCCTCTGTTCAAGATCTTCGAACTTTAGCTTGAGTTCGGTGAGTTTTGCTAATATTAGGTCAGTTTAATTTGGCCACCACAAATAGTGAAGGGAACCTACCTAAATAAGGAAGACGATCATTATTTGGTATGGGATCAGCCATGATGATGATCGGTGAGAGGAAAGATAATTGGCCGTGCGGTTGTGTAGGCGATCTTTCGGTAGTTGGGATTGAAATCGTTGGTATGCGACTCCGACTGGTTTTGAGGTAATAGATAGACGATGATATCTGACTGCGAGGGATGTATGATGAGGTATTATAATTTGATGTGGGAAGAGGCAGGTGGATAGAGGATGTATGTTGATATGTTGTTTGATGTGATGAAGAGTGTTCGAAGTTATTGGTGAGATGTTTTGGTTTGGGTTTTAACTTGGACCTGGAGGGGGAATCGCGTTCTATTTATGCACTTCTGGGGTGCCACAAAGAGGCCTGGTAAGGCACTCCAGACTGCTGTGTCATTTGAATTAAATCATTTTTCGAGTCATATAATCGCAGACTATGGCTCATAGCACGCGATGTTCCGAGTTTCGACTCATCGTCCAAGAAATCCTCGTCTATCTCTCCCAAAATCATATCATTTCAGTCAATTCACTTCTCTTCAGATTGCGCCTTATATGAACTCATATTCCCAGTCACAACTCAATATTCGAATAAATATTTGAAGAAAAATCCCTCAAATTACCATTACAGTCATATCCTGGTTAAGTTATGCCTCATTCTAAATCTATGGTTAATAGGGTCTATTTTCACGAATATAGCACATGTACAGTGTAGCCATTAGTATTTTCAGTATTTCGCAAACGCTCCACTATCTTAATGAGTATTGAAATCTTTGAAAATATATCAAAACGTAGTATTAGACTGTATATCATTAGTAATATTGAGTATTTTTATAATATTGAAAATTATTGGAAAATTATGGATATACAGAATAAGATTTGTAATGCTTCATTATTGCCTATTTCGGATGTTTTAGAATCCAGATTCCTAAAATGTATTGAAATATATTTTCGATTCGAACTCTAGTATTCCGATATTCTTGGTAGTATTTGTTAAGATAATATATATGGAAGTAGTATAATCTTTTGTTGATATATAAGATGTACAGTATGAAACATTTAATACGCGTCACCGTAATACTACCGTATACTGATGTCTACACTGCATATGTACATGCCAAATGGGAGTATACTACAATGCATTCTATTGATAGTAACAAGCTATTGTAGAAGCTCAGCTAGTATGTATGCAAAGTCACGCTGTCTGTTGAGCAATAAAATTCTCCACTTAGGCTCCTTAGCAAGCCTAACATCTTTCTTCAACCAAAAAATCATGCGGGGTTGGACTGCAGTGAGTTATTGATATCATTCAAACAGTGACGTACATGTCTTAAATCCGTAACTAATTGATTCTTTACACCCTTAAGAGAACTAAGCCTCTCAAGATTCTCCCCAGCACTGTTTTCATACATGACACGGGCTCGACCTCCACTGTTTGATTCTTTGGTGAGCTGATCCTCTAATAGATAAATATCATCCTGATAATCACTATATAACTCTTCAAGAGTTTGTTCCAAAGCATATAGACCACACCTCAAATCATCCTCGCTCTTTCGCCGGTCAACGATCTCTGTCTCAAGATCTATGAAACCTCCCACCTCTTGTAATAATCGGGAAACTTGGTCTAACAACACGTCAGTATGCCTCGATTGATAGAGTATGATGAGACCTACGGGAATAGCGGTGTGTATATATGTGGGTTGGCGTTGACATGATGATGGTTGTTGATAAAAAGTATATCTTGAGGTGTGCTTAAGATAATATCTGTTGCAGCGTCGAACGCAAAATGTTGATGTGCTATTTCGATGGAGGATAAGATAAGGCAGATAGGTAGGTAGACGTAGAATGTGAGATGTGATATCGAGATGATGTAGAGGACGACGTTTGACTGCGGAGGGTGTAGGTTGATGTAAGATCGATTTAATGAATTCGATTTGACGTTTTCGAGGTTTTCGATATGTTGTTTTTGCTTTCGATGTTTGCATGTATTGAGTTGAAGAGCTCTAACTTCGAGAGAAGTTCCGAGTTCATTTAACTATCTCCAGAAAGCTCCATGACCGCTATTTTATCAATGCGGAGTCACCAAGTCAAACTTTCTCAAATCCCACCATGTATCGACTCACAACTCAATATTTGCGTCACCGATCCTCAAATAATGCCTTAGCACAAGTGAAATAACAAATCAGGACTCAAATTTCGAGTCACTAGTCTTCAAATCACGACCAATTCTCAAGGCTCTTTGAAGTCATTGTGTCATCGATTCAGAGTCACCACCTAAGTAAAATTTTCTCAAATCATACCACACACCATTAATAAACCAAGTCACCACCCATATATTCACCACCCGCACCTCTCCCCATCGGTCCAAACTTCAAAGAACACCTCTACATCCCCCCAAAAAGTACGCTTGCTCAACATTCCCAAATAATTAAGAGTGAAAATATATACACCATCTCAATACCCAACTTTATGTATCCAGTCTTCAAGTACTGAGCATCTCTAAGTGTTGCGTTGCACTACAAAACATTACAGTATTAGCAGCCATAACAACAGGAATCACGATGCATTCACCCGCATCTCCCCCTGCCCCCCCAATCCAAACTTCGAAATATACCACACAACATCCGCCAATACCATACTCTGACTCAAATTTCACAGGACCAACAACGAAAGACTATATACCATCTCAATACCAAACCTACAAATCCTAGTCATGGATATCTCTGTACGTACTAGCCATGCCACCCCATTACACCCCTTCAAATCCAACACCTCCCCTCATCAAAGTCCAGCCTCAGAGAAAGCACAACCCTACAACTTCAACCGCCCAACACAATATCGCATATCCATCCAAAAAATTTCAATCCCCCCTCCCCCCCCCAAAAAAAATCCAAGAAAATCTAATTTTCCAACACCATAAACAACCCTTTCAATTCCATCTTCCCACCCCCTCGCTTCACGTTCGTCTGAAAAAGGGGTATTCTTACGGGGGGCGTTCCACAAATCCCGTTCTCTCTTCCACACATCACATCACATCTCACCACATCATATCCATCCCGCACCCCAACTTAGCGAGGGTAAAAAAAAAAGAGATCTTCATCGCATGGCCCCATCTTTTGGCGCTCGATATGCTTCAAGCTTACAAACGCATTCAATACCTAGGTAGACTGGATGCCGTATGTGCCATAATGAGGACATTCCGATAACACGACCAACTTCACAGAGGATCCTATATTTTCAAAATAACTAATCTTTAAATAGCTGATGGCTTGCGCGTTCCCATCATCCATTGCTCGAGTACTAGGTAATAAGTTAATCCCGACTTCCCGCCAAATGTCCCACGAATCCACTCCAAACCAACCCACAAATGAAAGAAAAAAACCTCTATTTAAACCACTCCCCAAGCTACCAGATTCCAAAACCCAAAACCCAAACCCCAAAACCCAAATCCTCAAACCCTCAAAATCTCAACCTCCCGTCCCCCCACCCCCCAAAATACAAAAGTCCCAACACACAAAACCCTTACACCGACACCCCAGTTCTACCCTACCCCCACCCCAATCCACAGACTCTCTCAAAGTACCAGCCAGCAAGCAAGCTCAAGACCCCCACAAAATCACAAAATCACAAAATCACAAAATCACAAAATCACAAAATCACAAAATCACAAAATCTCAAAATCTCAAAATCACCCTCCAAATCATCATCACCACCACCACATCACCACCACCACCCACATACATACATCAATGAATTAGAATTACAGTACCTAGTCACAGACTTTCAAACACAAGTCTTACATATGATGTATACCCAGCCTAAACAAGAAGTCTCCTCGACCATCTTATCCTATATACCACCAAGCATGCCCAGTTACGAAATATTAGCCACCAGCTTTTTGACTGGTCTCTATTGGATCGAAGAGCTCTCAGTCTTTGAAGAATTATGAATCTTCGTGGATAGCTCAGCCGTCATTCTTCCAATAAATTCGATTTTCTCAATGGCTTTAATATTATAAACGAATTCAAGATCCTGAATGGGTTCAAGATCCAAAGATCTCTCATCGGACTGCCGTCTGCGGTATTAAATAATCACTTTATTTCGACACGGGAACCATAGTTCACTAGAAAATGTTATTATTTATGGCAGGTTGCACGTCGATTATTGGCCATGCATAATCATAACTGCAACTATGGTATCTTAGTAACAAGTAAATAAGTAGGATAGAGCCACGGAGAAGGATATTCACATATCCCAATATATTCGTTCATCCGATTAAAAACGCATACCCAGCAACCCACACGCACGCAGCCCATTAAATCTAGCCCCCCTGATCAACAGCCTATATTAAGCTTTTCAAACACCTTCACCCATCTATCAACGACGATATGGTTCGTGCTCTTCCCTTCACGCGATGTCCTCCTCCACTGACTATACCATGTATTTGTCATAGGGTACCTATATTCCTTCATCTTCCTCGAGACGTTCTTAGATTGGATGTTAGATGAATTTGCAGAGGTAGGATATCTTGGTAGTAATGGTCCTGTAGAGGTTGCAGCAATGGGAAGAGGAGCCCTATCTCTCCTTGCCCATGCCATCGCGCCACCCTCCCTGAAGGCCTCTGAATTTCCTGGGAAGGGATCCTCTTCCGGAATCATTATCGTTGCACGACCGCTACTTTTCTGAGATTTTCCAGAGCCAACCACATAAAATCGCCTATATTTATCGATATTTGCAAATGACCAACCTGCAAACCAACGAACCAATTCCTTCTCGTCGTTCTGGTCAATAGACGGAGGTGCAAAAAGTAATGGACTTTGTGAGTTCTCTTCAGATGGATCACGGTCAAAGGGAGAGATCTTAGAGAGATGATCAGCTCTGAGAATATCACAGAGAAGCCAGAATACATCTAATCTTGCCGTGCATTCTTCTAGACTTAATCCTCTTGCGCTTAGCTTGGAAAGCATTAATGGGTCGCCCTGAAGGCTTTCCCACAGCTCTTTGTGCTCTTCGGCTTTCGAAATAAAAAGTTCCATAAGGAAGTTCGGAAGTTCATGGCAGCACAATAATCTAATTGAGCCAGTCACTGAGACACCGAGCTTCTTTTTATACCAATTTAAGAACCTGAGTGTCATGAGCGGCTCTGCAACCAAGAAGCTTGGCGTGAGAAGTATGGCATTACCTAGAGGCAAAATTTGTCTTGTTACAATTTGACCCAGCTCTGGTTTTCGCACATAACGGTTGAAGGAGAACGGCACAATGGATGTGGAGTCTTCGATGCACCAAAATGAGTGGTTTACCCCTGAAGTCATGTCTCGAATGACATCCGTGTCGGATATCAAGCTAAGCGCAGACGAATGTATCAACACAGCTGAAGCTTTAACATGTTTCTTGAAATAATTCCAGCATCCTGGCTTTCGATAGTTAAAGATTTTGCTGTCTTTTGAGCAGCTACGAAGCCATGATGTTATAGATTCCGCGATAAGGTTTGCAGATGCAGGAAATATTAGACAGAAACTAATAGAATTCTCGGCTTTGTTGAATTCTCTCAATTGTTTGTTCTTTGTCTTTTGCTCTAATATCAATTGTTCGTAATCAAGCTGGTGGAAACTTTTCATCATCATGTCTCTGTAAGAAAGATCTCTTGGTGAATTTCGGTTGATGGTCGAAGATGTGATGGAACTTAGCACGGGGCTCTGAGAAGAGAATACTAAATACTTCAGTGTAGCACCAGTAGAAATATTAGGCAGTATATCCAGATACCTCCATTCTTCGGCAGTAGCTGGATAAATTAAAACAATGTAAGTGTCTGAAATACAAGCTAAGCCAGCCATTCGGAGACAAAGATCTTCAAACACTTTGTTGACAGTATCGCATCCAGATTGATCAGTAGTATTCGTACCAATATTCTCTTGCCAGTGGGTAGTTTGTTGGATATAGCCGTATTTCAAGTGAAAATCTTGCGCTGTACAAATTTGATCAAACTTCACGGTTTCTGCACTTGCAAATGCTCTTGTCCAAGTTGAAGCATCCTGTGGAAGATTTGTGAAGTCAAGTGTGATAGGCTGGGTTTGTCCACCAAACGTGACCTTTTTAACTTTGTTGGCTGTGCTTTGTACCGCCTTATCTATTGAATAATTATCGAAATCAAACTGCTCAGACTCTGTAAGGCGTGGCTCAGGCGGCGGAAGATCAGCTACAGTGCCCATCTCAAAATCTATAGTATCATCATCACCAAATAATGGAACAGGTTTTGGCATATGCAGTGAAGAGTTGGGACTTTCATCGCCTGAGATTCCGAAACCGGCGGATTTCGTATGAATCTGGCCCAAAGAGGCTGCCGGATTACTATTTTGAGTAGATTCGTGAATGTAAGAACACTTTGATCCACTGTAACAATGACCTTTACCTCTTTTCCAAAATTTGCAAGATTGATCATAACCAGGCTTCGGTGCCACGGGGAGCAGCTTATCGTCGGTTGAATGGGCCATCTTGCAGTCAGTTCCATTTTTGCATTGTTCATAGTACCAGTAATAACATATCATCTTCGGACCATCAATCTTGTTCGGACTTTCCTCTTTGTCCGGTACTGGGGCTGTTCTTGGGACCAATGTTGCAAACGTGTCTGGTGATACCCATCCAGGAGGTGCTGTGTTGACTGGAAGATTGGTGCCCGAATCATGTAAATCTTTGCAAGTATCACCATTTCGACAATTTCCATTTAGATTGTAGAAGAAGCAAATTTTTTGCGACTCAGGGACAAAGTTTTTGGGGGGTTGGGCGATGGGAATTGAGGTATCGTGGACGTGGAGATACTTGCAGTGGTTGTTTTGACACCCTTGTGGCTGACTAAAGAAGAAGCAAGCTTTCTGTGTCTCAACCCACCCGTCGGGGGGCGGAGCGATGGGAAGTAGGGGATCGTGGACATGAAGATACTTGCAGTGACTGCTAAAGCATCCTCCTGGCCGACTGAAAAAGAAGCATATTGATCGTTGCTCGTATGGGATATGCTGTACGTCTTCCCAAGACATTTCAGACGGGTGTAGCGGCTTATCTGGTGATCGTTGTGATTCCTGTTGCTGCTCATGGGGTGGCTTAGCGGGTGCCATCTGTTGATCACTTGTCCCTTCGTTCAGCAGGGCAGAGGAAGTTCTTCGAAGGATCTCTGGTCGTTGCGCAGACGAGGCTTTTGAAGGCTTCATCAAACCACCCGGAATAGAAGTGAGATCTGGTGCTGCATCAGCCTTCGCTCTACCAGCAAGTTCAGCTTTTCTAAGAATGTGTTGATTTTTGAAATGCCGCTGGTCTTTTGACGGATCCGCAGCAGCTTCGATCAGACTTGGCTTTTGTTTGCGAGCAGCTTTACCACCAGTAAAAACGTTTTGTGCGGGTAGAGCAGAGTTTCCTCGCATAGCACTTCCTCCTGAAGTCTCCGGGATACCTCTAGAGGTTGAAGAGATTTTCGTGGCTGATGCTTCTCGCGTCTCGCTGGCGATTCCCTCTGAATTCGGATGCTTCTGTAATACTTTTCGCGTTTGGGGCAATTTTGTAGAAGATGAAGCTCCTGAGGCTGCTTTTCCCTGTGTCATGAATAGTGGTTCGTCAGAAGAAGAAGAATCCGAGTCCATTTTTTCACTTCTCTGTATCTTATATAGAGTTAGCGCAAGTGATTCCGTTTTTTGGCAAATCGTTGGGCATACCTTAGATTCTCTCGTAGCTTGAACTTGCTGTTGTCTTCCAGAAGTCCTCTCGCTTCCTATTGTAGATCCTGTATTGGGACGTGCGCTTGGAATTATGGACTGCTCTTCAAAATCATCTGCATCGGATTCATGGGAAGGCACGACTATACCCTGGCGCCTTTTCTTTTCACGCCGCAGGCGATCGCGCCGAGCTTTACCCTCATTAACCCTCTTCTTCAGGGCTTCGAGTTTTAGGAGGTCATATGGTTCATCCAACCCCTCCGATTCACGAGTTCGGCGGGTTTCCCAAGCATCAAGAATCGCTTTATCCAGTATGTTTTTTCTTGGCTCCCAAGAACACTGTTCTTCTGGAAAGTTGGCCCACCTGATCAAATAAAGTTTTTGACCATCTTCTAGTTTCTGTGCGAGAATGCGTTCAACGGTGTATTCGTAGTCTGAAGGATACTGTTCTTCATCCGTTGATTCGATGGATAACTTTGAAATCTCATCTTCTTCAAGAGAACTGAAGGTCCTTGGCTTTGATGATTTTTTGGATGATTTTCTGGACATCTTGCACCATAACTATACAGAAGGACGAGGTAAACAGGGTAGAGCGTAGAAGAAGGTAGATTTTAAGTGGCATTCAGGACTTGTTGAGCCAAATAGGTAGTGAGGTCAAATTGAAGAACGGATACCATGTAACAGGAAAATATGAGTAGATCAGTGTAAAGGAAGAGAGATTATGATGGAGGGGTGGTAGATGATGAAGTGCTTTTGTAAGCGCTTCAGTTCAGTTAAGTTTACAAAATATGGGAAATTCAATAATTTGAAATGAAATTGAGATTGAAATTGAAATTAAAATTGTGAATGTATCAAATTCTTTTTTGATTGTTTTGTTTGTAGGTTGCAATTGTCACAAGAAGTGAAGTCGCGTGAATAGATGGCAGAAGGCAATATCACGTGATTGAAATATATTTCCTTGCCTAGTGGGGTTAATCCAGAAGGCGGTGAAGAGTGAATCAAGTGTAAAGGAAGGCCCTCGCCGCCCTGACATGAATTTCGAAACCAGCTGTCTAATAATTCTCAAACACTTCGAGTAGGTGGGTACTAGGTAGGTAGGTAAGTTAGGTAGGTAGGTAGCTACTAGGAAGATTATTTCAAATCTATTATTTACTAGCTATCTAGCATCTTCTACGTATACTAGGTATTATATTATTCATCTATATTTAGTTAATCTGTACCTTACTTCTCAAGAGAATTTTAGAGAGGTTGTCCTATCCTATCCTTTAAAGTTGCCTACAAGTCATCATTCGGTAAATACCTACCTAGTTAAACCTAGACAAGGCGAGACAAATATATACTAGGTAGTAGATAACATCAGTCTAACTTTAAATAATATAAACCACATATAAAACACATAGCAAAAAGGAAAAAACAAGTATAACACTATATAAATTTACCCATTTGGAGTAAGTGAACCTTTATGTATTAATAGTTTGAGGGTTGATTTGACCTAGCGCTAAGCAAACCTTTCAAACCTTTCAACCCTTTCAACCCTTATTATTATTATGATATTACCTACCTATGATTCTTACAATAATACAAGTCTAATAAAAACATCAACCAACCAAACCCACTCACCCACCCAACACCTGGGCACCTTCAAATAGTACCTAGGTAACCAACGTACAACCAACCTAACAAGGAATTTCCACCATAACCACAGTGCCACCACACCCACCACACCCACCCACCACCTAAAGAAGAGAGAACCCCGGCTTCTTTCGCATATCCACCCAGGGCTATCTAAGACTACGAAGTACCTACCTATCCATCGCGACAACGAAATCCGTCAACCTTTCCCCCCTTCCCCCCTTCCAATAATAAATATTATTCAACTTCAACTTCAATCATGGCGAATGACGAATACGACGTAAGTATATCATCAAACTCTCATTCATCTCTCTTTCAAAATTTCACAAGATTTGCTAACATCTCTCTTTGACAGTTCCTGTTCAAGGGTAAATAACGTCCCTTTCACCCCCCTCAACCTCCCTCCACCACCTTTTTCCTATTACCTTGGTCACTGACTCTGTTCCCTCCCTTGATAGTTGTCCTTATCGGAGACTCTGGTGTCGGTAAATCCAATCTTTTGAGTCGATTTACTCGAAATGAATTCAATCTAGACTCAAAATCGACCATCGGTGTAGAGTTCGCAACTCGTTCCATTCAAGTGGATGCAAAGACAATCAAGGCGCAAATCTGGGATACCGCTGGGCAGGAAAGATATCGCGCC
This sequence comes from Myriosclerotinia duriaeana, assembly GCA_002162615.1. Taxonomy (NCBI): domain Eukaryota; kingdom Fungi; phylum Ascomycota; class Leotiomycetes; order Helotiales; family Sclerotiniaceae; genus Myriosclerotinia; species Myriosclerotinia duriaeana. The sequence goes on along the minus strand of NGKI01000012.1, from coordinate 1,488,428 downwards.
ATTACATCTGCTTATTACAGAGGTGCTGTCGGAGCTCTTCTGGTTTACGATATTAGCAAACACCAAACCTACGAAAATGTTACAAGATGGTTGAAGGAGTTGAGGGACCATGCTGACTCCAACATCGTCATCATGTTGGTCGGAAACAAGAGCGATTTAAGGCACCTTAGGGCTGTACCCACGGAGGAGGCCAAACAATTTGCGAGTAAGGAGATCCTCAATCCGCAAAGGGGATACGATACTGACCTTTGTCGTTGCAGGCGAAAATAACCTTTCCTTTATTGAAACCTCAGCTCTCGATGCTAGCAACGTTGAGCTTGCCTTCCAAAATATCCTTACTGGTATGACCTCGCGAGATGTCTCTCTCTATTCGCGAATGCTAATAACATCTCCCATTCTAGAAATTTATCGAATTGTATCTCAGAAAGCCCTCGATAACGGTGATTCTGCACAGGCTACTATCGGAAGTGGTACAAATATTACTCTCACGCCTCCTCCTTCAGACGAGGCAGCAAAGGGAGGTGGAAAATGTTGTTAAATAGCCAGGCGTTCTTACTTTGCGCAACTATACGGACATATCGGTTGATGGTTGATACAAAGGTGTGGCGTCTTTAAGTGTCATTGCGGGAGCATGGGGGGTCACGAAGTCAGGGCTAAGCAAACGCTCAGCACTGGATGAGCAGGCTCAAGGATATCTTCCCTTTTTTTCCAATTATGTTTTCCGGTGGTTCTTCCTCTGGGATTTCACGTCTGCAACGATCGCTGTGCTTGTCTAATGCAATGGATTTTGTCTTAATATGTCTGTTCTAATGATTCTTTCCTCAAAACTTTCTTCTTCCACTGTCTCCGCTGACTTGATCTTCACCCATTTTCCTGATCTCATCACTAGGTTTGACCCAAGCAGAACTGGCATCGACTATCTTGGCTGTGCCAAACTTGTTTACACACCATTCGATGACGCCATCGAGTTCCCACCTACTTTGTTCCTCAAGGGATGCCTTATCACCCCCCTTTTTCTCCTTGAACTTTTGTACAGCATCCAAGAACTTCTGGCCATCATCTAAAGAATCCCTGCCGCCACCATTCTTATGCTCCTCCTGCCACGCTTTCCATGTCTGGCCGCCCTTCCCCCAAAGCTTCGAGTATATCTCTGACTCCTTGACATCGCTGTACCATGCCCTCGCATTATCATAGTCCCCTTCAATTCGGTGCAAGATTCCATGTAGATACATGCCCTCGAATGCTGGCGCCGACTGCATATGACGAGCCAAAAAGTGTGCGGATGGCAAATCGAGATTCAAAAGGTGGAGAGCGGTCTCAAGGGTCGGATGGAGTTGAAGGGAGGCGATTTCCGAGGTCAGTGTTGGATCGTGGGGTGAGACAGGTGGGAGGAGTGGGGCTGGAATCTTAAGAAGTCGAGTGTGGAGGGATTTGAAGGTCGCCATTGTGTGGTGTTGTTGTATTGTAGGGATTGTATAGTGGCTTGAATGAAGAGGATTCAATAAAGCAGACTGATGGTACACACGTATCAGTGGGGGATGTATTCAGATCTACACTAACAGGTTTAGCAGTTGGCAAGCTAGGTTAGTGGTTCAAGTTATCGGTATGACATAGATGATGGACGTCATTATGAAGGAAGTATAATATACCCAACTCATAGGTATTACATCGTGTACCTTATGATGACGAAATAATGTCCAAACTGATGGTAGAGGATTATATTCACATTAACAATTTCAATTGAAAGTCCAGGGAAAGCACTGGCAGTGAGTGGCCTAGGTAGTAAAGCTGATATGCAGGAACATGATGGCAAAGGGAGATAGATCTCAAGATCTCTCACCTCACTCATACTAAGGTTTCTCGGCACGGATCTCCACCACAAGATCACAAGGCTGAGTGAGGTTAAACATAAGGCTGAGATTTATCGATTAACGAAAATACAGTATCACGAATAACCTTAAACTAGCAGGGATACGCCAATGCGCGCTAAGATTAAGGTTGCGCTTAACCCTCTACGTACGCTATCGAAGAAATTCTTATGAAAGTTTGGAGATCTCAAGAACTTTTTTGCGCCTAGTTAGCCTTGAACATATACACAACATATACAATGGCTTCTGTTTACAAGTCATTATCAAAGACCGCCGGTCACAAAGAAGAGGGTCCTGCGAATGGTGTCAAGAAAAACAAGCAAAGAGTTTTAATTTTGTCTTCCAGAGGAATCACTTACAGGTAAAGAAACGAACCTGCGACTATTCAAAATCGCAAGAAAATACTAACATCAATATTTTAGACATCGACATTTACTCAATGACCTTGCGTCCCTTCTTCCTCACGGTAGAAAAGATGCGAAACTCGATACCAAGTCGAAGCTTTATCAATTGAACGAATTGGCCGAATTATATAATTGTAATAATGTATTTTTCTTCGAGGCAAGAAAAGGAAAGGATCTTTACCTGTGGATGAGCAAAGCCCCCAATGGACCTACCGTGAAGATGCACATGCAAAATTGTATGTTCATCTCGATAGCTATTTCTAGAGGGAAAATCTTTTTAACACTTCTTACTTAGTACACACCATGGAAGAACTCCATTTCACAGGAAACTGCCTCAAAGGCTCCCGACCTATCCTCTCCTTCGATGCTTCCTTCGATAAAGAACCTCATCTCCGCGTACTCAAGGAACTCTTCCTCCATATTTTCGGCGTGCCCAAGGGTGCTAGAAAATCAAAACCTTTCATCGATCATGTTATGGGATTTACCTTGGCAGATGGCAAAATCTGGATTCGCAACTACCAAATCAACGAGGCAGAAACATCAAAAGTCAAGGGAGCCGAAGAAGAAACCTCCGCGAAATCCAAATCAAACAGCTCGGGAGGTAAGGAGACGGAATGTAGCTTGGTGGAGATTGGACCTCGATTTGTATTGACACCAATTGTCATTCAAGAGGGAAGTTTTGGTGGACCAATCATCTACGAAAACAAGGAGTTCGTCTCACCCAACCAAGTCCGAAGCGAAATCAGGAAGAAGAAGGCAGGGAGATATAATGCGAGGGCAGAACAGGGAATCGAGAGACTGGCGAAGAAGGGAGAATTGGGTCTCCGAACGAACGGAGGAAGACAGGCGCCCAAAGATGCCCTGGATAATGCTGAGTTGTTTGCTTAGGCAAAAACAAAAAAAGATTCCCTAATGGCGTTTGGTGTATGGAAAATATGTATGAGGGAGAAATTGAGAGAATTTAACTTTTGGCGAAACTGGGAGTCTCGGCTACTTGCTCACTCACTCATTCACCTACCCGTGCTGGCCGCCCTGCTGCTGTGGTATCTGACCTCCCTTCAGGTGATACCATCGGTTACTAATCATTCGAGCCATTGCTACCTACCTAGGTACGGTATTGCTATTGCTATTGCTATTGCTCTGCATGCATGCATATATATGCATTAAAAAAAAGCCATCCAATCCAATAAATCCGCTTCCGCCCAATCATCTCACATCCATCACCGCCAACTTATCATCTCTCCCCATCTCTCCCTAAGGTTTGTCGTAACCCTATCAAATACCCAGCTTGATTTTATCAAAGCGGGGATAATTAAACATTTCATACGTACCTACTACCTATCTTGTTAATCGCCACCGCCACCGCCACTCGGTTAATGCACCAATTAGAGATTGTGAAATTTAGTAATATAGAAGTGGATTTGATTTATAAGTTTTTATATATAGTTTTTTTTAGTTTTTTTTTTAGTTTTTTTAAAAAAAAAATATATATTAATAAAAATTTTAAATAATTATTATAATTATATAAAGAATATTTATAAAAAATTATAATTTTAATAATTTTTAAAAAATAATAATTATATTAATAAATTAATATTATAAAATAAAGAAAAGTAAAGAATATTTACTTTTTATTTTATTTAATAATCGTAAAATTAATTCTTAAGTTCTTTTTCTCTTTCTCTCTCTCTCTCTCTCTCTCTCTCCCTCTCTCCCTCTCTCCCTCTCTCTCTCTCTCTCGCTAACTTAAATTTAATTAATCTTCAAATTTACATCTCCCAGTTAATTAGAGCCAAGCCCTGTACGTATTAGATGCAGCAAACTATCGCAGACTTCCTTTCAATTTCTTCTTACCGTACCGTACCATACCTAACCAATACCAAAGACCAAAGCCAAGCCAAGCGAAGCCAAGCAAATGGGAATTAAAAAATCGTATCATACATGTATTTATTATTGGTTTGTTTCCTCCATCCATCCCTCCATCCATCCATCCATCCTCAGTAAAAGCCAACGCCATACCCCTCCTCCATACCCCCCCCTAGTTTTACTTTTATTTATGTACAAGCCATCGATATCACCAAAGCCCAAAGCAAATCCTAGTCAACCCTTAAGAGTTTACCCCAACGCCATGTAAAAGGAATCTTGAATTCTAGCATCTAGAATTCAAGAGCCATTCGATTGTCATGTCCCCTCCCCACCCCAACTCCAAGTTCGCACACTGGATAGAATAGTATCAACAGCGCACATAGAAAGAAAAAGCGACTCGAGATAACCTCGAGTAATTTCGTAGAAATCGTAGAAATCGTAAAAGTCGTACTTATTGCCAGCTTGGTCCCATTAAATATCTCTCCATCTACTCGGGCGATTCAAGGTCCTCGTTGTCATCCTCGGCTCCCTTGGTTCTCTTTCGCAAAGGACTCCGAGTGTCGCCATTGGTCGAACCTCTTGATCTCTTTTGGCCATTCGTGCTTGTTTCTGGGCCTAAAGAGTGTTGAGGTGAAGCTAGAGCGGGAGGGGCAGGCGGTGCTGGACTGGCTTGTGACAAAGGACGACTTACGGCGCCTATAGAGACTCCAAAATGATCCAATTTAGAAGAAATATCGGCTAATTCATCGATCATCTCCTGCTGTATTGCATCCATAGCATTCCTCTCTTTCTTGACCTTTTTAGTCAGACTATCTACAGCTGTCTTGCAGAGGACATTACTCTTTTCAAGCGCGGCTAGGCTAGTCTCAAGTGCAGTTATACTAGTCTCATTTTTCTTGTTAGCTGTTTTGAGTTGAATTTGGTCTTTACATAGCGTGTCCACTTCTTGGCGTAAAGACTTGCCTGCAATTGCCGGAGATGGCTTGCGATCAGATTGGGTTTCAATTAAAGTGATCTGACTGTTGATCTTTTCGAACTGGGCTGTGTGCTCCGAAAGCAGATTTCTAAATTCCGAGAGGGCTGTTTCAGCTTTTCTGACATCTGGATAGCATGTTTCGAGCTGGCTCAGCATGTTCTTTGCTAGATCTGCTGTATTTATATTCGCCACACGATTATTCAATTGTGTAATGGCAATCGTGTTCCCATTTTGACTATTTATCAACCCATTAACCTGTTGTTCCATAGTAAATGCCGATTGAGCAAAGCGATGCTGATTTTGCTGAAGCTCTCTCAGGCCAGCTTGAACAGTAGAAATCAATGGCAATTTATCCTTGATCTCGTTGACTTGATCTTTGGTGGCGGTAGTATCTCTTCGGATTGTTTGTACTTCGGTCTGCAGATCCTCAACGCGTTGTTGGATCGCTTGGTCTTTTTCGCTCCTGTCATCTCTGTAAAGCTCGAAAGCCTTCTTCAAATCTGCCTGCTCTTGTGGTGCAGTAGAGAAAGGTGAAATCTTGGTCACTGTCTTGTCTGTACTGAGCGAACGCACTTCTTTCAAAGAACCCTCCAATGTAATTAACCTAGATTCGAACTGTGTGCAAGAAACTTCTTTATCGCGATCGTTGCCTTGTAAGAGCTTGATATCCCCCTCAATACTGCGAATTTTGGTTTGCATCATCGACATCATGGCTGTACTTGATCCATGTGGTATTCTTGGAGCACCCTGGGAAGTCGGAGTGGGCGGAGTATGGGAAGGAGCTTTCTCGAATTGAATCACTCTATCCCTCAGCGTAGTCAATTCCTCTTGATATTTTTGAAGATTTTGCTTGTGTTGGTCTTGAAGCTCAGCAACGTTTCCCCGGGCGTCTTCCAACTGACTAATTCTTTCGAGGTAGTTCGATGAGTTCAAGTCATTCAAAGAAGGCTCCAACTTCTGGAGGTTTGTGACTTGTTTTAAAAGCTGATTAATATCATCCTCTTTTGCTTTGAATGAAGCAATTTCCTTGCTAATCTGCCGCTGGAGTGAAGCCATCTCCTGCTTAGAGTGGTTGATCGCCGCTTCATGTGATGTAATCGAACCTTTCAGAGGCTCTAACTTCTGGATAGACTTCTGGAGATTTGCAATTTTCTTTGTAAGCTGATCAATGTCGTTCTGTCTTTCTTCAAAGGAAGAAAATTTATCGCTGATCTGCTGCTTAAGTGTAACCATTTCCTGCTTTGAGAGGTTGACCGCTGCTTCATGCTTCTTTACAGATTCATCATGATTATTGAGCCGCTTCCTTATTGAATCAAAGTCATTTCGAGTAGCTCGAAGTTGCTCCTCAAGCTTTATGACATTATCAGACAAATTTTTATGTTCGAGCAGTGCCGTGGCCTCGCTGGTTTCAACCTTTCCGATAACATGCGCCTCAATACTTTGAATCTTGCCAACAACCTCGCGATGCCTTTCTTGGGCATCATGGAAACGGTCGTTAATGCCGGAGAATTTGTCTTTGTGGTCCATACCGGCAGCCACCATTTCCTTCAGTTCCTTCACTTCGTTTTCCAGCTTCAGGCAACGTTCTTGGAGAAACTGATTGGAATTGTTGCTCGTCGGGTTGGATTTAGTGATCAACTGAGAAATGGCTTCAATGGCTTCTTTTTCTTTGCTCTTAACCCTTCCGAGCTGTTCATCGATTGTCTTTAGAACCGTTTCCGCCTCTGTTTTTCGTGTTTTCTGAGTTTTCGCATGCTGGGGGTAGGTTTGCATATAAGATTCCATGCTCTTGATTTCTACGAGTTGAGCGTCCAAGATCTTCTTCTCCGAGTTTCGTTCTTGGGACAACACAACTCGAGAGATTATTAGGTCGTTGAGAGTTGTAAAGGCACTAACAAGAAGTTCGGGGTCCAAAGTGCTGGCATCAGCATCAAAGGAAGTGACTCCCATGTTGTTTTGTGATATTCTTTGACTCGAATCCAATGTCGAATTTGACTTGGGACTTTCTACCGTACGATGAGGAGGACGAATTGTTCCTATATTCTGTTAGTTTCGATTACATAAACTTGTTGAGTTAAATCGCAAAAGCCAAGATAGTAGTAGTAATGAGTAATGAGCAATGGTAATGGCATAAAGGCAAAGGCGGTTTATACACTTCAAAAGGCAAATGCAGTCCAGTATCACCTGACACCCGCTTTCCAAATAAAATTCGGATTCAATACTCATTACCCACGCCACTTCATGAATTGAATGGTTTAAATTTGAACTATGACCTTTGAATATTGATTGTGATGATTCTTAATTGTCGTCGTTAAGAAAGGATAAAATACTGAGTGGTACTTGCCTTCTTTTTCAGTAACATTTGTTGTTTTTATTGGAGAGAAATTATTAGAATTGAAATTTTGTGTATTCGTCGAACTGAGCTTCTCAATCGAGCGAATCCCTCGATCAGCTCTCTCTCCGCCTCTCCTAGTGCCGTTATCTTTATCATTGGACTTCCTATAATTTGGAGAATAATGATCGTAGTCAACGTCCATGTCACTATGATCACGACGTCTATCCGACCTACGCCACTCATCACGGTAAGAATCCGAGGCTGGTCCTCGTGGAGGTGCTCGCTCCCTTGAATGTTTCCGGCCGGACATCGTGGGTGAAGACCAAAGATCACTTCTTTGATGCTCGAAATACTCTGACGCTGAAGGGGCGTTGCTTTACGTTTCCTATTTGGTATCATCGACAGCCCGGTGGTGTGTAGCTCCTAGGCAGTCAGCAGTATCCCAAGATGCTTCGGGGACGAATATGTAATTTATACGACTACTAATAGAGACATTTGATACAATCAAAGAATCCAGGGTCTCCTTTTCCCAACACTCACGTGTCTTTAAGTAATGTGATGACTTTCATTGGAGATTCTGACTTCAAGAAACTTACAAAGATTTATCCGGCAGCAATAGAGACCAGCCAAGGTGACGTAGCACGGTACCAAGACGGTGTGATTATTGCGTTGATAGGGTCTCTGAATTCTAGACGCAGAAGTTTGATATCAACTTTTTTTGGACCGGCATAAGCTTTAAGTCGAAGCCCCCAAAGGATTTGCTCAAGAATTCGATATAAGATCCAGCCAGAGAGTCAAAAAGCAGAGTTGAGTTGAGTTTCCCCATAAGAAACTTCCAATGATATTCTCTCTTTTTGAGGTGAATTTTCAAGACTTCTTCTACCTGCCAGACAAGAGTTGAGGCGATTATTAGAAAACAAGTTCGCTCGCTCGCTACCTTCCAAGGTTCACTCTGTACTCAGATCTCTCATTCTTGATCGAGACTTATTAAAATTCAGTATAAACTTAATATTGAAAGAAGAAGGGAAGAACAGAAGAAGACAAGAGAAGTTATAAACAAACTATACCTAGGTAATTATATGAAATTGGTTTATTTGGGTTGAAAAGAAGCGCGAGGAAAGTAAAAGTAAAAAGAGTAAACGCGCTTTTAAATAAAAATTTATTAAACAAAGGATTCAACGATAAGCTAGCAGGGGTATTGCAGAATTGATAGGTAATATTAAAATTACTAGACTTTAAATAGTTTAGCTTATAGATTTGTTCCTGGATATTTATCAACCGGCGGTTAGATAGATTCACATTCACTTTTGATTGGTCAGCTGAATTGTAAGGTTCCAAGGTTACCCGTGGGACCTTTTAGATATATCCAATCCTAGGTAACATCAACGAACTTAACGAACTTTTGCGCGTACTAGGTACTTCAAAGGTTCCCTCTCAATTCTCCTCGATTCTCCTCAACCCCTCTCAACCTCCCGCTTTCATCATATTGCCAACCTTGGAACCTTTCACGATGGCTGCAGTAAGCTTCAATTCTAAATTCTATATCTCTATCTTTTTTATTATAATTAAACTTACAATCTTCTAGGCAATTCAAACCGTCTCGGAGAGCAAAGAGTTGCGTGGGCTCAACTTAATCGCCGCTCATTCTCACATTCGCGGTCTAGGTGTTGATCCAGATAATCTCGAACCCCGCGCTTCCTCGCAGGGACTTGTAGGGCAAGAAAAGGCGCGTAAAGCTGCAGCTGTAATTTTACAGATGGTTAAGGAAGGGAAGATAGCAGGTCGAGCAGTCTTGATTGCAGGTCCTCCGAGGTATGTAAATATAGACTTTACGTCAAGGACTGACGTTGACTTCTTGCTTTAGTACTGGAAAAACTGCAATAGCAATGGGGATGTCACAATCTCTAGGTTCAGACGTTCCGTTTACCATGTTAGCTTCTTCGGAAATATTCTCTCTCGAAATGTCGAAAACTGAAGCCCTCACTCAAGCTTTTCGCAAGTCCATTGGTGTTCGCATAAAGGAGGAGAGTGAGATGATTGAGGGAGAAGTCGTTGAGATACAAACCGACAGGAGTGTAACGGGTGGTACCAAACAGGGCAAATTGACCATCAAAACCACGGATATGGAGACGATATACGACATGGGAAGTAAGATGATTGATTCGATGACAAAAGAGCGTGTAATGGCAGGAGACATCATATCGATTGACAAATCTTCGGGCAAAATTACTAAGCTGGGACGATCATACGCAAAGTCAAGAGATTACGATGCCATGGGTGTCGACACGAAATTCTTGCAGTGTCCAGACGGCGAGCTGCAAAAACGCAAAGAGGTTGTCCACACCGTGAGCTTACACGAGATCGACGTCATTAACTCGAGGACGCAAGGTTTCTTGGCTCTATTCTCGGGAGACACTGGAGAAATCCGAAGTGAGGTTCGTGATCAGATCAACACAAAGGTTGCGGAATGGAAAGAAGAGGGAAAGGCCGAGATTGTTCCTGGAGTCCTTTTCATCGATGAAGTTCATATGCTGGATATCGAATGCTTTTCATATATCAACCGTGCTTTAGAAGATGAGCTCGCACCCATCGTCATCATGGCAAGCAATCGTGGAAATTCCAGAATTCGAGGCACGAATTACAAAAGTCCCCATGGGTTGCCTCTCGACTTCCTAGATCGGGTCGTTATCGTCAGCACTCATCCATACGCCAAGGAAGAAATCCAACAAATTCTCTCCATTCGTGCACAAGAGGAGGAAGTCGATGTTTCTCCCGACGCACTAGCTCTGCTAACCAAAATTGGACAAGAAGCTGGCCTCAGATATGCCAGTAACCTCATCACTACTTCACAACTCATCTGTGCAAAGCGAAAGGCTAAGCAAATCGGTATCGAAGACGTTCAACGAAGCTTCGCTCTTTTTTTTGACTCTGCGCGCAGTGTTAAGTTCGTTACAGAATTTGAGAAACGTCTAATCGGCGAGGAGGGAAATGTGAACTTGTCAGTGACTAATGGTCATGGCGATGCGATGGAGCTTTCATGAGTGATGAGCGGGTTTGAGATATGTAATTTGGCGTTGGGTCGGTCCTATTTGGCAAGCAATGAAAATGGAAACTTTATGTTGTATACTAGGGCTGATAAAAGTGGGCGCATTTATTGAGATGGAATGGATGAGCAGGTTCCCTCTAGATGTGGTAAAATACACTGATTCTATAATCAGCGAATGGTTCAGGCATAGGCATTTTTCATGTGATCAGTGAAAGCGGTGCATATTTGTCTTCGAGCTATCGCTGCAAAATAAAGCCAAACTTTGGGTAATATAACATTTCCAATCATGTGTGCTCATTGCTTTTCCATACCGGGTATCATGTCATAATCATACAAAATCCACGACTCTGCTCCAACCACCTTCCTGACCTACTCTCCTGAACTCAACACCCTCCCCAAAGTAGCCCGCATTCTGCCATGCAACCATAGTCGGACCATCAAAGGGACCTTGCTTGGCTGCCCCGTCACGTCCATCGGTCCATCTATATTCCCACATCTTGGTGGGTTTTGGGCCACCCTCTTCGTCCACAGCTGCTTCCCCAGGTGGCTCTACCCATTCCTCTCCCGTCTCCCTCCGGTATTGTCGGATAAGCATCTCTCTCTCCTGTTCATAAACATCCGTTTGACCTCTTGTGAGTAGTTGATCGGCAGCTCCTGTGATGGCGTTGATGGCCTCTCGTATCCTGATTTGTTCTGGATCTTCGGCCTTCTCAGCATCCAGGTCCATAGAATCATCTTTTTGGAGTTGCTTTTTCAATTTCCATTTTGGGATTTTCTTCGTTTTCGCTTGGCCCTTTCCAAGTCTAGCGAGAGCCTCAAGGACTGTCTCGCTTTTCTCTAGTCGTAATATTAATGTTCGTAGAATATCTGAGAGTAACATGGCATCATCCTCTAGTCGTTTCTGCCGCCGTTCCTCTTCTCTTTTTTCGTGTGCTTCTGCAGCTTTCTTCATCTCCTTCTTACTGATCCCTTCCAGCCAGCTGTCGTGCACCGCATCTCGGTCCGCTGCATTCCGCACAAAGTTGCCGTTTGCATCGAATTTACCTTCTTCCTGTTCGGCCTTCATATTGAACGCATCGACTTTGGGGGCATTCCTCTTCAGTCCACCAGCGCCGACTTCGTCGTCCACATCTTCTTCTTGCGCAGCTAATACAGCATCTTCTTCATCGTCGCTGCTCTCTTGGTCATCCATCGCATGTGTCGATAACTTTCCTTTCGGATCCAACGTGAAGTTCCCCGATATATGGCCACCGCTCTTGCTGCCCAGAACCTGACCCTCAATCTCATCCTCCTTCAAGAACCGTACTTCTTTCCCTTTCTTCCGAGCCTTCAGCTCACTCTCGCCCTCATCGCCGTCCGCAAATTCGTCCTCCAAATCTGCAAACATATCCGCATCTTCCTCTATATCTGTCTTACCATTTGCCGCACCAGATTTCTCCTTGCTATATCCATCCAGCGCTGCCGCTAGATTTACCTCGCCCTTCCTTCCTCTAGCTCTTTCGTCTGCGCGCGCGTCGAAACCTTCATTATCCGAATCTGAATCATAGCCATCAATATTGACCGCTCCTCTCTTGGTACCCGTTCCTCGACTCCCAATCACATCTGCGTCCAAAACCGCATCTTCCTCCGGTTCATCAGCTACCAAAGCAGATGGATTTCTTAAGTCGAATTTTGGTTTCTTCGAAGGACCATCTTCATTTTCATTACGATGTGAACGGGCGAATTCTTCACCTGCGCGTTTCGGTCGTGCAGCTGCGTATCTGGAAGACATATTGTAATTCGCGATTTCGTAAGGTCTAGAAGCTTTGAGGCTTTGGAATAAATGTGAATGATTGAAAGCTTGAACATCCATTGAATCCAGGTAAGCTTTCGGATTTAAGATTCCCCGCAAACCAACCGAGAACTGGTTCCGTTCCTGCGTCATCTTTGGCAGCCTTGAAGTTTGAGCCCTTGGTACGGCTAGGTATCCTTGGATTTACGAAGTAACTAAAGTATACTAGGTCCTACTAATAACTAGGTCCTACTACATACCTACAATCTAATTGTTAATAAGCCGTCGCCAAATAATTCTTTTTTCCTCGACATCATTTAAGCTTTGGTTCTCTTGTCCTAAAGAACTCTTACCCACTCATCCTATAGATTTCGCGCTCTTAAAACAAAATGGTATGAAGAAAGGACAGGTGCGCAGGCAGTGTAACATTTAAATACTGACCACCTCAATAGTCTTACTCGGGTTTTTACGAAGACGATGATCCAGCTGCGATGTATCAAATGTTACAGCAGCGCGGAATGCGAGGACCTCCCAAGCGTTTCCACGAATATTATCGATGTTATCCAACTGTCATGATGCCAGGTCCTGAGAGAGAGAATCTCAACTATGGAGGAAAGATTATTATGCCACCATCGGCTTTGGAGAAACTTACTCGGCTACACATCACATACCCTATGCTTTTCGAGCTCAACAACCCTCAAAGTGGTGATGCATCGCACGTAACACATGCCGGTGTGCTAGAGTTCATTGCGGATGAAGGAAAAGCTTATCTGCCACACTGGGTACGCATGTTCTTTGTCTGGTGGAACATTTTGATCTCAAAACTAACCACATGGCCATAGATGATGCAAACTCTCGGGCTTGAAACTGGAGATCTCTTTCAGATTAAATCGACCGATCTTCCCCCCGCATCTCTCATCAAACTCCAACCACAATCCGTCAATTTTCTCGATATCTCTAACCCCAAAGCTGTTCTCGAAAAGGCCTTTCGCGACTTTTCCACGCTTACCAAGGGCGATATCTTTAGCTTCTACTATAACGATACTGTCTACGACGTTGCCGTGTTAGAGGTCAAGCCAGTCACCGATAAGATGGGGGTTAGTATGCTCGAAACAGATGTTTCCGTCGACTTCGCAGCTCCATTAGGCTACGTCGAACCAACACCGAATAGAGCCGGCGGCAGTGGGACTAGTACTCCAAGAAGTGCTATCGGTAGCTTACCTGCAGGTGGCATGCTTCATAGTCAAGGAACTATGGCACAGGCCATCAACTATGATTCCATTGCGCCGACCTCTAGCTCTGTCGCACAAGGCGCAAAAGCCGCGTCATCCAACTTTGTATCTGGAGGTCACAAATTGAATGCTAAGAAGGGTGCAAAGACGCCTACACCTACTGCTTCTACTCCTGTTGCTGGAGTTAGTACGAATACACCTGCCGTGTCAGTTCGAAGAACAAATGGTCCCCAACCTCTTCGATTGCCACCGAACAAACTCTTTTTCGGCTATGAAATCAAACCAGTCAAAACACAAGCAGATAAAGACAAAGAGAATGCAGATGCGAGACAACCCCATTTCTCTGGGCAAGGACAATTATTGAAGACTGGCAAGAAAGTGGAGGCGAAAAGTGAACCTGCTCCAGAACCTCAAGCCAAGGGTGATAGTGTAGGTCGGAGATTAGATGGGAAGGATTCCAGTAAATAGTGGAACAGGACGGGATATATCATGATGATGGTGATGGCGTTTGAAGACTGGAAATGTCTCTGGCGTTTGGAAATCCTGGAGTCACTGGTGCATGGGAAGGATTTAGGAATTCTCATTTGATTAAATATCTGCGGTAAAAAATTTCATACTAAAAATACAAGTATTTACGGTTGTCTGAACTTCTCTTCCATGTGGTTTCATGTGGTTACACTTTGGCAAAGATATTCTAAAGGTTGTTTTAGCGATCGGCTCTATTTGGAGGAGACTCAAAGTTCTATAGGCCGTAGAAAAGGTCACATTCTTCTTTGTTATTCTCCTAAGAGTAGAACTGGTCGAATGCTTCCACGATGGATGAAAAGTCCTTTAATTAATGACAATAGCCCAGTGGCGTTCGTTCCAACTTCTATTCGCCCCTTTTTCTCTTGTATCAACGCGTGAGGGGAAAGTACGTCTGGTGAGAATGCTATCCCCAACAACCCTCCTTCCTCGTTTGCTGCATTCGTTCTTTGAAAATCGCCTTCGCACCTCCTACAAGTACACAATGTAAACAAAAGCTAAGATCCCTTCTTGCTCACGCTGCGAATTCCTTCAAGCAACACAAACTTTTACATCATCATTCAATCAGACATCATTCTACCAGCACTTTTGGTTACGTATAAAGTCCTTCCTCATGAAAAATCATCACTACTACGGTTATCACTACTTATTTATCTCAATACCACGCCAGGGTTAATTGCGTGAAAGCCAGCACTGTTTAAGATTCGCTTGGCAGGGCACGCGTTGTTGACATCGGTTTCGTTATTGGGTTTGTCCTTCGAGTATAGGAGTGCATAGTGTTTCGGGTATGTCTCTTCTTCCCATGTTGCTCGAGCATGAGATAGATGTTGGTGACTGACTGGCTTTAGGGGGCTCGGGGAATCTTCCATCTGGTGGTTGGGCACTTATTGGAGAGATACGTCGCTCGCTCGTAACGACAGTTCCATCCATCATGTCGACCTTGCCTCGTAAAAGGAGAAAGCCAAAATATTCTCCTAGTGAAGAACTCACAATTATCAAGAAACGGAAATTCTTGAATGATAATTTGGCGGAACCAATGGCTGAATTCTATAACAAACAAGCGAAGGAATCCGGACACGAGCACCGCACCAAAGCCGCTCTGAGCAGCAAAGCCTATCGTCTTTCTGGTCTCCGTTGGCAGGTCTTGGCCAAGAGAAAATCATTGATGAGACATATGCTCAAAATCCACCAATCTAGCGTTGACTGGGATTGGTGGGCTATCGCAGAAGTTTTTGGTACAAACCATGAGACAGTCAAGAAAGCATATGAATCTCACTTGAAAGAAATGGGAATATGTATAGATGAAAACGAATCCCGCCGCATAGATTGGGAGCGTAACAAAAAAAAATGGCTCAGAAGAAATCGTGATCACGGCCGCCCATGGCCATATATCGCTAATCAGCTCAAATACGATCAGTATACATGCTTCGCAGCGTATTACATACACAAATACAAATCAAAAGATAAGGCTAGGTTGCGTGCGTATGGAGATCGTACCGTGATTAGCCGTTCCCATCTGAAAAAATTTCTCGACGACCGCCAGATCTGGAACCTACTAGAGCGGTCTACGACCGAAGAGCATAGAGCGCAGCCAACTCCTCCTAATCACGATGTCCAAGACGCTAAGGAATCGAAACGCGGTAAAGGATTAAGTGCTGCACAGTCAAAATTGCATACTGTACAGTCAAAGTTGCGTACTGCAGAGTCACGGATACTGAATGTTGCAGATTCACGACCAGATGCTATGAAGTCACGACTGGATACTGTAGATGCAAGATCGAATGCTCCAAAATCAAAGCTAAGAACATCCGACTTGAGCTCTGAGCACCGTCAGAAGACGATAGGTCATGGTCGAAACGCAAAGAAGAAGCAATCTCATGCTGGAAGGGATGTTACAAAGGCGACAATATCTCAAGATAGTGTTCGTTCAGATACACCTAGAAAAACGGCAACAACTCGAGATTATATTCGTTCAGATACATCTGGAAAAAGGGTAACAACTCAAAATAATATTCGTTCAGATACACCTAGAAAAACGGCAACAACTCGAGATAATATTCGTTCAGATACACCTAGAAAAACGATAACAACTCGAGGTGATATTCGTTCAAATACACCTAGAAAAACGGCAACCACTCGAGATGATATTCGTTCAAATACATCTGGAAAAATGGTAACACCTAAGAATAGAGCTCAGACAGGCTCCAATGTTCCACAAACACAGACAGGTGTGCCGGGTCGCAAACCTATTGACAGAACCAGAACCAGTACAGATTCGACTAGTCTCTTGTTGACAAAGACTCCTGAAAGCAGACAGTCTTCCAAATCTCGCCCTAATTCCAATACAGCGCCAAGTGGAAAGAAAAGACAGAGAGAAGGCGACGATAAGGATGAGACCATTAAAAATAAGAAGGCAAAGAAATGACGATAACTTTGACGGTCATTTTTGTGGAAGTAGACGAGGGCGATGGGTAGCTTTGAAACATTGTTAGTGTTCTTTCTTTGGGTTTTTGGGTTTCACTAGAACATCTGTTAAGGCAGATTTGCCGCTCTCTTGGAATGTCACTATTGGAGAAGCATGAACTATCTGTGGGTTTGGAGTTTTGTTGGCACATTGATGCACCATTGTGAAGGAGATGGCTCTAGCACGAGTCCATACTTGTTTGAAAAATCAATATCCAAAAGAAATAAATACATTCGTTTAAGACCACAAGTACTCATTAATAAGATGCGAGACTAAGCAAAGTCTTCAAATCTCCCACTTTGCAACTCCCCATGAGCATTTACCTCAGTAAAACGAATAAGAAGCATCACCATAGGTTTCCTCCCTCTTAAACATGACCCTATCCCCATCCCCAACCCCACGAGCAATATTACCATATCTACCAATATCCTGATCCCAAGGTTCGTAACAATATCTCATCTCCCCTCGGTGATCAATGCCCATGGGCTCTTTGTGTGCAGTCTGCTGATACAGAGGTGGACCAAAGAACGAGGTATCCATCATACGATTGTTGAGACTGGATGTGCTACTCATAGAAGTATTCAGGCTCACGACACCGGGGGTGGGAAATGTGGGGCTGTGGGGGGAGGTAGGCGAGTCCATGAGGAAAGGGGTGGGGAGACGCGAGGACTCGGATGGGGTAGTGGGGAGTGGGATTGAAAGATCGGTCTCGGTTTTCATCTGGAGGTGGGAAGGAACGGGGGTGCAGGGTTCGAATTTTGTTTTGGGGAGGGTGGGGTGTGGGTTGTTGTACCCTGTGTTCGTGGTCGTCATACTTGAAGATGCGCACGGGTGTGGATCTTGCGATTCGGACTTCATACGGAAGGGGAGATCCGCGCTGTCGGGACTTTCTTTGCGGGGTTTGAAATTGGGCTCGCGTTTGACGGCCTTTTTCTTCTCGATCCGCGAGCGTCGAGGGGTTGGGATCTTTCGGGGACGGGTGGGCATGGCAGTCGTGCCGTCCATTTGTTTCTTGAATCGAGAGTAGCGCATTCGAGCAGCGTGGCCGTTGGTGATCTCTTGGGAGAGAATGGGATCATGGGCTACTTTGTTCCAGTCAATCTGAGAGGTTCGTTAGTGTGATACTTTATGGATGGTAGCATGGGTGAAATGGAATGATGGATTGCTAAGGGTGCATATACATCTTTGAGACATTTCTGGCTGAGGATTGCATATAGCAAGCGGTTGATGGCTCCGTCATTGGTCATTGTTTGACTCTTTCTGAGGCTAGCCAGCTTGAAGGTGTCTGTGGGGTCTAAGAGTAGCTCTCGGGTACTTAAAGGAGAGGCGAGGAGAAGAGATTGAGAGGGGTAAGATGCCTTGCTGGGGAGAAATGCGGGGTATGAGTGGCGCTTTGCCGATCAAGAAAGTGCAAAGAGCGTTCCGGAATCTCGATTTCAAGGCTGAAAATCACAGATGTTGCAGGGAATACTAATGAGTGGTGTGAAGATTGGAAAAGAAGGATGTGAGAATTGGCGAGGGGGAGCAATAGAAATATCCATGTTCATGAACGAATTCTGCGTGGAGCTGGGTGGGAAAATGTGCATCTTGAAAGTTAAAATTACTGAAAGGGGATATGGAAAGCATTGCTGATTCTTTTGAACCTCACAAAGATTTTTTGATCATAGTTGTGGTGGATAGATGATCTGAAAGTACTAGGTACATTGAAGATCTCAGGTGATGTTCAAAATGCCGGTCTGCGGCACAATGCAGGATGGCAATTGCTCGAGCCCCTTTTGATAGATATTTGAGTAAAATGGTGGGCAGGACAATGAAGGTTCTTTTTAATAAATTAGAAATCAAAGTACCTTTTCTCTGTTTGCTTGTTGCATACGTCACTAGAATCTAGATAGACTCTGGTAGAGTAGGAAAGGTGGCTATCTGTATAAAGCAAACGCTCGCATCGGTGACTAAAGAAGGATCCGAGACAAGTCGTCAGGGGAGATCTAATCAGTTCTTCCGGTAGTACAAACTATTTGCCTTGTTCTTGACTATACCCCTTTCTTTTGAATACATTTGCTTTTTCTTATGCATAGGTATCAAAGGTAGCGTGGTTACTTGCATTATGGCCCTGCTTCAATACCCTGTTTTTCAATGCTGACAATAAGCAAAAGAAAGGAAAGAATTGAACCTGCTCTGCTGCTTTATCAAATATCATTTTTGGATGAAATGAGGATTTGATTTGGTTGAGTAAGTTGCATGTTGAGTTCCGGACAAGATTTAAGGAAGATATTGGAGATATAAGCATATAAGCATATAACGATAACAGCGCAGATGCTTTTTATATATTGGGATCCAATCGAAAATATAAGACTCCGAAGAAGTTCTGCCCCATTTTGTTCTCCGCTCTTAATATTTTTATAAATCAGTTCATCTGCTTCCAAATTCACTCTTCTCATGAATTATCTTCCCCCACTATCTTTCCTGATCTTGTTTCTATCCTCCATCCATCTTCTTTCCAACTTACAACAACTCAACCTACATACCTTTTCACAGACTCTAATAGTAATCTTTATCATCTTGCATCAACTCATTCATCATGCCTTCTCAGTGGGATCACAAAGCTGACAAGGATTTGTTGTTGGCTATCATTGAAGGAAATAATTTGAAAACTATTGAATGGCCTGCTATCTCAGATAGCCTCCATGACAAAGGTTATTCCTTCAGTAAAGAGGCTTGTCGGTATGTATAGAATGCGATTTCTGAAATCCATCTCTTTGGTCCTTGTCGGTTTTGCATGTTCTTTTGGTCATGCCAAAATTTATGGCGATCTTCATTGTGTCTCAAGAGAGTGCTCCATCCATCTCCGATAAAGAAAGTATCAAGTCACTCATCGAACTTGACAATGAATAATTTTCTGTTATGCCTTTGCTGCCTCAATGTTTTTTCTTCTGTATATGTCATTTCTGTTCATCTGCCGTCGCAATTTTCGAGTTCACATACTTATGTATTCATTGCCTCGATCATTGCCTTTCTCTTGCTACTTTTATCCCTTCTCTACCGAGCTTCTACTATCATAACTTGCATACTCAGTAGCTGACTGAATTGATTATAGACAACATTTCCAGAAAATCAGAAAGGAATCTCGCAACGGCTCACCAGCTGCTTCTGCGTCTGCCACTCCTGCCCCCACTCCTGCCAAGAAACGCAAGTCCAAGGCTGCTTCCTTGGAGGAAGTAGGTGAGGGCGACGAAGGAACACCTTCGAAGTCCAAGCCCAAGCGTGTCAAGAAGGAAACCGTTAAAAAAGATGCTGCTGAATTGGGAGTCGAGGATGAGGAATAAGTTTTGCTCGAACAGAATCAGTAAGCAGCCCATTGTCTACGTTGATGGGCAGACTCTCTGCGTGAGAGGATGGGAAGTATGATGCTAATGAATGAGTAGCATACATGATGCCTAATGTCGGATGATGGCTCTTTCTCTACTCACTTTTTAGTATTAATCAGAGTGGAGGGGCTTTCATTAAATTATACAAATTTGATATTGGCAATGAAGCAAGGGAGGAGTACATAGTCTTGCCTGAGCTCACTTGATGTCAAATGGGTGAGCTTTCTTAAGTTAACGGGGGGGAGATTGGGGGTAATTTTCACAGATCATGATTGTTTTCTCGATATGGTAGTGGATGATTATTTCATCACTCGGTTGTATCATAGTTCATAAACCAATGATACGACAGCGCTCTCAAAGTACTTGACTTTTGACTTTGATCTTCCCCTTGAGAAAAGTGGCAGCCACAGATGGTGATTTGCCTGAATGATAGCAGCATACTCAAGGTTTTGTCTGACATGGTCGACATTTGGTATTGATTTTAGCCATAGGATCGTGGTCAATTCTACTCATAGTTCATCTTTACCATCAATCATGTCTGCGCGTGTGTCGCTCGGTATTCTACTTGAATCGAATTTCATATTGCATGAAGCGGGGGATTTGATGCTGCTGCTTCGGGCGTCAAAGTAAAGTAGACGTCAAAACCTAGGCCACTCGAGCTCTGAGTTTTGAGGAATTCATAATGGTTTGTCGCTACATCGCAGGGATGACGCGATTCAAGCTTTCACAAAGTATTGTCAGCATGCACGAGTCACGGCGCGAGTGGAATCTCGTTGCATCTTCTCTCCAATACTCTTAATGCACTACACTGCTCATATCCCAACACCGGAATCTTAGTATCGCAAACTATCATTATCATTAATAGGGGCTGCGACTTTTTAAATTTCTTTGAAAAGTAGTGGAAGCTGCTTAGACTCTAAGATTATATCGACTACGTGCACTAAGAGGATTTAGCCCTCGATCAAATATATGCAGAGTGTGTTATGCATACGAAGTTTCTGGTATCTGGAGACTTTTGGTCAATAGTTTGCGTGTACTTTTATATGCAAATTTGTTTTTAGCTCTTGGTCACAGAGGCTAAATTGCTTAAGAAGTTCGCCTGTAATGTCTCACTCAGTATATCTTCTCAAAATGGTATCAATAATGTTCTTACAGTTAATTCCTACAGCCACCATGGCATACTTACATGTGTTACCATTCGTCTTCATATGCCACAGGGGTCAGCACCTCGCATGACGTGCCGAGACTTTTAGATGCTGGCTCACAATGAAATGATGACAGCAAATGGGTCAATGCTTACTGGAAATACTCCATAGATCTGCGCCCCTTTACCTATATACACTGCCTCGGGCCGTCTTTATGGCAGGGAAAGAAATCGGTTACCGACCTCTGAAAGTGAGGAACTCATGCACAGTAATCTTTTAGCGATATAAAAGGGGAGAGCTTGTGCATGTGTACCTCAGTTATAGCACGGAGCTCACCAAAGTCTCAGTACCGGCATTATATATACCATGGCGAAAGGCGAGGAGAAGGACAAGAAGTTTTCTGACCTTCATACAATCTCACGAGGCGTCATTGGTCAAACTCTGCCGCTTTCTTTTTTCTCTCCCCGCTCTCAGCCAAGTCATCTCAGCATTGCCAAGCCTGTCTACATGCTCATTCAGTAAGCCATTCCAGAATCGGAGCAAGCGCTTCTCTCTCTAGATCCTGCGAAAAAATGTCAGAGGAGAATACTCGTTCCATCACTGCTTTGAGAGTTGGGCCAAACGCCAATTATGCCATTGCCGACTACAAAGTTGCCGTCGATGAACTTGCGTATTTCAATGTCTGAAAAATGTCAAGTCTGCATCCCAGCCATTTGACTTCTTATGTTTATTTCTTACGGTATTCGATGACCATGAACAGCTCATTCGGCGGATAAATTTGTTCTTGGCCAGTGTCAAGGTTGTTAAGATGAACTTCTAATATAATATAATCATGTACAAAATCTCAGAAGTATAAATTGAGACATTCCCCCTCCCCGCCTCCCCCTCTCATCAGAGCAGCGATTTCTTCTACGTCGAACTCAACACCGCTCTTTCCAATACATCAAAAAAGGCTCCTCCCACATAATTCTACTCACTCCCTTGAGTTCTCTCCATTACGTAAACGGAACTTAGGATTCTGCCCGCCGTACCCCCTAGAAAAGTTTCACGTGCGAGAGAGATCACAACTGATCATCCAAGCCGATATCAAACTTGATTGCAACTCCGCGAGCAATCGAGAAAGAATCTGGTCAGTTTTTTGGGTTCTCCATGTCTCACTCAACAACGATGGTTTCCGGCCCCATTGCCGAGAAAGCGTATCTTGAACTCACGAACGGATCGGACACGAATCTCGCCCACATCCATCGCGGGCAAAGATTAAGCAAAGAATAAGTCCAAGCGAGGTTCAACTAAGTTTGATCGCTCGCAATTTCATACTTATGCGATCAAGGTGGATCGAACGGCTGATACTTGGGAGGCTTAGACCATCCACCAGATGGTGATTTATTGAGGTTAATTACTTTACGGTAATGGGGAAGGATATTGGGACTTATGAAGATTGGGTCATTTTGGCTAGGAGTCTATTCTATATTCAAATGCGAGTACGCTTTCGGGCCATGGAAGTGGAATGGAGGTTGATATTTGGGAGCTTATGCTGGGACTCTGGCTTCTTAAATGTGAGAAGAAGTTGGGAGGTAATAGTCTGAAAGGATGTCGAGTCCCAAGTCTATGTGCGCATTGAGGTATGGATGGGTAACTTGTTATGAAGGACTGATGACTGAAATTTCGGTGATATTGAAGTTCACATCATCGATTTACATTAAATTTACGATCGTTTTCATAAGTTTCGTCTAATCTCTTGCGAGCATGATTTGAAGCACCATATACTAATGTACTCCAGGCGGATCATCAATAGACTAGTGTCAATCTTATTGTTGTCGACTTAGGTGAGTAGTTTTTATCGGATGCTGAAAGATTATCAGAGTACATCCACACGGAAGATCAGATTCTTATTGCTTCAGACTTGAGCCTATTCCCTTCTCACACTATATAGAGGGGCATATACAGCAAGTCGTCAGCCCTGAACTACTGGTCGATGTTGATTAACCTGCTCCTGCTCGGGTCTGCCCCCCTCCTCGTCTTCTTCTGGCTCTTGGTCTTCGTCTTCATCTTCACTCTGGTTATCCTCCATTCCTTCGTTTCCAAAGTCGTGGTCGCTATTTTAGTTCTCAATTCCATCGTTGGCACTATTGGTATCTATCCACTTTCTCTTGTCTCTCTTGTAACCCTGCGGTCCACGTGAATAACTTGCTGCCTTGGGTTATTGCCATTCGGTGGCACAAATTCCACAATGCGTGTGGAATATGGAGAAAGAAGCCAATCGTAAGGACTGAATCTTCATATAAGTGAATTATCTGCAATAGTGCCGAGTTACCCCTCGATTTATTCCTCGTATGTTACGTGAACACTACCTAACACACTAAGGATGTACGCTAGATAAGTATTACAAATAGATAGTCCTTAGCTTTCTTTAATCATTATTCTCTTTTACTATTGCAATTGAAGTTAGTTGTTCTATACTATAACATCGTACATTATATGTTTCTCCATACGCCTTAAATTTTGCGCCTTATAATGATACCCCATGGCCACAAACCAAAAAACTGGATTCTCTCCCACATCTGGCTATAACGAAGACGACTAAAATGACCAGAGTTCATTCATCAGGAAAAGATTTAGCCACAAGTTGGAACGGCTACAAAGCTGCAAATAGTCGAACGGACAGCAGCAATTAACTGCACATCTCAGAATATTCTCCAATCTTTTCTGATTGCTGTCGCAAACTTAGTTCAATATCGCCGGATTTGAAGCGGAGGCGAGAGCTTGAAACTCCAAGCCCATCTTTTCACATCACACAAAACTCCTCCCTTTTGGTGCTTGAGAGCGCATTTTTGCCTTTATCAGATATGGATGGCACATTGAAGATCGATTGGTTATCAGTCTGGCGGGTTGAGCTCGATTCCATTCGTTTTGGTTGGTGTAGATGGATATTTTGGTTGGTGTAAATGGATATCTTGGTTGTAAGACCCTATAAAAGGCAGACGATCACCCCAGTATCGGACACATCATGCTTGAATTTTCTATAGCTACTGTAGTCCATTGAATATTCACACTCCATCCCTCCCCTCTTTCTACCCCGCTCCGTGACCTCCCCTCTCTCGGCTGCAACCTCCGCTAGCTTCTTTTGATCGAAGATCTAGCTCTATATATTATGGCCATATGGTGTAGATAGCAATAATTGTAGCGAAATTGCTTATACACTTTCAGTCCCCATGACTACACAAAAATCCGAAACTCTAGATTCTAGGCTGTTTAATTCGCTACAATATATCGCTTCGATGGATTATACATTCATTTCCGCTTAATGACTGCTTAGGTATCCATGGATCTACCAGTTGTGATATCCCAGGTCCCCAAAACAAATCCAAATATACCTGTATAAAAAAACGAATAACAGGCTGGTCACAGCATTCGGAATTTCCCCTGATTGATATACTTACGTACCTATTTCCCATCCTCTGTTTAATTCTGAACCTTAACTGTCTCCGCGACTCCAACGCATATGAATCTTACAGATTTATAGTCAGCAAGTTTGGGGTACTCGGGGCGTAATATTATTTTTAGAGGGGTTTGTTGTCGTTTTCGGGGATATTATTATCAGATATTTGAGTTCGCTGTAGTCACATTAGACGAGTATTATTTCTTGGCATTGAAGTCTTACAGTCATGAAAGAAGGATATGACATGTTGTATGTACTTACAAGCATACAATACAGTGTGCGCCTGCGAATTCATGATAGAATGCTGTTTCCCATAGTAGTTCTGATGTTTCCAGGTCATTTTTATTGCTCGAGTAATCACAGGAGACCACGAATCTTTTGAACTTTCCTAGTTTCTTTTGAGTGGCGTATTCTGTGGTTATTCCATCAAGAATGGGGCAAGTTATATAGCCTGTGTATGTCTAATTTTGAGAAGGGAGTTCATTCCAAACAAAACGCATTCACCTGCATACTGAGGTTGATAGTAAACTTCTTCATGTACTGCAATTCTCCGCATATTTCCAGCGTAAGATTGTTAGACACACCTGGAGGAGATGGCTCTGCAATTCACACTAAGAAGCAAGAGGGGTCTATAATCATACAAATCCATCACCCTTCCCCGAGAAATCGAAGAACTGGGAATTATAAGATTTAAATCTAAGCATAGACAATATCAACACAATATTGACTTCAATGCAGTATACGATATTAACATATAAACATATTCAAGGCCGACTGAGGCAGTTTTCGACTTTTTCCCCTCCGAATATTCTCATCTCAGCCAAGATTTTGTTGTCGAAAGTTCGCTAGTTCTCAGATGAAAGCATATTTGTGATAGCTGTACTCTGGCCATTACTCTACTGAGCTGGAATTC
>NGKI01000012.1:1452532-1462979 GCA_002162615.1 Myriosclerotinia duriaeana | reverse complement strand
TCAAAATAGTACTCCGTCGGCAATACTCAAAATGTGAAGTTGTCCCTGTTCCCAATACCCATGGTGTTAGTACCCGAACCGCTATGATTGAGGGTCAAAAAGCAGTATGGAAGTGGGGCACGACTATTAGTGTTCCACAAAGCGAAGCTATTCACTACCTAGATAGGCACTGTAGACCGCTTGGGCTTCTACAACAGAGATCTCTCATCACCTGCTATGAAGTTTATATAAGTAAGTCGTTGAGATGCTCAGGAGAGTAAACTAAGTAAGCGCCAAAAGACAATATGGTGGTTCAGACTTGAAGTATAGTATCCCTCTAACTGGCGATAATGGCTTACTGAAATTAGATCACAGCCCTCCACCACACGGTTGAACTGGATTTTTATCGTTGTCATCATTCTATGTGATTGATATTGTTATTGGAAGACCGTTGTTGTTGACACGATATATGATCAGATATCATACGTATCCCATATCAAACAATAGGGATTCTAGACGAGATAGGAAGAAGGATTTCTAAGCTTTCCGCTCTTCTGTCCTGTTCATACCGCTGGAGTAACTGGGCGACGATTTCTGGGACGAGTTCGTTGGGAGAGTTGATACCGGGGATGCCAGGGATGTAGGCAATCCATTTGTGATGGTGGCGGCGGTTAGGCCTAGTCGCATAGCAGCCCTTATATAGATAAGGCGATCGAGTTTAAAGAGACAAAATGAATTGTATCCTGTATTCTTCGTAAGAAATTCACCCCCTCTGCCCCGCAACTTGACATGCTCCGACCTATAATAACATCATATCCACTTATTAACCTCACTTATTCGTACTACTAATATCAAAGTAACACAAACCTAATCAAATCGAAGTAGCATCGTGCAGCGATCTAGTATCATTGCTCAAATAATCACTTATAGGACGTGAACGAACAATTGCAGTTTCTCTGCTGCGGCATTTACGTTACGATTCGTGAAATTCCTATCCTTGTAGGCCACGCTTGCGGGTCAAGATTGTGCTTCTATTTTCTTTTTATTCTTTCAGAATAGGGTGGATAGGTTTGATTTTTTTCTTTTGCTGTACTTATTATAAATACATACAATGTAGGCTATCATTTGCCCAAGTTCACTCTAACGTTCCCATTCGATTGCCCTACGGGAATTTCGACCGCTGGATGACCAACACTAGGTATGCTCCGCAACAGACCGATGAGTTAAATCCAAGAAGCTGAGTTTCTGGGTGGACGCAAAGGCCTGTTGGGATCATCAAGGGTAGCTAAAGGTGTTGGCTCAAACTTGGTTGCAATATTGGTTGTACTTTCGATATCCGCGTCGACTTTCTCTTTGGCTTCCTTCTTACGTGATTTCTTGGAGGGAATGCAAGGAACGGAGTTTTGAAGGTGTTTTCGTAGGAGATTGCGGGTGCGTAGGAAGTGTATCGATATTTTGTATGCAGCGATATCAACCGTGGAAGGTAGATTAGCTTCAACCAAGCCACTCTCTCCAACTTGTTCCTTCTTTTCAACTCGCCCATCCTCATCGACCGGCTGTTTCGCAGAACTTGAGGGCCCTAGATGACCAAGCCTCTGTGCTTTCAATTCTTGATACTCGACAAAACATTTCTCGGAGAGGTGCATCACTGGCAAAATTGTAATTCCATCTTGAAATACGTTGCCGATTGGTAATGGGAGGTCCGATGATACATCCACAAAAGAAGAATCTTCGCGTGTACAGGTTGGAGCATGCTGACCATTTGTTGTATCGTGAGATGGCTTTTGTTGATGACGACGGAGTGCAGCTTTATGAGCTTCGAGTCCGTGGGGAGCTTTGGAAGTGTTCCTGGAGAAAAGCATCTCGAGTGTAGATATAGTTTTGTGAGTGGTGGGGGTCTGATTGTGACGTATGATTCTGTTCGTCTGGGCTTGAAATGACGGTTATGTTGT
The DNA here is from genome assembly GCA_002162615.1 of Myriosclerotinia duriaeana. NCBI lineage: Eukaryota > Fungi > Ascomycota > Leotiomycetes > Helotiales > Sclerotiniaceae > Myriosclerotinia > Myriosclerotinia duriaeana. The sequence continues at coordinate 1,461,048 of NGKI01000012.1, read as the reverse complement.
TCTTGTCTGTTGTAGTTGGAGAAAATGAGGAATGGCAATAGTTGAAGCTTCGACGGTGAAGATACTTGGGGCTGTCTGCAATTTGAGAAGTCATTTTCCTTATGACTGTGAAATATTTCGAATCAACAGGATAAATTTAACAGTCAAATGTCTGCCTTGACTTTTAACAATAGTGGACAGTCATGGTAATCATAATATCCAGTCAACATATGTAATATGAGGATTTAGAAATGAAGTGAATATCCAATGATTCAAAAGACAAAAATATACCAGCCCAAGAGTGCACTCCCATTTAGTAGAAAAATCATACCAAAACAATGATTTTCGTAGTGAAACCCAAAACATTTATACCTCACCGGGTCCCTCAAAATACCACCACCACCCTTCCCAATGACTTCAATTTCCCAGGCAATTTCGCTTCGCTTAGTAAACAATACACCCTCACAAATAATTCCCGCAAAAACCCTAATCTCCTATCCCAAAGTCAGCGCGGAACCTTTGTATTAAAAATAATATGCATACCTAAAAGAACGCAGGTTCAAGATTTCCTTACTTTTGATTTGATTCCAAGCCCAGGCCCAAGGCTATCACGCTCTTAACCCTTTGCAGAGTTGTAGGCGGAGAAAGAGGAGATGAGTTTTCTTCCTCCATCGTTACAAGGTCTTTTGGTCCTTCGGGTTCTTGTAGGCCGAAGGCGCTGAAGGAGGTATATGCCGGTGGTTTTTGAGAAGATTCTAGACGTTTGTCGCTACTAGGTGTTTTGGAATCTGGGATTTGTTTGGCTGGTTTGGCCTCGCTAGTTTGAGCTACAGTTTTTATCGGGGAATGTGGTAGAGCATGGGTTGGGATTATCGAGGTATCAGGTGGAGTATGGCTTGAGGAGTTTGGTAGAGTGGTGTCGGGTAATAACTTCTGTGGGTTTATTGGGGAGTCTGTAGTTGGACTATGCATAACTGGCGAAGTTTTTGATTATGAAAAAGCTCACTGGAGTATAAATGAGCCGGTAGATTTCGAGCTCTATGAGATTGGTAAGAAGATTATGAAAGGCTCGATTTTGTTGTACGAGTCGTGAAAAGAACTGCTATAACAAGTATCTAAGAATTTGGGATCCAAAGAATGAAGAGTTTTAGTCTGGGAAAGAGATGGTAAATCTTATTGGAAAGTTTGTTGGCATACCTTCATTGAATAATAAATCAGCCCACTTAGTCGTGAATCAATTCTCCTTACCTCACTAGAAATACCAGATGATAGTTTAGCTTATTCGAACCGTTGCTGTACGGTTCACGAGTTTAATAGCATTTGACATGGAAACCCATTCACGTCTTAATGGACTGTAAAACCCTCCAATATTCTCGAGTATAATAACATCTTGATTTTAATACGCCAAACAACCTAACCATTTCCTCCTACCCAAATAGCACCCGGATCAAGAATGCTAGACCGTTTATCATGACGAAGTCTTGAGAAAACGATCATGCCTAGAACAAATTCCTATCGTATGCCTCAACTTCATAAAACCAGACAACAAATTCGTCGGATGGTTCGCCTTTGCCTGTCAACAAATATTGCTTTCTCACGATCTCCACATCCTCCAATACTTTCTGTTCGATCCATTCCATGCCAACGCCCATTTTGGCGGCCTTAGTTGTATAACGACGGGTGAGGGCTTGTACTGCGCGAGGATAATTGCTTGTTGTCGAGGATAGGATCAAGCCTGAAGCGACAACGGACGTAGAAGTGCATCGCTTGGGATCTGCATTGCCGAGAAACATGATTGCTGTTACAGATGATTGCTGTCACAGAGATCTGGAAGTTTGAAGGTCTGTTGTTTGTTTGAAAATACCTAGGTACTTGTGTAGAGTACTTAAGGATATTTGTCGAAGTAGAGGGTTTCTTGTTACCACCCAGATCACAAAGTGTAACATAAGTCATGATTTATTCACTATGAATCAAATATGGTGTATAACAAAGACCTAATGTCAACATCAACGCAACGCATTACTGGTGCCACCAAGCATGATTTCGAAAGCAAGCGAAGATCCTAAACAACGAATGTACACATTGCACAAACCTTAATCTGATAGTTCTGCGTGCCTCCAGCGAGCGCCAGCTTTCCAGGCCCTGGCTCTGAGATCATCTAACTCTTTCTGGTCCTTCCGAGCCTCGTGGTAGTCAATGACAGTGATTCATGGAATCAGTTTGATCCCTCAAATTGACGTGGTATAAATTTGTCGTTACTTTCGTGAGAGTTCTCGAATTCTTTGATTTGGTTGTATACTAGCGACGCAATCTTTTTGTGCTTTGCATCTTGTAAGTCACCTTCGACCCACAAGGTTAGGAAAGACTCAGGAATAGGTGGAATCTTGCGGATATTGTTTTTATCAATACATGCGGATAATCTCTGATGCCATGCGATGAATGGAGAATATGGGATATTGTGAGATTCGTTAAAGTTTTTCTCGTGACCGTACCACAGAACTTCTTTTGCCAGAGCAGGAAGTGGGGAATTTGATGTAAGGGAACGCTGCATGGGAAACAAATTTGCCGATTTTGATGGAATATTTGTGTCTTCATCTGGCACTGAATCTTTAAATAACATCAGATATTTCTCGGATGCTAAGCTAGCTTCTGCTTCCGTAATGAAGGCGTTGCCAGACACCGGAAAGCTCTTGTACATTTACAAGTCGAATGGAGTTTACGACAATGTTGCAGCCCCCAGAGGTTAAGAATGCGAAGATGAAAAGGTGTCGTTATGGAGGATCTTGTAATTCGTAACTATGATGCTGATGGGTAGGGAGCCGATTACCAAAATATTCGAGTTGCACAGGGATTCCCAAAAACAAATGAATTGTAATGAGACAAGCCCAGCGACGAGGATATATATAGACAAAATTAAGAGAAGAAACTCTTATTCAGATGTAACGAGGGGCAGGAATGTTTTGGAAAATATGACTCCCAAGGAGCCCGATGTGAATATTTGCTGAAATTATCATCGCATTTCCACTTTTCCATATATGACTACTCCGCATAGAGTTTCATGTCCTTCAATGTTGTAGCTTCATAGTATTGGACAGCATAGTCCCAAACATCAAAATAGTCGATAACCTCCTTTTGGGATGGTCGTTTCCCACTGTGGCCTTGCTGATAAATTCGAACGAAAAAAGAGATATCTTGGGAGACAATTCTTGTAATTTCGAGATTCTTCATACATTGAAGATTGAAGTCTTCCTCCGATTGATCCATAACTCCACTGGGAACGTCAATGCCGCGTTTGATGAGGTGTATCCGCACGGGGATCGTATGGTCTTGTATATGATAAAGGTCATATAATCTCAGCCGATGTCTAAAAATGAGGATTTTAAGTACATTGTTGTAATTTGAAAACCTCAAGCCCAGTCTCAATTTGAGATACTCCAGGATATTGGAATGTTGCCCGTCTACAGACTCCGTACCCTTGATACTCGAATATGCCGGAGGAGTTTCTTCCATATTGAGAGTTGATGAATCCCACTTTGCGGTTATGACCGCTGTTTGATTCTATTAGGGCTGAGTTCGTTGTTGTACCAGTCAAGTATCCCAAAGAGCGAGCAGGTAGCGAGAGATGGAACGTTTTATGCTGTTGTTTTCGGAACCCTTCTAGAGATAGTTCGACGTATTATGGTTGGGTTGAAAAGATAGATCAAATTGAACGAGTAAACTGGCCAAATAAGTTTATGTAGAAGAAGAAATAAACAGGAGAGAGGATAAAACACGGATGATATGTGTTTGCAAATAAAGCCGACAAAAAAAGTGAAGCTAGGTGATTCAGAACGGTAGATGCTACACAAACATCCACACGATGTGCACATCACTTGATGTATAAATCCCCCCAGTTATTAACGGGTTGGTACAATGGCTGCTCCAACAGCCTCGGGCAATGAATCGAGGTTGCAAATTCAAGTCATCAGATCAATCAGTCTACCACCAAGGCAATAGAAATACGATATTACCGAGCTTCATCCATTCCAGAAGTCTACTGAAGGTAGTATCGGACATTGGTTTCTGGAAACTTGGGGTAGCAATTCTTCAGCTTGAAATCGTCGGACCACGTTATCCAAGTACCAATATCATCTCGAGCACTGTGACAGATTTAGAGCTGTGGAAATAAGGACTCAAAGGAGACAAGGAGAAGCGGTCAAGAAGTAACATTGCCTTTCGTGGTACAAGAGAGATTTCATACATCGGTTTGGGTGTTTGAATGGCTGAATGGCGGAAATCACTACTCCTAGCGACCTGTATATGCATTATTGGAAAATGATCATCTTTTGATTATTGTGATAATTTTTCGCGGTCGTTCGAGCTCATGAATTGAATATTCCTCAGCTCACACCGCCTGTGCTAACTTACAGTGTGGTAAAGCGGTGAACCAATTGAGGGTGACTTTCTGCCCGTCATATTTATTACCCCAACCAAATTTTTCTTTCTAACTCAATACCCCGCAATCATTACTCACCCCCACCATTCGACATCATGGAGAAAACTATAGGACTTTTAGGGGGAGGGCAATTGGGGCAGATGCTCTGCGAAGCTGCGAATCCGCTTGGTGTTAAGGTTATTATTCTAGATGCACCAAACTCTCCAGCCAAACAGGTCAATGCGAAGAACAACCATCTCGATGGCTCTTTCATCGATGCAGAGAAAATTCGCGAACTTGCAAAGAAAGTCGATGTTTTGACAGTGGAGATTGAGCATGTGGATACATATGTATTGGAAGAGCTCGCAAACGCTGGGGTTGAAGTGCAGCCCAGTAAGTGATCAGTTTGACTTTTATCGATTGAAACTTTAGAATCGCTACAATTCTCCAACCCATGATCGCCTAGCTGAGCATAATAATAATTTTGACTTAGGCTGGAAGACATTGCGAGTCATCCAGGACAAGTATTCACAGAAGGAGCACCTTACCAGAGCCGGGGTACAGACGGCGACATCACAAGCGGTAGAGGCTGGGAACCTTGAGGAGTTCGGGCGCACACACGGGTACCCCTTCATGTTGAAGGCAAGAAAAGATGCCTACGATGGACGAGGAAATTGTCCCGTGAAGTCGGAATCTGACATCAAGAACGCCCTTGAAGTGTTGAAGAATAGATCGTTATATGCCGAGAAATGGGCAAACTTTAAAATGGAGCTTGCGGTAATGGTTGTGAAAACAGAAAACGAAGTTTCCACGGGTGGGGACTCTACGATCGCATACCCAGTTGTCGAGACTATCCACGAAGATAGCATCTGCAAATTAGTCTATGCTCCAGCCAGAGGAATTTCCAATGAGCTTCAAAAGAAAGCGCAAGCTTTGGCACGGAAAGCAGTGGGTAGTCTTTGGGGTAAAGGTGTATTCGGAGTTGAGCTATTTGTTATGGAAGATGGAGAGTTACTGGTCAATGAGATTGCTCCCCGCCCTCACAAGTAAGTACTCCAACATCCACATTCCAAGGAGGAGGGAACACATACTAACACCTACTTTACTAAAGCTCTGGGCATTATACAATCGAAGCCTGTCCAACAATGTCGCAATATAAATCTCAACTCCTGTCAATATTAGGCATCATGCCAGCCTTCCCCAATTCGAGCATTCCTTCGATGTTCCCCGCGACTATTATGTTAAACATCCTCGGTGGCGCATCAAAAGATTCACATAATGAGATAATGCAACAAGCAGCCGCGATCCCGACGGCCAATCTCCACATGTACGGGAAAGAATCCAAACCAGCCCGTAAAATCGGCCATATCACTGTCATCGGCAGCTCTATGGCCCAAGCCGAACAACTCATCTCTCCCTTAATCGCCCTCAGTGATAACATGCGCGCCGAGCGGAAAGGTCTCCCCAAATCCACATCTACCACAACCTCATCTCCATCCTCCCCACAAAAACTGGTTGCTATTACCATGGGTTCAGACTCAGACCTCCCTATCCTTAAGCCCGGTCTCGCTATTCTCGATTCTCTCCAAATTCCATACTTTCTCACTATAACATCCGCCCATCGCACACCGCAACTCATGGCCGATTTCGCTCGAGATGCTGCGTCGAATGGCTTCAAAGTCATCATAGCTGCTGCTGGTGGAGCTGCTCATTTGCCTGGTATGATAGCTGCGCAAACCCCACTTCCAGTCATTGGCGTACCCGTGAAGGGTAGTACATTGGATGGAATGGACAGTCTATTGAGTATAGTACAAATGCCGAGAGGAGTTCCTGTCGCAACTGTCGCGATTAATAATAGTGTCAATGCAGCTTTATTAGCCGCTAGGATAATAGGGGCCAGTGATAGTGTTGTGTTTGGAAAGATGGAGGATTACATGAAGAAAATGGAGGATGAAGTTGTAGGAAAGAAGGGAAGATTGGAAGAGGTTGGATGGGAGGGATATTAAATATTAGATTTTAAAGGGTGCAAAGTCACATTGATACCACGCGTTTCAACTATGCAAAGAGAAACCTATACGTTGAAGGCAAATAGACATATAGAATCCGCAATTCAATTTGCATTCACTTGATGTATTTAGTTGACTATCCCTTTCCCTAACTACCCATTAACGCCTGATGGTTAACTGACAGAGTACCTCAAATAGCTCAATGTGAAAATGATGCGAAAAATGCATCCCTCACTGAAATGCTGCCCTTTGGTTATATTGCCAATCTATCCACGGAACTGCGCTTTCAACGCCATCAATTGTGCCCTGTCAGGAGCTGGCAAACTATCAATCAATTCCTGCGGCATGGCCATAACCTGCGCAATCAACGCATTTGTATCGGGTTCTGCTGCTTGAACTGGTGGAGGAGCTTGTCTTTGTTGTGGGGGAGGTGGCGCATATCCTTGTACTGGCGGCGTACCGATCATTGGCATACCTAGTTGACCTGACATATGTGGAGGAGGTGGTGGATATCCAGGTGGATACGCGGATCCTCCATATTGCGAGATTGGCGCGACAGGTGGAGGAATGGCTGCGACGGGGGGAGCGGATGAGGGTACACCGGCCGACGACTCGATAACGGAGGTTAGGGCATCGGGTTGGACGAGACCCATTAGGAGGAGGGCTTGGAAAATGGCGTAGGAGAGTTGGGGAGCTTGGTGTAAGAGTTCGGTAGCTTTTTGGGGGTCGGTGGAGGCGAGGGTTTTCATTTGGGAGAGGACGTCGAGAAGTTGGGATGGTGGAAGAGTGTTGAGGGTGCGGGAGATGGCGTCGGGGCAGGTGAGTCCTTGGGGTAGTTCGACACCTAGTGGGAGAGGTGGTAAGGGGGTTGTGTTTGAGGGTGGAGGTATTGGGAGAGATGGAGGTGGAATGGGGAGGCCATTCGTAGGTAGAGGAGGAGGTTGATAGGTTGGCACTGCCTGTAAGGATATGATTTAGCACTGATTATACTTGAAGATTGGATTGCGGTGGAAAAGAAGCTCAACATACACTTTCTTCCTCTGTACCATCATTTGAAAAATCAACGCGTAATTTTCGGTTCATGATTTCGTAGTCATTCAAATTCCTTACTGCAGAAGCCGCAGAATCTAAATGAGCGCGCAAAGTTGTTAGCAATGTAACCTCAAGATGCGCAAGATGCGGACAGTATATGCCGTGCATGTACTGCACATACCTGAATCGGGATATTCTGCGAAACCGAAGCCTTTGGGTCTGCCTGTTTCGCGATCATAGACAAGTCGAAAATTCACGACGTTTCCTGCACTACTGAAGATGTCTACTATTTGTTCTTCGGTAAGGCCTTCACATATGATGTAAATTAGCATTGTACGGTAGAGGAATGACGAGGGGGAATAGGAAAAGAAAAATAATTTACCATAAGGAATATTTCCCACAAACACGGACTTGGAAGGTGGTTTTGACATATTGAAAGAAATGAAGAATATTCCAAACTATGGATACTTGCGATGGAATCGGATGGATAGAGTTGAGATGATTTTTGGTTGCAAGATTCGAACTTGAGAAAGGAATGCAAATTTGGATTGATCACTTCTTTTGTCACTGCAAAATAATTGAGAGAAATGGCACAGAAGTCTTTGAAGAAATGATTTCTGGCTACTCTAAAATCTTTCTTTGCTCTTCTTCCAAGGTTCCTTATGAGCACTGACTGATAATACCTAGGTACAAATGGAATTCCCTTGAAATTGGTAAAGGTAAGGACGATTAATAAAGAAGGGTGATATTTGATATAAGAAAAAAATAAAAGCACCTCAGTTTCGAGTGAATTCGATTTTTATTTATTGTTGTTGTCGTTTTTAGCAATAACAGGAAAAGAAGGAGGGAATTTGTTGACAAGACGGGACCTCAATGAATCATACCTAGTAGTTCATCGCGCTTCACCTCACCTGCACTTATTATTACACTTGGCGGTCCGAGGCGTCAAAAAGGTCCAAAAGCTTGTGTGGAGAAAGGTTGCGGCTAAAGTAAAAAAATTACGCTAAGGTAGGACAGGTCGGTTTTCGTTGATCTGAACAATTGAGCTTCCCCAAATTATCTTTTTCCCCTCCTCATCACGATAC
>NGKI01000012.1:1389146-1444552 GCA_002162615.1 Myriosclerotinia duriaeana | reverse complement strand
GTTGGGGGTTTGGTTTGGGGATTTGGTTTGGGGATTTGGGGATTTACATCTCGTGACGCAATGGTAGAGATTCTTGCGGTAGAAAGCTTTGATCCGGCTTACTTTCTGTGCACGTTCGTGGGGGGTTCGATTCGGATAATACCGAGGTATGTGGAGTATGGTTTCCATTGATATCTTTGGGTGTATTGATCAAGTCGTTGAGCTTTGGTGAGCTTCTCATTCTTTATCACTCTTGTTCAACTTCCCGCAAAGCCTCGAGAGACAGACGAAGTCGTGGTGTAAAACGAGTTAAGAAGGCTCCCTTCAAGTCAAACTTTCACTACTCGGGATTCTACAATAAAAGCCACCATAGTGCTGTATAAGTGAATGCTGATGGGGCAGCATATGTGAACTCGAGGTCGATGATTGCGTTAATGTGAAATGGTTCTGTGTTGGCAATAACGTTTGATGGTCGAAAATCTTCACAAAAAAGCCGGAAAGGGCTAGTAGAGTAATTTAAAGCTATAAAAAAAGCAATCCTAAGAAATAAGCAGCGGGCTATATACTTCTCCTTAAATTCATGTTCATCTTTTACACAATTGTTTTATTGATAATGAAATTGTGTCAAGTATTATTGAACTAATGATTCAAAGTATCCAGTAGAATAGATTCATATAAATGGAGGAAAGTGAAATAATCCAATATTAGCCTTCAAAGCTCACTCATTCAAATATTGCGTAAATAGATATCTGTCAATACTATATCCATTTTCGGTTTTCATCAAAAAACTAATACGCGAGAACTCTGGTTTAGATATTTCGAGTATAATTTTTGCCATTTCGCAATAAAGAGCCTTCAATTTCTGTCCACTTATATCTGGATTCAAATTCTGTGGCTCTGTTCTGGACTCTATAAAAGGTTCGGGCGCAAGATCTCCTTCTATGAACTCCTCAACAGTATATGGTCCAAGAGCGATCTTTCCAATCCCTAATACCCACAGGACGGGAACATCGGTGTACTCGCGGAGGTATTGTAGAACAACGGCTTCGTTTTCAACCTTTTCCGAACGATGGACCGATGGACCAACTGCCGCGAAACGAACAATGGCTTGGAAGTCATCGTCATATTATACTCGATAAGTAACGTTATACCTCCCAGTCTTCCATCGTTCCGCGGTGAGTCCATTTCCTGGCCTATGTTTCTCCGCAAGTGGACAGGCAGTTTGTTCGGGCTCTTTCTGTAAAAGGAGACTGAGCCATAAGTTGAAGATCAGCTCCTGTCTTTCCACAGCTAGTAGATCGAATCGCATGGCTCTGTCGAACTTAAGACTGAAGTAATGAAGGTAATGGGGTACTACTTTATGTACAAAAATCTTGGGGAAATCGAAGTTTGACCAAAAGCGGGTCTACATGGCGATGCATATATAGCTAATGAAAAGTACAATTGTGACAACTGTTTGCTTCGTGCCGGCCGAGTATGATTTTAAAATTTTATACTAAATATAGATTGCCGATACAATGCCTAAGCGCCTGCGCAATTGCGTTCTATATCGTCTAAGTAGACAAAAGCCAACGTCGAAACATACATCTTACCTATCTACGCTTTACCAAATTGATATTATAGGTATATACTCGAGTATTGAAGACCGCGATGCCGGCTTTGAAATTTCATGAGTACGGGTCATCACCCTGAAGCGAGATGTATCTCTTGTAATTCACCTACATGATTTCCCCCCGCAATCTGTTTTGGAGAATGTCTCTGTTGGCTGCGCTTGATATAGCTTCTTTTGGTCCTGGAAAGTGGATGTATCCGCAGCGTTTCGAGAATATATCTGTATCCTTTTTCGTTTATCTTTGAAAATTAAGTTCATTTCATAACATTTCGAACATTTCAATCTTATCCTTTCCTAGTCATTGTAAAAATCAGCCGTATCGGCAGTGTTTTGAGTATCTTAATGTCATCTATTTCTGTTCATCCTGAAGACAGGGTGTATCGGCTCGGTTATCTCATACTCATCCTTTACTTTCATCCTAGAGACCGGGTGTACCCGCAGCGTTTTGAATATCCCATATTCATCCTTCGTTTTCTGTCATATACTTAGAATGAAGCTGTTATGTCCCACGAAGATGTTTAAGATCTTTATAGTCGTTTTACTTCCTAAGGGGGTTATTCTTATCAAAAGATATACAAAGTCAATAATAAGGAGTAATTATAAAGATTTTTGCACTATAATGTTTTCTCTCATTCTATGCTGAATTCCGATATCTTGATATAGCACTCTTCAAATTTTAATATGTTATTCTCTCCATCATTTAAGTGGAGGCAATTTTTTAGTTAAAGGACAAAAGGGAATGAGATATTCGAAACGCTATGTGTCCTCTTGCTGAACCTTTGTTAAAGTAGGGACTTGAAAAGAGAAAGGAAAAATGGAAAGGCCCCATCTATTTGGTTAGCAGTGACATACCAGACGTACTATCTTTGAATCTTTTCAGCATAGCCAAAGGACGAGGGCAGGCCTTGGGGCCAACAAGAGTTTATATAAGAAGAAGAACAATCGCCTCTCATATTCTGCCAGCAGCAGCAGCGACTTCAAATATTAAAGTACCTCCAAAAAATTTAACATCAATTCAGCAGATCAACTTTTACTAAGCCAGCAAACACCAATCTCACAAATCAAAATTTTCTCCCCCCAATTTCCTACACCAGAACCCTGATATCGTCAAGCCTGTCAAGGTATGCTCCGTGAAACATCCCCCCTCAATCACTAACTGACCACTGCTCATTAGAAAGTAAATCAAGATGACCGGCCCAGATAGACAGAGCGTCAGCCCGGACAGAAAGAGTAAAAGCCCAGAAAGAAAGGGGAAGAGCCCAGATAGAAAGTCGAACAGGAGCAACAGCTCATATAGAAATGACCCTCTTCGTGACAGCTTTGCCTCCCTTCTGAGCTATTACAGAGCCCACCGCGAGTCAAAGGGAAATGTTCCCGGATGGGTTTCTTCACACACAAGCGCCGAAATCGTTGTTGGCGCCGAAGTCAGAACTCTGGAAGAAGCAGAATTAGATGAAGTCAGTGACTTCATTCGAAAGGGAGTAGAGGAAGAGAGAAAGAAAAAGAAGGAGGCAGATTTTATGTCCTCCTTCACCGATGATGAACTGACAAAGATGACAGTGGCAGCGATTGAAAGTAAAATCCTTCGCGGCTTAACAAAAAGATAAAAGCTGCCATGTGGATTCCACATTCGGAATGGAATATTTCGAAGTCAACTATTAACTTGTAGGGTCGGATGCACTGGGATAAGAGATGTCTATCACTGGTTGACAGCTTGTGTTGTCGAATGAAGCTTTATATATAACTGGTTTATATACAATACCGCTCCTTGATATCCCCCTTTTGAAAATTGTGACAACTATGAAGTGATTAATTACTTACAAAAGTGTGAACGGGAGAGGTTATATTGATTATTATATAGAATAGTATGTTGAAAATTTAAACGATTAAGAAGAGTTATTAATACCCGATACCGGCTTATTAATAAGCGCGCGAACTTATAAATAGAAACTATATTAAAATTTAAAAATCATTTTTTTAATTAATAATTAAAAAATATAATTAGAATTTTTTTATGAAAATTTTTACTTCAATTTTAAAAATAATGAAATATATATTTACTTTTCTATATTAATTTTATATTAATAGTTTTCGGATTTAGAAGTTTGTACACCCACTAGTGGCTCATAGATATGTCATCCAACCTCTCCTCCTAACACAATTATTTTTCCTATTTCACAATATAACGAACGGATCTATTAATTGATATCTTTGCTATGCATTAATGACGGTAGAGAAATGTTGTTTATTAAGACTTCAATTGTCATTGAAAGAGAGAGCGATGTCTACAAGACATGCCTCCCACCGTTGCCGAACAAATAAATTTACTATGGGCAAGATAGAAAGGTTTGCTATGTCTCTGGGATTTGCTAATCTCGCCGTCGACAGACTTGACTTGCGCAGTTCTTGATATTGTGGCATAATTTACTTCTGTTCCTCGTCACCAATTCGAATGAAAGGAACAGACGAGTGATTGATTGATGACACTCTCACCCCCTGCTCATGAACAGGGGGTGAAAGCGCGTCTGTGCAAATCACAAGCTCGTAATTATCAAACCCCCATACCCCAGATGAGGAAGGTCGCGCGTCGCACCAGCATCGTCGGTTTCATTTCATCGGACTGTGAAATTCTTACTTACCTCAACTTCATTGACTTTTGTCCTTCTATTGGATTTCTTGAAGAACCGTTTGTTTCTTACGAGACGAAAGATTATCAATCACCCACTCCTTTCTTTCTCAACTGAATAGTTTGATACCGAAAAATTTCGGAACCTTGGTATCGCGTTCATCTATCGACTGCTTGATTATTTATCCACAATTCTCTAGTAATTAGGATTGGAAATGGCGACATCTCCTACGTCTCCTAGCGGGATCCCGCCTTCAGGGCGAACTGCTGTCAGTGGCAGCGCTGGTCAGTTCAACATTGACAACACACTGTTTGTCAGCAAAGATGTATCCTTGACCTTGAGTCCTGAATCTCTGGTTATCAAAGGTATGTGGGCCTATCTCAAAAAGGATGCTCGATATACTGAAGAGCCACAGGCGCCGAAACGACAAAGAAGCCAGAGAAAGGCGCAAAGTCAGCAGGTGCACGTCGTTCTGTGACATTAGATTCATCTGCCTATTCTGAGCCTGTAGGGTCATCAACTGCACGTGCAATATCTTTACGTCAGATACTTTGGGCGGAAATGACTGAGACTGAACTCATTATAAATTACGCAAAGGAGATTTCGAAGACTGTCCTTCAAGCAGCAGTACTGAAGTATGTTATCGAGGAGGAACGAGACCGGGTAGAAGCATGGGTCTCTAGGCTTAAGGACCGCGCATATGGTAAATCTCAGCAACAGAAACGTGTGAAAGTATTGATCAACCCGAAGAGTGGAAAGGGGCAATCCGAGAAGATTTATGCAAAAGATGTTGCCCCAATTCTTGATGCTGCCCATCTCTCTATTGATGTGACAGTAACAACGGCATCAAAGGAAGCCATAGATATTGTTGAAAAGCTTGATATTGAAGCTTACGATGCAATCATTTGTTGCTCTGGGGATGGCCTTCCATTCGAGGTTTTCAATGGTCTTGGAAAGCGCAAAGATGCGAAGAGAGCTCTCTCTAAAATGGCCATTGGGCATATACCTTGTGGATCCGGGAATGGTTTGCATTGCAGTCTCCATGGCAATATCAGATCTAGCAGCATTGCAGCACTTTCGATAATCAAAGGTATTCGTACACCGTTAGACTTGATATCGATCACGCAGGGCGAAGAACGACATCTATCGTTCCTATCCCAGGCCCTCGGAATTGTGGCGGAATTTGACTTGGGAACGGAGCATTTGCGGTGGATGGGAGGAACACGATTCGTCTACGGCTTTGTTCTGAAATCTCTTCAGAAGAAAATATTCCCCTGCGATATTGCTGTCAAGGTGGTCACAGGCGACAAAGAAGAAATCAAGAGACGTTACGATGAAGCAGTGGAACTTGGGAGTACCTCTGGGGAAACATTACGCGAAAATTCTTCCTTGGAAGGGGGCTTACCGGAGTTGAAATTCGGTACCGCCAACGACCCATTACCTCAAGACTGGGAAGTCGAACACCACGATAATATGGGAAGTTTTTATTGCGGTAATGTGAGTACTATACGTGATCGAATCGTCTCATGATGAGCTAATCCTTCTTTCTTAGATGTCTTGGATGGGCGCAGACGTGGATTACTTTCCAGCAGCACTTCCAAATGATGGCTGTATGGATATGGTCACCATTGATTATTCCAACCTTAGTCGACTCCAAGCACTTCAGCTTCTTCCAGCTGTCGAGAGTGGTAAATTCTTCGGCCTGCCCTACGTTAATTATCGTAAAGTTGAAGCATACCGCATCACTCCAAAGAATCAGTCAGATGGCTACATATCCATAGACGGCGAGCGAGTGCCATTTGCTCCATTCCAAGCTGAAGTGCATCGTGGGTTAGGAACGGTACTTTCAGTATCAGGTTACAAGTATGAGACTCCTGGACCTCATTTATGAAGCAAAGTGTTCGGGGATCTTAATGGAGGGAATTTTATTTGATGATAATATCTTCGAGGGGATCACTAATTACTATACTTTTGGCATGTGACTGCTAGCGTGCCATTTATGGAAGGTAAATGAGTTCTTATGGGTACAAAGTAGCAGATCTCGGCTTTTAGGTGCTTTCTTCCATTGGTCGATCATGGCATGGTTTTTGCATAAAGTTATACCAATTATACCCCGCGTGCCCGTCAATACCCCACAACCATAATTTTCCACCACTACTGGACCTGCATCAAAAGGTGACAGGGACAGATCATCAACCGGCACTACTCCATTTGTTAGCTGCCGGTCTAACCATGTCTCCCCGAACCCCCCGAGGGTAAAATTTGCCTGTAATGTTGCATTGGATCATTTGGATGTGTTGTACCTACTTTAAGTTCACGTATTGTGACGATGATCTGTACATGAATCTGACTAAGTATACGGATCTTGTGATGTATAAATTGCCGGAGGGAGGGCAGCGAATACGCGGATGATATTTGTGGCACAAGTGGAGTCAAGCAAGGCATGCGCTCCAATAATGATAGATTAGCGATCTGTATGGTATTTTGGTTCACTGCACAGGAAGTCCTGTTTTGGGAAGGAGGAATAAATTGGTGTTCCTCTATGGCTCAATTACTGTGACCCCGGCCTTCTTACATGACAAGTATTCAGGGCAGCATTTCTATAAGATGATCTCTTGCCCCAGCAAGATGAAAAAGTTTCTGTGCAGTCACACAATTCGACTCCTCCCCTGCCCATCATGTACTTCTCGAAAGTCCTCCTCCTTGTCTCTCCCCTAGTCTCATCTATTATCGCATCGCCAATTGAACAGCGAGCAACCTGGCCCTATGCCCCCTTCACTACATCCGGTCGATGGATTCTAGATTCCGCAGGCCACAATGTATCCTACGCCGGCGTCAATTGGCCTGGTGCTGCAGATACCATGATACCGGAAGGTCTTCAGTATCAATCAATTGCCAGTATTGTGACGAAGATTAAAAGTCTGGGCATGAATGTTATTCGTCTCACTTATGCTATTGAAATGATTGATGATTATTACGCGAATGGACAGGTGGATGTGCCGATTCTGACGAGCTTTAAAAATGCATTGGGGGCGACTAATGGTACCGCGGTGTATAATAAGGTCATCAAAAATAATCCAACATTTACGAGCTCCACCACTAGGATGCAGGTATGTGTTTTACTTATCTACTGTATCTGTGATGTGGCGGTGTGTGGGAGATTGCTAATTTGAATATCTCTAGGTCTTTGATGCTATTGCTGCTGAGTGCATGAAACAGCAAATATATGTTCATCTTGACAATCATATTTCCAAAGCTGAGTGGTGTTGCTCTACTGGCGATGGAAATGCTTGGTTTGGAGATACTTATTTTAATGTTGCGAATTGGCAACGAGGCATTGCCTACATGGCTACTCGAGTAAGTTGTCTCTCACCTCCACTGCACCACATTTTCATCACGTGTCGCTCCTCCCACCACTCGTCCAAGTTTCAATGTCTCACCGCATTATATCAATCGAGATTCATCTAACCCACCACAGGGTGCATCCTGGGGCAATCTCATGTCCATGGCTCTCCGCAACGAACTCCGTGAACCAACCGACAACTCCTCTCTCGATTCATCTTCGTACAACTGGGCCAACTGGTACACTAACGTCGTAGCCGGCATGAACAGCATCCACTCCGCTAACCCTAACGTCCTCATCTTCCTCTCTGGCCTGAACTTCGATACCGACCTCTCCCCTATCGCAAACGCCGCCCTCCTAACCCCGTCCACCACCCAAAAATTCCTCAAATCATCGTTCTCATATGCCAACAAATTAGTCCTCGAAATCCACAATTACGCATCCAGTACATCTAGCTGTTCGAGTTTACAATCGAGTTTGCAAAAGTATGGATATAATGCGTTGAATAGTGGAGTCACGAATCAAATGCCGGTGGTTATGACGGAGTGGGGACACGCACAGACGTCGTCGGATTATGCGACGGTTTATTCGAGTTGCTTGAAGAGTTATTTGAGTTCGATTAAGGGGGGTTGGATGGTTTGGGCGTTGGGTGGGAGTTATTATATTAGGGAGGGGACGCAGGATTATGATGAGACGTGGGGTGAGTTTTTTGCTTTTCTTTCTCGCCCTGTAAATGAGAGTGGAAGGAGGGAGCGATATAGGGGTGGCTAGGAGAGGTGGCTAACAGATACTTGATAGGATTACTTACGCACGATTGGTCGGCTTGGAGGGATACTACAGACGTGACGAATGTGTTGGTTCCTATGGTTAGTGGGACGAAGATTTATTCCCCATAGGTTTTTATCGATCATCATATCACGTAGGGTGTTGTAATGGTCAAAATGCATTTCTTATGCAGCAAAAGATCAATCTTCTATTTCTGAAACCTAGCCAAAAACCCAGTGCACTATTTCGTGATAATTCGATGAAAATCGAAAATGACAGATTGATTTGTAGTACATGGTCTTCTAGTAAGTGCTGGATAACATCCGGTATCGTGTTCTCAATTTGCGACGATATTCTTCATATTACCATCAAGTTTTGAATTATTCCAACTATTGTCTTGCGATGAGAGGATTTCAACTTGTCATTGTTTGGTCGTTTCGTTGTATGCAGGTGTGTTGAATCACTTATCTCTTGAGTCTGTGCCCTCTAGCTATTTTTGTACCTATCTCGGCAGATTAAATTCACTTGGTATACTGAATTCATTCACGCATGAAGTCCGACGGAATCATGTAACGCATTCTGGTTGAGAAGCTACAATCAAAATATGCCAAATTTTCCAACATCGTGGTCTGGATTGTTGGGTATCGTATTGAAATTATACAGTGACAAGATCTCAGAGAATTTCTTTATTGCACGAATGATACAAGGTTCTGGTTTTTGCCAGTGGGTAGTAATCAGGAGTACATTCCGTGCAATGCTGTGTGCTTCTAGATTGCCCATGACTTTTTTTTCGGATCTCTTTGTCTGTTGTCCCATTTTCTGTGTCGAGTGAAGCGAGGAGGTACTGGGACGGAGGAGCGATTATAATATATAAGGCTTCTCATGCGTCTTTTGATATCTGATATTGAACTCATCATTGGATTTTCAGATCATCCCATCCACATTACAAAGAGATCCAAAACGAACACTTATCACCGTACTTCCGCATCACTCAAAGGCCCACCCCACAGTTTACAAACATGTCAACCCCCGACTCACAATTCGACACTGCACAAGCCCAACAGGGACATGGTTTTAGCGCCGTAGTATCATCTCCTCAACTTAACCGGGATCTCAACACCATAAACAATGCCGTGAGCGTTGTCAATAGATCTACTAACAACCTGCAAGGTCACCATATACAACAGCTCGCATCCACTATGAGAGATAACGACGAAGCAACCAGAAAGGCGTTGAACATGGCGCGGGAAATGGAAGAAAAACATTTCGAAAAGATGGAAGAGGGCAAGAGAGAAAAGGAGAGGTTCAAAAAGGTTTTGCAGGCTAAAGACCACGAGATCTTGGCTTTGCAAAGAGAAGGCGAAGATGCGAAAAGAAAAGGCGAGGAAGCGAAAAGAGAGATTGCCGAATTGAGAGAAAAGGTCGAACGCATGGGACGAGAACGAGCCGACCTAACCGAACAGGTAGGAACCAAAGAGCAAGAAAAACAGGAACTAAGAAGAACGGTGACAAGGCGTGAGCGAGAGGTAAACAGAGCAGAGCGAGAGGTAGAAAGAGCAGAGCGAGCATTAGCATCGGAAAGCGCCAGGACGGCGGAGCTGACGCTCGAAACGTCGGGATTGCGAAGGAAGAATCTCAAGTGGAAGAGAGCGGCGACGGGATTGGTGGCGCGCTTGAAGTTGGAGCAGCAGAGTGCTTGGTGTAAGGTGCCGGTATGTTTGCACGACACGATCCCTGCGTCATTCGACAATGTGCTACTATACTGATTCTTCATCTTATAGATTACGGGGGGTTTGGTGAAACGGGTTAGCGATTGGTATTATCCATCGGGGGGCGAGGAGGATGATGGGGGCTTGAGGGCTTTTCTGGAGGAGGAAGGCTTGTCCATCTGATTCATGGGGGGAGAACATGATACATAAAAGGAGTCTCAGATATCTCGTGGCTCAATCTGATGGAATGATGGATTTTAAGAATGTGCAAGTTGGCTTTTGAAGTTGAAGTTGAAGTTGAAGTTTCTTTCTTTGTTGGTGGGGATGTACTGTAGTAATATCACTACGAGATTTAAGACTTGACATGCTACATTTGATGTAGCTTGAGGTTGTGTATTTGGAGCATGATAACATGATCATTCGCTAAAATTAACTGATATCCGAGAAATAAACCTTTCCCCCTTTCATTGGTAGAACTTTCCATGGAATTCCTATTGCAGCATGCATCAGGGGACGAAAGTTACGAAAGACCTATTTCTGGAATCACTCTACCACTGTGGTATCGAAGATTCCTCATCTTTTAAACATTACGTTCATAATTTGGAAGCGAATAGTACTCATGCTCTTAATGAAATTCATAAATGTCGTCGCACACTTCATTACCCGATAACCGAATATCAAAAACGTCCAATCTTGCTCATTTGCATTGAACCAGCGACGGAGTGCTTCTTCCATCTTGAGCTCTCCCATGGATATTCATCCTCATCTCCAGACTGATGCCTCCTCTTCATCGCCACAGACCCACCTTGAGTTATAGAAAGGGGTATGCTCACGGTTTTATGATCATTCGGCTTTAAAAGACTTCCTTTCCCTCCACCAGGCTGGTATGCTCTCTTTATTTCTGCTGGATCTCTTAGACTTTTACTGGGAAGAGGCATATTCATAGTATTTAGATCACTCAACCCTGATGGGATTTTTCTCTTCTTCGCCGCAGGCGCATTTGGAATGTTACTGACTAAGGGAAGAGGCCTGCTCGTAGTATCAAGATCGTTCGAGTTTAACAATCTTTCATTCTCAGAAACAGACGCATATCTTCTCATTGCTGCAGGCCCATTTGGAATGGCGTTCTGGGCCGGAAGAGGAGGTGCGCCGACGGTATTACAATCATGCGACTCTAGCAATGAATCGATCGCATCGTTCGTGGACTTCAGGTCATCAAAATCATCTTGCGCAGCGACGAGGATTTTGTACTGTTCTTCTCCGAAGAAAGCATACTGTAAGGTGTAGAAGTCCACCGGCATATCCTTCGCAATTTCTGCCGCTCCGCCCAATGCCCGATCTCTTTCCTTGACCAATTTGTGTTTAGTGTGCTTATCAGTCTCCGATATTTCCGACATACTGTTCAAGACTTGATTGAAATTTGTTGTTGTAACGACACTGCTAACAACGAAATGACCGACATAGTAGTATTTATCTATATCTTGTGAAAGTCGTAGAAGGGTAGGATAAATGGCTCCTTGAACGGCTCGGGGCGTTGTTGCCGCAGGTTGAGAGATGAAGTGAGCAACTTGCCCGTACGTCTGAGCTAAATTAGATGAAGGGAAGATATAAGGCTGGGTATCCAGATGTATGGTAAAGAATCTCGTCCACCTGACTGGATTTTGAATATGAGATGGTAGAACATCATTGAGTGTGCCTTTGATTGGGCCTAGGAAACTGTTTAAGAAAGATCTGTGAAACCCGCGGGTAGTGGGCGGGATCTGAACTGACGCGTTGGTGACGGGAATCTGATGGTGCAATTCTTGGGCTTCAAAGTCTGCGATGGTTGGAACAAGGCCAGAAGAGACTGTGGGAATCGCATCTATTGGTAATGTTTGGCCAAATGGCGGAGGTAAATGAGAATAAGTTGCTTTGGGGAGATGGCTGCGACTTTCATCGGCGCACATTATAGGGATCTAAGTAATACAGTCAGTAGATATTCATATGACAGTATACTGTAAGCTCACCTTCTTGGGAATATTATCCGGAGCCAGATTATCTCCCTTGCCGGTGCTCGAAGTAGCTGAAGGTCGAGCTAATGAATTGGCGCAAGGTGGGCTGGTAAGGCTAGAAGAATCTCCTTCCAGTCTATACTTATTTTCCATGGCGCACACCCCTATTACCCTGCCCCGTTCTTTTGCCGAATTCCACAGCCGCTCAACATTCTTCTCCGCAATTCTCTCTCCTTCCAACCTTGCATTTGAAATATCCAGTTCATCCCTTTCCTGCATATTTGAGATTTGTTGTTGCATCCTATCCTGGTTAAATTGTAGTTGCATGTTCTGTATCTTTAGATTATCGTTCTCATGCTCCAGAGTATTAATTCGCTGGACATGCTCTTTGAGCTGAATTGCATAAACCAAGCCGATGTTAAGTGTGGCTCGAGCGAAGTTTTGCTTCGAGTCGTTGGTGTTGTGCTCCTTTTCCAAGTCGATCCATGCCTTATTGCATAGCTTCACAAGGTCGGCATATTTTATATCCATGTTTGGTGCGCCCAGTTTGAATTCTGAAGAGGTATTTTTATGCTGAACATTTCTGTGCGCTGACACTTGCATATTGTAATGAAGGGAAGGTACCTTCGTGGGCGACGAATCGGGGGAATCGGTAATACAGTAAACCACATCTTTTCTTGACGAATTGACGAGAGAAGTGTCCGTGGGGGTGCCGTGTGCCTCTTGCTCTATGAGACGAGGATAGTGCATCTCTCCTTCATGTGGTTCGTCGGTTCTTGCTCTGGGCTGTTGCTTTTCGTCTTTAATGAGCTGCTTCCCAGGTCTATTTAGACCCTCGCTTCGTGGCAAGGCCTTACTTCGAGACGTCTTGGCGTAGATTGGTGTATGTTCTCCCTGGAGGGCGACAACCTTGAGAGCTCCAGTGTCTAAAGCATTAATGAGTTCGAAGTACTTGGCCTTAACCCACAAATAAAAAGTTGTGGGCCAAAATTCGGGATACCTCTGGCTGAATTCCCACCTGTAAAAGTTAACTTCGTTGTCATTTGAGGTCGGACAGTGGCGTTTTGCTCGAGATTTAAGGCGACGTCCCAGTGATGATTCTAACTGAGTAAGCTGCCCAATTACGAATCTACTATCAGAGGTTCTCACCTATAAAATCGTAGATTCGAGATTTTGTATACCTATAAATTTCATCCTTACTCCAGGATGGCGATCGAGGGTATGCTACAATCCTGATAGCCCCTTCATCAATCGCCAAATTGCATTCATCAATATCTTCCAACGTCCATTTGATGACAATCTTTTGCGGCAGTGGACACATTTCATTCAATTCCTCTGGTTCGCTGGGAAATCCATTGTATTCCGAATGTAAGAATAGCCACTCATAACTCAAGCTTGTCTCCCTACGTTTTTGAAATTTGAAGAAATCTGTTCTTGCTGTTGCTACACTTTTTAATTAGCATCATGGTACGGATGAATGGATTTTGAGAGTCAATACACATACTTATGAGTTTCAAAAGCTTGATTTGAAGAGCCCTCGCGCGCCTCAGCCGCTCAGGTGAAGTTGCTATGACCAGCTTGACCATTGTGAGTTTCAATACCTAGTCTTCGATATCTAATGCTCAAGATAAGTCTGGTAGGTCGCCAGAGTGTCACATACTTGGTCGAGTATCACTATTTGAAGATTATAAGCAACAACCTGTCCATGAGAAAAGTTTGAGGTATCTTCTAAGGTGTCCTCCTGGTCGCCTTTTCCTCCAACGACGCGATTTCTGCACAATCTCACGTAAAAAATCAACTTTATGCAAGCAACAGGTTAAGGGCTAGTTTGACTTGCATTTTTCGCTCTTTTCTGCTATATATTCCTCTCTTTTGTATTACAGTGGATTCTACAATATTAGATATTTTAAAGAAAAGAAAGCGAGTATTCGAATTTACCTTTTTAATTTAGTTGCTATACTGTTTTGAATTAATTATAAATTGTTATTAATATAGAATAATACAATAATCAAATTTTTTTAAAAAATAAAATAAAAACTTTTTATTTTTAAATTTTATATATATATATAAATAAATTAAGAAAAATAGAAAAAAAAAATAGAAAAAAATCAAAGTTTGCAGAAGATTTAATATTTTTCTAAAGTTCAATTGTAATTCTATTCAAATATGGATTTTTGAGTGCATTCTACTATAGTAGCCAAATTAATATAGAGAAATTAAAGCAGAAAATATGATGGAAAAGAGCGGATTTTGTTTCTTCTAACTTGCCTGTCAACTAGATATCAATATAACCTAACTTGCGTTTTACATATCATCCATCATGATAATAAATTATCAAGCAGTGGAATCATTCAATACCCCGCTTCACTCACACTGATATGCGGCTTGTTGCAGAAGATGCAACTTCCAAACGGCTGCAGCTGCCAACCTTATGGATTAAAAGCAAATTTCCTCCGACAACTTTTACTCTCGGGGCAAATGAATGAACAGAATTCATCAACCGTCAACGCCTTGCATTATTGGGCTGGCTTGAACAGCCTACCTGAGGCTACCTAGTACCTTAGAGCACAATAGTAATCTTACTTTTAAAATGATTTAATATGTTGTATTTATCCTAGATTTACTAATTAAGATTGTATTGCATGTATTTTCCACACATCGAGGAATGTAATTTTAAAATTTCCTGATTTGATCATTATTATCTATTATTACCTATCATGTAGGGAAATGTTAAGATTAAAGACAAACTGTAGATGATGAGGAGAACGCTTGGACCTCAAAAATTTAACATGCGTACTAGTGTTGTCACGTGATTGGTATGGCAAATAAAAAACATTTTCGATCCTGGGAATACTTCGGCGAAACACGGAAAAAGGAAAATTAATTCGCCGAGCTTCCCACCCCAACCATGGGGTTCACTGATATAATCAACAAGACAATAGAGACCATCACCTCGCCAAAGAGGAAAAAGAAAACCACACTACAGGCAACAAAGGCTTGTCAAAATCTTACTCCTGAACAAAAATTTGTTCAGCAGTGCGGAGCGTTCGATCGATTGGAAGACAATACCAACGACACACATAATCCTTTCTCGAACTCTGCCAAGATCAAGGAAGAAGAACCCACACCAAGTAATCGATCTTAACCACCGCCGCAATGCTTATCAAGTACGTACTACCTATCTATCTATTGCAATCACCTTGCATCATACTCGAGAAGCTTTAATGCTAACAATATATCCAGGGTCCGAACGTTAACTGGGAAGGAGATCGAATTGGATGTCGAGGCCGACAACAAGGTACGTTTTTCCGTCGCGACCGACAGCAACCCTCACCCCACCACTGCACCCCAACTAACAATCCCCACCCACGCAGATCGAGCGAGTAAAGGAAAAGGTCGAGGAGAAAGAGGGCATTCCACCCGTACAGCAAAGACTCATCTATGGTGGAAAGCAGATGTACGTTCGTTCGATCTAACCTCCTACCCCGCCATCCAACAGCACACTCACTAACCTTGTACACCCCAGGGCCGACGACAAGCTCGTCAAGGACTATGAGCTCGAATCCGGTGCCACCCTTCATCTGGTCCTCGCTCTCCGTGGCGGTTCCTCCTGATTTTTCTCGACTTCTTCGCATCTCATCTCTTGCTGCCTCCCAATACCCCGCACCTTCATAACTTCACACCTTCACGACCTTTTTCAGCATTCGATATCACCTACAAGTTTTCATTGGTTGGGCCTTTTTTTTCCTTCTTACGACACGATCCGATGCGACATGACGAATTAATTTGGCGGGGAATGATTGGCAATTACATTGATGGACGATGCAAAAATACGAATATTCTACACTGGGCGTTTCGCGTGCATGCATATATTCGATTTGGCTGTCTGATATGGACCTTAGATTTTTCGATAGACCGCGTTTCTCATTAATAAAATTTTCATGACAAACACATGGTGTGGGTTTTCACTGCAGTTTGTTCACTTGTGACCTCGAGTATGGTATGAATATCTAGTTGCAATGCTGATATTACTGCTATGTAACAAGCGCAAACCACGCTTACATCTAGATGATCACGAACCCGCGAAACTCCCATGCATCCTAGGCCCCTCTGTGATTTAATAATACCCATAGTCCTATGCAGCTTGTGTCCATGACTTCTCAGTTGGACCTCCCAAAACGCCGCGCTTACAACAGAATACCCCCATTCTATGTTCCGATACCCTATCCTTGTCCGATATATGAGATGGTAAATACACAAAAATGTTCGTGATTATCTTCTAGGTTTCTTAGGTCCACGGTTGAAGATATCGACTTCAGCAGGCCGCCTGCGAGCGGGCATCATTGGTTTCGGCGTGGCTGGTCGGGATGATGGCGCCGCACTTGCGCGAGAAGGGATGCGGGCTGATGGCGCAATTGGTTTGATGATTTTTCGAGGGCCAGGTGGGCGAGTTACTTTGGAAGCTGGTTTAGGTTCATCTTGCTCATCGAAAAGGTCATCCACATCGTCGCCAGATATTTCATTATCTGATGAACCAACATATGTCGCCTTAGGGGCATTGGGATCCTGCTTTTTGCTAACCATAGCAGCGCGTAATTTCTGTTCACGCTCCTCAAGGGAAGGTCCTTTGATGCCGCCTGAAATCCTGCCCGAGGTCTTGCGTCGTGCTAATACCAACTGAGGCTGATTGGCGATTCTGTATTCTTGGGTCATTCCAGCAGGTGCCTTCTTTACTTGTCCGAGACTTCCCGACAGCATGCTGGTTGGCGTAATAAGCTTGCCTCTTTGAGTCATTTCCTTGGCTTCTCGGCGTGCTCTCGTTAGTACGCCTGCGCCATCCGTCATCTTCGTTTTGCTACCTGCATTCCAAGTCAAAGCACTAGGCGCAGCACTTTGAAGCCCCCTTCCCCTGGTCAAGGGAACGCCTCCATTGTTCGGTCGCATGCCATAGTCTCGAGGAAGCTTGGGTAGAGCTCGGACGTCGACGAATTTGCTGAGATGTTCTTGTTTGTGTTGCTTCAATGCATTCATCGAATTTTTGAGGTTCTCTCGGTCGCGAATAACTTCCACTGCTTGCTCTCTTTTATATTTGAGGTATATTTCGTACCACTTGGTTGGGTTCCTTGGTACATATCTCTTTGTTCGCCAGTTAGGAAACTGGCGGGCGATGAACGCTTGCCAAAGCTCGGCATCTTCGCCCTTTATTTGTGGGCAATTGACTTCGATTTCGTGAAGTTGTTCGGGCGATCTGACTGCCTTGAGGATATCGCGAATTTGGATATACTCAAAATCGCCTATATCAGTGAGACCTGAAAGGTATTAGTGATGGAAAAATGACTAAAAGGAATAGGCAAAGCGTACTGGGAGCAAGTCTAATGCAGGCCGCTTTAGCAGTGCTAAAAAGGGACGGGGCGCCGAGTACTGGCTTCTTTTTGGTCTGCATTATAAGTAGGTAGAGGATGTATAATATGTCTGTCTGAGGGGTGAAACGGGGAACTTCAACTGGACTGAAGGGGGTGAGAGATTGCACTATATTTCTTTCTTTTTACGATATAGAACACCAATTATGGTAAATTGATTGAATCTTACAATTCCAAGGTTGTAGAAGTATGGAGGAAGAAATTTGAAGTTATTGTACTAGAAATAGAATTGAATTAAAAGGGTTGTAGAAAGAAAGAATTGAAATTTGGTGAATGAAAATGTTATATATAACTTGGAAATCATTAACAAAGAGAAAAGAAAAGGTTGGGGGGAATTTATAGATTATGAAGGTCACTTAAAAGTGCACTAAACTCTTTGGAACCTTGGAAACCTTGGAACCCCGGACTTAGACATGCGCTAGCGGCCGCCGTGAATCAAGATACATGATGACTAATAATGAGACTATGACTAATAAATGAGACTATGACTAATAATGAGACTATGCCACTGGTAACTGGTACTGTACACGGTACCTACCTACTACGTAGTTTTATTAATGTTCCGCATCGACCTTGCGACCAACAAGAAATTTAATTGATAAAAACACCAACTTTCCAATTTCCAATTTCGAAATGCCTTCCTATCAATTATTAGACCAAAGAGAGGAAGACGAACTTCATAAATCTCGCCTCCTAAATGTTGAAGAAAAACCTTTTAAGCGGATCACTAAACGCCTACTCACCCCTGGGTCTCTCGTCATTACACCAAGTAAACTTCCTACACCACCATTAGATACTACCGAAGAGGCAGGGGAAGCCGATCGTCAAAAAGTTCTCGATGAGCGTCGTCAATTGCGCGAAGATATACTCCTCGATTTTGCAGCATTTGATAGCAGTCTCGCGCGCATCCAATTTCTTCGCAATAGCAACGAACGCGAACGCGAGAGGTATAAGGCTGATAAGGAGCATATTTTGGAAACAGCACAAGCCGTGAGGGATAGTACTGCGCAATTACGAATTCAATTGGAAGAAGCGAAAAAGACATTAGAGCAAAGAAAGAAGTTTGATGAATTGGCGGAGAAGATTACGAATAATATGCTGTTGCGACCGCGAAAGGACCAAGAGATTAATTTAAGGAAGCTGGAAGATGAATGCAAGGAGTTGGAAAGAGAAAGCAGAACATATGGAGAAACATGGAAAGAGAGGAGAGAACAATTTGGTAGAATCGTTGAGGAAGGAATGCAGTTGAGAAGATTAATTAGAGATGAGAAAGAAGAGGTAGAAAGAAGGGAAGGAATGGATGGCGGGGAGGAAGATGGTGAGGTTGGGGATACTGGATCTAGAGGCGGACAGACTCCTAGACGCAATAGTACAAGCGGAGACGCCACGCCAAGACCGGGAAGCCCAGACAGAGGTACACTCAAACCTAGACCTATGCCTTCTGGATCGATGTCAAGGTCGGGGTCAAGATCCGGGTCAAGGTCAGGATCAAGGTCTGGCTCAAGAGGTAGATCATCAAGTCGAATAGCATCCCCCACAAGATCAGAACGAGCTAGAAGTCGTAGACGCAGAGATGAAGAGGGAGAAGATTTCGCAATGGCAGATGCAGGTGCCAGGCAAGTGGACATAGATCTTACAGTTGATACACCTATGGCGGATGGAATGAATTCAACACAAGAAGGAACACCACATGTCACGATCAATGAACCGGAAGAGGGAGCAGTGGACGAGGGAGAAGTTGGTGATAAGATGGATACTACATAGGCATCTGCACCCATAGTTTTTCAACCATATGTACAACAGAATGTACCATACTAAATCATAATGATACCCCAAATGGCCTGGTATTCATCTTGCAATATGAAAAGGTGCATTCCATAACGTATCATCCTCGCCATCATTCGTAAATCTTCGCAAAATCGGGTATATCGATCGTGAATCATGAGTTCGTCACCCTCATCCTCAGTTCCCAGCAGCAGCTTTCTTTGCCTCGGCAATAACCTCCTTAGCCTTGTTCTCCTCTGCTTCCTCGCCTCCTCTCTGGATTAAATCCTCCAACTTGAGTATAGCATCTGCGAGTCGCTCTCTGAGTGGTGGGAAAATGGCTTTAGTTTCTTCGATTGCAGCACGCTGTTCTGGTATTAGCTCACTTCACGTATCCAAGATTACTTGAAAATGAAAGAAAAGGTTAAGAATACTAACCTCCTGCTTCAAAGAATACTCTCTATTCTCATCTTCATCCGTCGCTTCCTCTAGTTTCTTCAATCGTGCCTGTTGAGAAAGCAACTCTTTGTGGTATGATTTTTCTTCCTTCACGAGACGAGCAACGCTGGATGTAGCTATGGAGAGTTGGGATGGAGGCGCCATATTGAACGATATTATGGGAGTTTGTGGAGAAAAGTATGCCTGTTGTGAGCTGTTTGGTATGAGGGGCAGATATTTGAGGGTTCATATAGGGAGGGGCGGTTGACCGCTTTGGCAGAATCATACATGTCATCGTCGTACTAGCATTCTAGGTTTCTTCATTGCAAACCTTGGAAGTTGAATGCTTTCGACGGAGGCAGACAGAACGATAATAGTCGGCTTTCCATGGATCGGCCGTTGGGAACTAACTTTTCAGTGTACCTTTTACTCAACCACGTCAAGATCACGCTTTCTTTTGGTGTTATGTTCTGGAAGCCGTAGGAAATTCAATATCATCCGAAAGGACTATTCAGGCCCCCTTTTTCGAAAGCTACGATTTCATTTTATTTTGGACCACATTAGTTGTGGATTTGACCTCAACTTCAAGGGGAAAGAACAATCTTTTCCACGTCCTTGAATATTCAAAATACTGGGTCGCGGATTTGAGCCTCCGAATCAAGTCTCAAAATCCTCGTTTCTCTTTTGCAAGACAACACTTTGAAGGCTCGGGGTGGGCGGTGAGGATCTAGAGACGCACTCTTTCGTTCTAAGTCACTTGCTCTAGATACTACAGTACTATCAGAATCAAAGAGCCAGTGCTCACATTTGGTGATCATGGGAGTTGCCAAAATGACAGTAACCGATGTCTCCCTATTCGGACCGACCAGTCATTGAAAAGGTACTTCGGTACAAAGTACTTCGGTTTCTCCCGTTGTCCTTTTGTACCCTTTTTTCCTTTGCGTCATCGAGTAGAGAGTCTGCGGTGGGGGGTTCTACTAGACATTTTGCAGCTATTGTCGAACCTTAGCCCTTCCTTATGTATACTTATAGACGTCACTCGCAGTGGCACATTATCAAAGCCAGATCTATCAAATATTTATTTTCAAAGTTTCGATCTTTGTGGAACTTCTCAACTGTTTCCCGATACACAAACTGGATCCTCGACATCAGTAGCACATACTGCAGACTGGTAAATTATTTTGTCCGCAAATGTCTGACTGTCAATATGGAGTAGTTGCACTTTTATGTTTCATATATGAGAAAAACAATAGGGTCGGGCAGGTTGAATGTGAAAGGGGGATTATCCAGAAGCCAGTCCTTTGGTCATGACGAGAATCACACTTGGCAATCTCTACTTACGATGAAAACGATATAAATTCAAAATGTCTCAATAGCCTTCTCCATTTGTCCTCTCTCATATTCACTTCTTGAAGGGGGAATTCGTTGTCTCAGGTCTCCAGTCACAACCGCTTGGTTACTTTGATTGTGGGGGGTGAAACCTGGGGTAGCTTCGTTCCCCGCAAAGTCTTACTGGTTTGTGAAACATTTTTATATTATTCACATTCACTACTTTTCGATGTGATTACTCTCGATGACCCTTCCGAATTACTTTAGGTCATATGTCAAGAGAACCAGCATCTGTGAATTCAACGTAGGCCTGCCTCGCGCAACATGACTCTAGGACTAAATCTTTATACATATGTCTTCGCAGTCGCTGTACTTGTTCGTTCTTCTCTGTATCTACGTTCCATTTTAACAACAACATGAATCTTTACACTACATTTATCAGTGCCTTCACGGCAATATTAATCTTACCTTGGTCAACTTTTTGTGCACCAACGGTGAGCCGGGCAACAACTCCGAGATATGTCTTTGCGCATTTTATGGTCAGTTATCCTTGACAGTCGCGTTATGGGGCGTATTGACCATTTTCTCTACAGGTCGGAATTGTTCAGGACTATACTCTTAAAGACTGGAAAACGGACATGGCGTATGCACAAGAGATTGGTATTGATGCGTTCGCTCTAAACTGTGCAAGCGTTGATAGCTATACGCCCACTCAGCTGGCCCTTGCCTACCAAGCAGCCAGCGAGATTGGCTTTCATGTCTTCATATCATTCGACTTTGCCTACTGGAATAATGGAAACACCAACAATATCACAGATTACATGAACCTATATGCATCTCATCCGGGACAAATGCAATATAATGGAGGAGCTGTCGTCAGCACCTTTGTTGGCGACAGTTTTAATTGGGCCCCCGTCAAGGCTGGAACAAATCACACCCTGTTTGCGATTCCTATGATGCAAGATCCGATCGAGGCAACTTATCAACAGACATCATTTGATGGTGCTTTCTCTTGGTTGGCATGGCCTACAGATGGCGGTAATAGTATTATACCAGGTCCAATAACTACTATATGGGATGATAAGTTCTTTTTATATCTTGCGGGAAAGCCCTACATGGCTCGTCAGTAGCCCAATATTCAAGAAAAAAGAAGATTTAAATAACTGTTTAATAGCTGTCTCCCCATGGTTCTCTACACATTTTAACTCTAAGAACTGGGTCTTCGTTTGCGAAGAACTCATCACGGATAGATGGAATCAAATGTTGGATCTTCAACCAGCACTTATTGAGATTATATCCTGGAATGGTGAGCATGAATATTCCCAGAGAGATTGAATCAGGCTCATAAATTCCACAGATTTTGGTGAATCTCACTATATCTCTCCTGCCGAACCAAACCATACTGATGACGGCTCGTCACAATGGGCCAATGGTTTCCCTCATGATGGCTGGCGTATCATCTCGAAACCATATATCGCTGCATATAAAGCCGGCGCAGTTGCACCAACCGTTACACAAGATCAACTTGTGTATTGGTATCGACCAACACCCAAAGGTATCACCTGTACAAATGACACTCTTGGACCGCCAAATGGTCACGAAATGCTAGCCGACGACATATTCGTCACCACACTCCTGAAAAGTCCAGCAACTTTGGTTGTGACGAGCGGAAATAGTACTCCAGTGTCCGTCAACGTACCCGCTGGTATCATTACCACGAATTTTACCATGGGGGTTGGGAATCAATATTTCCAAGTCTCAAGAAATGGTAGTTCTATTTTGAATGGATATGGTGGTTTGAATATCGTCAATACCTGTGAAAAATATAACTTCAATGCTTATGTAGGATCTCTGAATGGGACAAGTAATGCAGGGCCACCTCCACCTGCTACAACAACGTCGACGAGTACTTTGCCAACCTCGACTTCAACCTCGACTTCAACCTCCACTTCAACCTCCACTTCCACATCATCATCTAGTACCCCGCCATCTACAACCACGACCACAAGTAGCACAATAACAAGTGCTCCACCAACCTCAACCACAACTACAACATCACCGACCACATCCCCTACCATCACATCGTCGTCATCGACTTCCACTTCTACATCCAATTCCACTTCCACATCCACCTCATCCACCTCATCCACCACCTATTCCTCCCCCTCCCCATCAACCGTCTGCACCTCCGGCACCGGCCCAGGAAACTACATCGGTCTCTGCCAGTTCTGCTGTAACTACGGATATTGTCCTCCCGGTCCCTGTACGTGTCTATCATATGGCGCTCAAGTCGCTCCACCACCCATTACAAATCAAGCAGGGTATCCGTTACAGGGAGAGGATGATAGTTATTTGGGTTTGTGTAGTTATAGTTGTAATCATGGATATTGCCCACCTACTGCTTGTCGGTTGGGCTAGGTAGTTTTGGTAAGGGGAGGGAGCGGGGGGGGATAAGGTTTATGTAGATAGGCTTGACATGTATTTGAAGGGGTCATTTGACGGGTACGAGAGTTGGCGATAACAGGGTTTGAAGATTTCGAATCACTTTATTGTGATTTGGATATAGTCTAGTTTTCTTGCAACCCGTATACCGATTTCATAGGTAAATTACATATTGAATAATCAACTGATCTCTGAATGTTGTGAAATTATACAGAGATAGTAAGCCGATTCCACAAATTTCGATTTGAATATTGGAAGACTCTGGCTCGATATACTCTGGTTTGATATACTAAAGGCTACTCTTCAAATCCCCGCCGTGTAAATCCAAGCACTTCTCGGGCTCCATAGACTGTGTATATAAATAGCAAGATGGACCGATTGACCGCGTCACATAAAAGTCTTGGCCACGCCTTTTCATGAGAATATCATGCAATTTACTTTGGCAGGAGTTATCCAAGGAAGCCAGAGAAATGCTGGGGAAACGGGATGGATAAGAAATGATGTATATTTCATCATTCTTCTTTATAATTTATCGTAGTTGCTTGGAAGATGACTCCTCAATTACCACAATATGTATTTATGACTCGAACTCAAAAATTATCCAACAAGTTTTACAGTGTAATCGAACAATACAGTCATATATCATGAAATTAAACAGAACCATGGAATATCCACAGGACTCATTACACAGCATTGCACAATATTTGCCTCTTTCCCATTTCTCGAATCCTCGAGAATCAATCTGTCGACCTAACAATACCTCACTTCATCGTCCCGTACTTCAAAGATAAACCATTCGAAATGTTTGAGCCTGAACTGACACCAACTCTCATCACAGATACCGCGAACCCTGCAGAATCTGGATGGTCGTCAGAACCGCTTCCTGATAAATCGTACCTTGCCAAAGCGGACAAGTTCGAAGAAGTTCACCTCGCTGATCGTATAAATGATAGCAAAGATATCCATGACGAAGAAATACAAGCATTTAATCACTGGACCGATGAGCCAGATGCGAGAATCAAAACACCTGCAGCAGTATACATTCCCGACAAGGAGGGCTTTATCTCCGGCTCGCAGCTGACCGCAGGTCTCACGCACCCTGCAGAAGCCGAGCGGCTGGAGCAACAAACACCCTCTCCCTATATTCCCAACCGCCCCGGACCAACCCAGCTAAAAGAACCGCTCCAAGACACCGATCACGACGACGGCACTTTCAGCGGAGAAGCAGCACAAACCCTCACTTCATGGACCAACCGCTTTTCCACCCAATGGAACCATGCATTTGGAACAAGCCCCCCCGCACCCAGCCCCGCCCATTCCCCCGACAAGAGCGAGACAAGCGACCAGAATCATCATCATCCCCCCCGAAATCTCGACCGCAACACCAGTCTCACGGGCCGAAAAAACACAAACGGTTTCGACAAAACAAAACAGCTACTCGCCGCCCACCTGCGCGACCGCATCGCTCATATGCAGGGGTGCAGATCCCACGCTCATGCTCATGCTCATGCCCATGCCCATGCGCCAGCTACGTCCCCTCGGCCCGAGGACCCCACGCCGGATGCCCGCCACTTATATGCCGAGGAAGCAGACGCCTTCATCGACCTCGCCATGACGCTATTCCGAAAACAATCCGGCGACGGCACCACGGTTCACGATTGGATGATCATGGGGCTGCTGGATCCGGAGTACATGCTGCCCGAGGAAGGAGAGAAGAAGGCGTATCTGTATGGGGAGTGGGAGTATCTGTGGACGATTGAGCGAGATGAGCTTGGGAAGACGGAGATGGAGAGATCGGCGAGGGGTACGGGGTCTGGTTGTACTCGGTGGGGAAATTGTAGGTGGGTTGCAGGGTGGCGCGTACCGACGGCTGGGGATTGGAGATGGTGGGTGGGGGAGTGGAAGAAGGTGCCGGGTGCGATTAGGGAGTGGAGACCGATGGAGGAGGTATGGCCTTGGCAGCGGAAATACTGGGCTGGAGTTATGTGAGTATGAGTATGGGAGGGGACTCTGGAGTCTGAGGAGATA
This sequence comes from Myriosclerotinia duriaeana, assembly GCA_002162615.1. Taxonomy (NCBI): domain Eukaryota; kingdom Fungi; phylum Ascomycota; class Leotiomycetes; order Helotiales; family Sclerotiniaceae; genus Myriosclerotinia; species Myriosclerotinia duriaeana. The sequence goes on along the minus strand of NGKI01000012.1, from coordinate 1,419,105 downwards.
CGTGGTGAAGAAAGTAGGATTTCATATTGGTCGTCTATTTAATAGATAGATTTGTTTAGTGGGTCTGTTTAGATAGGGCGTGGGGGGAAGGGAGATTAAACATGGGGTTTCTTTGCGATGAAACCTTTTGGGCTGTTTCATTGGATTTTGTTATATTCATATGCTAAAGAGCCTTTCTTGTAGAATGAGTTGGGACATGATAATCACATATAATAGAACGCTTTGAGACTGGACGTGAACAAATGCAAAAAACCATCGATAAACTGAAAGTATAAAACCATTTGGTAAATGAGCCAATTGCCTGTCTATTCCTCGTTTCCAGGCGAGCTGTGCCTTCGTTGCTGCCTTTCCAACTTCGCCTTCGCCGCTCTCTCAGCGTCGTAAACTCTCCTAGGAACTGGCTTTTTCAATTTCGGTGTTTTCCAATCCAATTTGTACAGTCCGTTTTCGTCTCGCTCACGTCCCCCACTACGAGAGGAATTCCCACTACTACGAGAATTCCCACCACTACGAGAGGAATTCCCGCCATCACGAGAGGAATGCCCACCACCACGAGAATTCCCACCACTACGAGAGGAACCAACGATTGATGCTGACACATCTTTCTGCGCCCCTGCAATCGAGCTCTCTTCTTGCTTGACGGAAAACACCGGGTACTCTGATGGTGGGAAGACCTGGCCGTTACGATTACCTGGACGAGGAATAAACTCATCTTGCGAAGAATCGAACAATTCATAATGAGATACTTCCGAAGCAAAGTTGAGAACAGGTTGCCCATGATCGGATTGGGGAGGAGGCAAGGGATCTTCGGCCCAGGTGTTTGAAGAGTAAGAGTCTCCGATGCTTTCTTTGCTGCGTATTGGGAAAGAGAGGGACGGATGGTTTGGTGTATATTGGGTAGGATTTTTATAGGTAGTGGCTGGAAGGACGCGAGAATCCGAAGTATATGAGCTTGGAGGATATGAAGCTTGTGTAGAGTTGCTATAGGTAGTAGCTGGAAGGACGCGAGAATCCGAAGTATATGAGCTTGGCGCATACGAAGCTTGCGTAGAGTTGCTATAAGTGGTAGCTGGAAGGACACCAGCATCTGAAGTACCTGAGCTTGGCGCATACGAAGCTTGCGTAGAATTGCTATAGGTAGTAGCTGGAAGGACACCAGCTTCCGACGTCCCCGATTTGGAAGCATGCGAAGCATGCGAAGCATGTGAAGCTTGGGCAGGGTCGTAGGTAGTAGCTGGAAGATTGTACGAATCCGGAGCATTCCCCGTCGATGTAAGATTGGAAGATGCGAGAGCCGGAGGCGAGGAAGATGGCGGGGCCGTGGAGGGGTAGGGAACCTTCCTGTGGTGCTTGCGACGTTCACCCATGATGATGTTCCGTCTCTAACAACTAGATATCCTTTAAGAATCTCCAGAAAGTTAAAAAGTAAATTTTCTTTCTGCTCCTATCTTTCTCCCCCTTCCCCGAAGAAATCTCGAACCTTAAATGCACAAACTTTACGCCAACTCTATGACTTCTACACCCATAATGTGGGATCCGGCTATGAATCAAGACGTCCATGAGTAAATGGCTCGAGGCTCGCTCGAAGAAACCTACAATAATCTTCAATTTCGAGTCACTTTGGCATAAGAGTAGAAAGTATAGGAGGCGACGGGAGATAGCGAGAACATGACTCTCGCATCAGGTCTGACTGAGTCCAATGAAATAATTTTTGGAAATGGATGGGGTGTATACAATATTGATTCAACAATGTCTGAGAATATAACTGAAGACTCAAATTCAAAACTATTTTGTTGATTGATAAGATGAAAATAAAAATAAAAGACTGATGACCAGAATAATCCGCAAGCATTCTATAGTTTAAAAACTCTGCGTCAGTAGGTTTTCTAGATTTCAAAAAAAAAAAAGAATGTGTCGGAACTTTTGTCTGGGTGATGGTGGCTTTTATTGCTTCTCTACTATCCTCTCTGGACTGAAGATCGGAAATAGATGTCACTTCCGATTTGACGACCACGCCCATTCGAAAACACGTTCTACGACCTTCTCACTAAGATTGAGCCTTCAACTCAATGTATATGTGCTTTCCTAGTCGTCATATATCCCGAGTTTTCCTAGTTCGTTGCCCACAATCGCAAACTTCTTTGAGTATTGCACTGAGCCAGAAGGTTCCTCTAAACCCCACGAGGTAGACTTGACTAATTGCGAAGTGTACAAAAGGTACTGAATGGCGTTCTTCATCAGCCCTCGTGAAACTCTCTCCCCTTGTCATCAGTAATTTATCAAGACACGAGGATAGCACTGCCCGAGACAATACGACAATGCCTCTTCGTCGGGAGCGACGACTCGTAGCAGATGTAAAGTCCTGCAATCGTTTCTGCATCCATTGTACGTATGGCAAAAAGTGTGGATCGGTAAAATAGGAAGTAGGAAAGTCGCGAGACGACAAGAGCTTCCAAATAGGTCGTCGCATTATAAAGGGCTGAGTACGATCGGTAGAATTATCGCTCATTGCCCTTGACGATGACGAGGACTGGATTTTGAGGTACCTTTCGTTGAGGATGCCTTTTTCAGACCAGTTCCATTTCTCCCTTCTCAACATGCTCTTTGATGTCCGACCATCTCGCAATCACAACCTCCCCTCTGCCGACATCTTGCACATCGTCCCCATCTCTTCCTCTTCCTAAAACAGATATGCTTCCACCATCACCTGTGAACTCTTCATAGCTTCCTGTGCCCCTTGCAAATACAGCTGTATCTTCATCCGGTCCGCTGATCATAGAGATACCTCCTGCTTGATCGTTCAAGTTCTGTAGAGTGGCTGGGAAGCTTCCTAGGAAACTCGACAGGTAATGGTTATGTAATAATTGCTGATGTCTTGTAGCATATGCGATTTCGGTTTCTGACAACCTTGATCGAAGGTCCTCGTCGCTCAGATAATGTAATGTATGCGCATCAATCTATAATATGCAAGTGAGCATGTGCGGATTTTTGCATTGGGACCCATTTATGCATACCTTTGCGATTCTGGCCCTGACCAATCCTCTGATTAAGTATTTCCACCTTTCCAACTCCGTCTGTACACAAATGAGGCCAAAATTGGTCGTCGGGTCCATAACTCCAGTCAATTCCTCGACCTTCTCGATTTGCTTTTTTATCCGTTCGGTAACGCGTTCGATGAGATTGTTAGGAGGCCATCTATAACCTCAGCAGTTGTCAGTCCGACTGTAATCATGGATTTCGTAAGGCGCTCGAGGCCGTCGAAGAGGTTGAAGAATAGGATAGAACCAACGGTAGAATCTCTGGAGCACCCCGCTCATTAATCCAAGCTCTGGTTAAAGCCTGCAAGTCAGCCTCAGGTGTGTTGGAACTTCTTGATCGCAAGTCGTCCTCGAAAGGATCTTTCAGAAATTCATCGATATCCATTGTTGATTGCTCGCGATTCAGTTGTGCCCTTGGGAGTGGAGGAAAAAGAAGGTATGATATTGACTTGCAAGGCTGAGAAACTTTGGACTTTGGTAATCGATAGTAGCGTTTGATTTGATCGCGTCTAAAATGAAATCACAAGCTCCGGTCTTTAGCTACTACCTAGGTAGGTTGTGTAGATGTGTAGAAGAAGATATAAATAAAATTAAAATTCAATGTTCATCATATTGGAGATTTATTTATCAGTTATTTAACACCAGTATTCAGTATTCAAAATCTAGATGTTAAGGATGCCAAATGCCATCTCATTCATCATTCATGGATGTCCGAGATGTTAAGAGCGCACGCTGAGCCCCATAATTCTTTTCGGTTATATGGAACCCAATGATTTTATATATAAAAAGGAACTACTTCGTAAAAGGAACTAAAAGAAAAAAAGACAGAATATAAAAATATATAGTATTAACCTTATATATAGGTTAATAGAAAAAAAAACGCAAAAAAATTGGTAGCTTCTCTTTGATTGAGCGTGTCATCCTTAGTGCAGGGGCCATGCTAATCTTCTCTGTATCGTTTCAAATTGACCACTATGAAAATCATTAGTTTGGATGTAGATTGCGAAAGGATCGGTAAATACTTACAATGCCCGAAGGCGAAGATATTCGTTGTATTTTAAAATATATACTAAGACTACATGATACCATGTCTAATTATCAGGCCAACAATTATATCGAGCATGTAAAAACTTTCCACCCATATCATGGCCCAATACCTTGAACCATTATAAAAACCAATCTATTATTGCACCTTCCTTCTATAAAAAAAAAAGATACCAGCGAATATCCTATACAACTTGATCGTCGTCGCATACGAAGTCCGATGTTATTTAAATCGCAATCGATATCCAAACTGATGATTTTAGAAATGCTCCAACGTACGCAAAGCAACATATCCATCCATGCCGTGAAGGTCTGGCACATATATTATCACATCCCATTTCCACTGTGATGTTTTAATATCTTTCAATAGTAGCTGGAGGCTGAGGCTGCGAATATATATTTCGTTCTCATCGGGATCTTCGTACCGGGAATAGGTTAATGGTGTGTGTGCATTGTAATGCTTCGGATTCTATCACATCAATTCCGCCATCGAAACGATTCAAACTTACATACAAAGCTGAGCAGATTGTAGCCTGCATAATTGTGCTTCTCCATGAAAATGAAAGCCAAATATCAGAACAGGGGGGGAAGGGGTTTAAGATGAAGATGAGATGGATGGAGGGGGTAAGACGAGGTACCTAAGGCCTGTTGGTAATGTATACGTTTCTACTCCCACAATCAATCCTTTATTGGATTAAACACTGCTTCATGGATCCAAATCTCCGCAAGACAATCGTCAAATGTTCACAAAAGTTCGAAAGAAATAGAAAACAGCCAATCGACAGTTTCGATATATGATCGGTCTGCGCATAATTGAAATTGTTTAATTCCGTCGAGAAATAATTTGTAATGGTGTGGAGGTGGGGTAGTAACCCCGCGTTAGGGCTAGATTACCGGCGCTAGTGAGTATATGCAAGATGTTATTTTTGCTATGGCTTCTCGGATTATGATTTGATATGTGCAAGGACTCATAGTGCAATTTTCCCTTGATGAAACGACTGCTTTTCTGCCATCTGTTCTACGGAGTATATGCATTGTTTCTCAAATATTTGCAATTCATCAGGAAACCCCTTCATAAGCGATATCAAACAAATTCCTCTTATTTTGGAGGTTAATCTTGAAACACCGCTGCCATCACCCTTTCCGATGCAAATGGAGATGAAGTAAATGTTCCGTCAAAGCAATTCACAGTACAGGCCCGAAACCAGACCCGCCTGTTAGAAAACATATCACACTAGGAGACAAGAATTTTGGCCCCGTAGTCTGACGGAGTGGTGCAAGTACTCGAGGCTACCCAAAGAACAGAAGCTTCTATGACAATATTGGGCGAGGACTACAAGTGACACAACAAATCCAGCCGTGCAGATTAGACGGAAATGAATGAGATTTTTTTAATGTACAATAAAGGAAGAGATAGGTGAGGGTCTATCTAAGATTCCTAGCTATCTAATCAGCAATATGACCCCTGCTTAAGCGAGACGGGCGTTTCTGCACTTGATGGGGCAGATGAATTTATGCGGTACCTAGGAAGTGAACATCTGAGGGGAAACTTGACTTGATGTATGAATAACACAATTGTAAGATAAGTGATTTGAATCATAAACTTCATCAACCGAAAGTCCTTTATGCAATATAGCTTCAATGTCCAAGTATGGTTTATATAACACAGATTTACTATTTGAAAGTTGTTTGTACAATAGAGCTTTGACCTAGTGTCCAAGTATGATTTATATAATGGAAAGCCAATGTTCCAAATGTCAATGACACGACGATGTTGTAGTCTCCTAGAGAGGCGCAAATAATTTTGAGAGTTACCCTCAAGGCTGGAGTTCTACAATCGCATACATGATACAATCGAATATCGAAAGCCAGAATAAATACACATCTCTTGGGAAGTGCAGCCATGTGAGTCCAGGTACCCTTACTTGCTTTCCCCTCCCCCCAAGTCTCGACCACTGAGCAACGATGGCATAGTAGTTGCGCCTCTTTAATCTGCATACCAAATATTGATGCGGCAAAGGGGCGTCTCCCTTGGGTTTCGGTCGGCAAATAGGTCAATATGATTATCTGTTCCATGAATAGCTGAGATAGTCAATGCTGCTCGTTCTTTGGGCCTGTTCTTTCCTATCATCCGCATCTTTTTGAACGATTTATATTGAATCAAGCAGAGAAACTAAACGCCTAGGTGTTGGCATACATGTACAGTATCTATAAATGTCTTTGGGAGGATCGAAATTTCTATTCTATCCTTACATGCCTCGATGTTATCTTACCTTTCGGAGTTGCCCATGCTGGCAGCCGTGAACTTGCACCCCAGCAATAGTCAAGTGCTGCGCAGGGCCCCGAACCATGTTGGCCGACAGATAAAGATAGCGCTGGAGATATACCATCAAGTATTCTTAGAAGGAGTACTGAGAATGCTGGTGTAACACAGCAGTCGTCTTTATGATGTCTAATCTGACACTGGTTAAGTCATTTTGCTGCTAGATTGAGATTCGTCAGGGATCTAAATATCGAGTCATGCTGCGAATCACCATGATCTAACATGTCGGCCTAGTCTTCCGAGTACTGCTACTGTCAGTACCCGAATCTGGAAGCATGGAACATCACCTTACTTTCGTACCTAATTCTCATCCCTCCCGTAAAACTTTGCTCGAGGCACACTTGAAGCCAGTGTGCGTAACGTTATTCTTGGTTACCTAAGATCTCAAGTGGCCTAAACATAAGCCAGCCATTTTCAAAGCTTTCACCATCGCTCCTATCTCCTAGTGATTCCTCAAGCTCTCCCCAAAGTTGACAGCAGAACTGGCATCCAGCATCTACAGAGTTCTGCAAACTTCTCGACTCCGGCTAATCAATATACAAAAAGGCTACCGGGCCTATCGTACCAAGCCTCTGTAAGAAGCTCTGTGTCGAATTTTTCGTCGTCTTCATCATAGTCCATATCGCAGGTTGCAATTATTCTTCTCTGCTCTGTCTTCAATCCATCCCACGGCTCAGAGTAGATCTCTCGCCAGAGTTTGCAAGGCATACTTAAGGCTTAGAAGTTAATTTGATACAAATACCGTTCAATTATCAGGGGCTTCCGTAGATTGTAAGTTGTGGATTGCCCCTAGATTAATGCCGAAAGTTGACTCCAATGGTAGTCTGTGCATGTACCCTGAATTGATAAAATTGAATGGCTGGCGGGGTAGGTTTGTAGCAAAATTGATACTCTTATTTGAAAAGATGATTAAATAATAGATACCTATATTCAGGCTTTAAAACTTACAGCATAGTTCTAAATTAGCAAATATTCTCATGATCAAAATTTCAAAAAGATGATAAGATCAAATTAATTTTATATAGTAAAATTAGTAATATATTCTATAAATCTTCAGGATTTCTAGCGATCTGTTGGTCGGTAACACCCTTGTTGAGCGATGGAGTCAAGTTCTTGCATTCTAGGGGATCAATAAAGAGACTCGCTTTCTTGCCGTATTTGACAAAGGAGATCTTTATCGCTGATTGGTTCTCTTTGTCGTTGTCTTGCTCCCATATAATTTTAAACAAAGACTTTTCATAACATACATCCAATGACTTTAGCCATGTACACTAATAGTTTGTTGTCCGTATTCACAACTCCATACTTTTCGGATTCGGCGACAATGACAACTAGAAGACCTGCAAAACCACCTGGAACTGCGACGAGTACCATTTTCAATGTTCACAGGGACAAATATGGGCCACTCAATACTTTTCGCCCTGCAGAGGGTAGGAACTCTAAGATCAGTGGGTGGTCGCCTACGGGGAATCTCCCCCCTGGTGCGAGTCTAAAAGAAATTGAAGAGGAAGAGCGGATCGAAGAATACCAACGCAGCCGTTTGTGCAGTTTCACAGTACGGGAACTTGTCGATTTAGATGTAGTTAGCAGCAGAGTTCTCGAGGAAGGAAATCTCACGTTTCCCATACATCCTATCTTCTCGAAGAGCAGATGGGAGAAGGATGGTCAGAGACCACTTCGGTGGACCCTCACGAGTCCCGACTGGATGGATAGTGGTTACCAATATACAATCGAGGCTCCTGCCGTATTTGAAGCAATGTTGCCCGTTTTGACATTAGCGAGCGCATTTCTCTCCAGAATGCACTTTCTCCCATTTGTATATCCCCCTCCGTTCTCTTCATTAGGCTGCGTTTACGATGAAGCTAATATGTTCTTTTTTCTTCTCAGATGGATGCATTGCTCTTAGGACCTCGAAAGCCGATGGATCAAGCTTCCTCGACTATCCCCCTGCCTCCTAACATTATTACATTTTGGCGCAGAGATCCAGGAGTACATAGCGCCAAAAAGTTCGCAGAAATTGAAGAGACTTTTAATTTCACTTTAAGCCAACTGTATAAAAGGATAAGATGGGGTTTTGCTCAGGGCACACATTATCCGTGGGACAAGGAATTCATGCCAGATTCGAGGTGTTTGGGTGTCACTTCCACGGAAACAGATGCATTTGGCCAAGTTACCGTTTGGATTTTTTTGGACTCAGGCCTCTGTGATCTACTGATGAGGAACGACTTAACCTCCGCCGAGAAGGCCGGTGCCCAGTATCTTCTCGCAAATGTCATGTGCCATGAATTAATGCACGCAATCTGGAGTCAACTTGCGGATCGTAGGGTCAACAATCCACGCTACGAACCTTTTTTTGAAGACGCGCCTCAGTGTGAACTGGGATTTGAAATGGAAAACAGTGTGATTACACACGATTAGACAAATGCTAGGAACTCTTTGCTAACCAAAGATTAGACTTTCGGTGGCCTCATCGAGTCGTTATTCGACGCGCCTGCAGCTCCGTTTGCATATGCAATGAATTGCACGTATCCAACATATGCCCATATGGACGCCCGAATCCCCGACTCGATTATAATGAATAAAGCTAGGCCTTATAATCATGAAGACCTTTCATATTTTATCCCGATTCAGACCTTCGAGGATATAAGAAAGCAGAGCTTTTGGGATATTGGCATCAGACGAGTAAGTTTTGTTGACCCTCATCAAATCTTGCCCTCCAGTGATGCTCACACTTTACTGATTCGCATGAACTCCAAGTTTGGCCTTTCAGTTATCCATGCTCGAGCAATAAAGCATGGATGGAAAACTGACTTTACACCCGACTGGGACAACACCGATGAAGCAGGGATGCCTACGTTCACGTCAAGTTATCTAAAAAGAATTAGCGAGATCGGAGGTGTTCACTTCGAACAGTACTCGGAAATGCTAAAGTCGTTAGGGAACGTGACTGGGAAGAAACTTTCACCTAGCAAAAAGGCGTCTTTCAAAATGATGGGAGACATAGTTGATAGCGCACAGAAGGAAGAAGAATTCTACGACTTCTCACTAGCCCAAGAACACAAACTCCAGGATATACGGGAGTCATTTGTTTCTCTTCGCGAAGCACAAAACATCAATGATCAAGCAGAGGCGAATAGAATAGCTGAAAACCTCATCCAACTTCTCAAGAAAGCAGTGGCCAATCACAAGAAAACCTTTGAATATCTTGCAATATCGGAAACGCTGAGGGGAGGCGAGAAATTTCGTGATCGCCGCGCCACTCTCTTCCGCTGGAACACGGGCACCCGGAGACTTCTCAACGATTTGTACAGCCTCGCGCATGATGTCCCGGGCGACACACCCAAAATGGATGAAATTCGAAACGACCTCACGGCTCTCCTCTGCAATCTCGAATTCGTCCGTCTTCAAATATTCCCCCCCACATCCTCATGGGCACCCGGACATGAGAACACGCCCGAAGGAATCGAGGAACTGGAACGATGGCCCCGCGATTTCTTCAATGAAGAAATGGAGGAGCTGAACTTCATGGCCAACCTCACAGTCGCTGCTCACAACCACGACTCGGTCGAATGCCATACCCTAACCGAAGGCCGTCTGCGCGACAAGTATGGCGCTTCCGCCATGTCTTTCTATTGCCGCTTCATATGCCTTAGCATCTTGACAGTCAATACGCACGAATACCTATCACAGTATTGGGAGGATAGGAAAGTGGTTATTGATAGGATCACGCCGATGTTGCAGGAAATGCAAAAGGGGTGTACGCAGGCTTGGAGCACGGTGTTTGGGCATTGGATTGAGTGGTTTGCGAAGTTTGGGAAGATGAGGGAGGAGGAGCAGAAGTTGCATGATGAGGAGGAGGAGAGGGAGAGGATTGAAGAGGAGAAGGGGAAGAGGAAGTGGATGTATTAGGGCGTTTTTTTGGGAAGGAGGGGGCTGTGGATATGTTTTTAAGGCTTTTGCTTTTGCTTTTGCTTTATTGAAACAGTTGGGATTGGAAAGGCGTGATGTCCTTTGGCACTGGGTATCTTATATATATATAAGTCCACTACGAAAATTGAATTAATCGAGATTTCCTTCTATCTGACGGTCTGTTGCTTTTGTGTGTTTTGCAGGTCAGTTTTTTAAAAACCCCTCCTCATCTTTCCTCGACTAATTAAAGGAGAGCAAAGATTAAATTGAAAGCAGCTAGAATATAGGTTAGAAGCTGATCAGGAGAGGAGAGAAGAGAAGAGAATAGGAAAATCTTATTTGTATCGTAATATCAAAGACATTGAAGCCGAGGAGATGCATAGCCGTGGGTATGGTGCTGTAGATCATCTTCTACATAAGAGTTATAGTGACGATACCGCACACTGGTAGAAGTTGATCTTCCTCTGATAAGGTAACAATAAACCGGGTGTCAAGATTGTGTAAGAGGAGAACGGGATATATAATACGGCGCATATAACATTTCACACTCGGGTACACTACTCCTATATAACCACCCCATTAGTTTCATACCTCATCTCTTTCCTCACAAACCCTCCTCAAAACCCCTACAACGCAACCAAACATCCTATGCAGCAAATCTAATAACATTTGCCCCATAAACATTTCCATTGTCCGCATACCCGGCCACACTATCTCCATCCATATCAATCATACTTTCCACCCCTAACGTATTCAATCCATATACATACACCGAGCTCCCGCTATAAGTTTCGGAGCATGAACCGCCTTCGTCGATGCCGAAGATTTGGGTCTGGCAGTTACTATTGTAGGTGGGGGCGGTGTGGTTTGAGCATGCTGGGTGGGAGGTTAGTTGGGTGTTGAGTGTTGTAAAGAGAAGGGAGGAAGGGAAAAGGGAAGGGTAAATGGTTGGGGATAAGGAAAAAGCTTACTGAGACTATAGTTATTAAAGAAACTATAAAAACCAGCACCATAAACCAAAATATCCTTTGAATCTAGAATCCGTAAACCCCAAGCATCATAACAAGTAGCGGCTTTTCCAGCGCAGAAAGTAGCGAAGTCGGGGTCGTTGAGGGTGGCGACGGGAGGAAAGGGTGAGGTTGCTTGGGGAGCAGGTTGGTAGTAGCTGGGTGGAAGTGGATATTAGTTGAGGGACGATGAGTTGGGATGGGAATGATGAAACAGAACGGGCGATAAATGGTGGATGGGGAACGAGAAGACTTACGGGGTTTCTGTTTGGATGTATCCCATGAACACATTTTGGGTGTTTGCGAATTGATATTGGTAGAGTGCGTGATGTTCCACAGCAGTTCCAATCCTGTAATACAAAAATTAGTATATCTTCAGCAAGGAAGTGAAAGTGATACATACAACCAAAAATTTCCCGTGGTACTCTCGACCGACAATCCTCTTCCAGAAAAAATGCTAATCTGAGTATCACTCGCATCATCAATATCATGATCAGCCGTCCACAACCAAACATTCTCCATATACAATCCGCTCGCAATATTAGTAACCTGCATACTCATAAAAGCTGCGATACAATTTGAATTTGGTTGAGTGCCTGTAGTAGGACATTGTGCAACTTGTAGATTACTACCATCGAATCCGCCAATTCGTGTATGCACGTCCCACATTCCAGATGGAGTGGTGGATGGGGAAGCGAGATTCCATTGGATGAGTGTAGCGCCTGCAGTTGCACCTTGGGTAGATACTATCATGTCCGACCATTCTACAACTCCTGTTTCGCCGGTGGTAGAGCCGATCTGGACGACGGGTTGTGGATTGTTCATGTCGGTGAAGAAGGACCCAGAGCCCATTATTACGGGGTAGGTTTCTCCAACAATGCGGGCACCGGCTGGGATCGTAATTGTTTTTGTCACTTTGTAGATTCCGGAATCGAAATATACTATCTTACCGGCAGCTGTTGCAGAAGTGATGATTGCTTGCAGAGCAGCAGAATCGTCGGTGGCCCCATCACCTTTGGCTCCAGCTGTGCGAACGCTGGAAAACTGATCAGCGGCAAGGGTGTTATATTGAGGTTTAGATCTAGTATAATATCTTGTACCACTGAGCAAGGATGCTGGACGAGGAAAGGCGGAAGTTGCACTTTGAGTGGAATTTGGACCGTCGGGGCTGTAGGTATTGCCTTGCACCCAAGCAGCGACGGTGGTTGATCCAGTACTTCCTGCTAAAGATACACCGTTTGCTCCTTCTACGACAGTGGGAACATTAGTGAAGACAACATTTTCGATAGCTAGACTTCCGGCAGTAAGAGGGAGTGATGCACTGCTACGAGCAGTAAGGATACCGATAGGGGTATTAGAAAAAGTACTGTCAATGACGGTGACCGATCCAACCTGTTGGGCTGTGGAACCGCCTTGAGACATGTCAAGACCTTTACCGCAATTGTTGATCGATAAGCCCATGTATGTCCAACCCCAATCTGAAAGCTGTTAGTGCCACACTCCAAAGAAAGAACCCTAAAAAACTCACCCCAAAGTTGATATATAGCGGTCCCACAGCTGGGTTAGTTAGTATGGTAGTATTACATGGAACGCTGGTGGCTGTTCTTACTTGTTAAAAGTTAAGTTTCGCGAAGTGAACTGTTGCGACCCGACATTCATACCAATCTGGCCACCGTTGAAGATGAGATCAGTCAAAAATCCACCCGAACCTGAGACTATTAGAGATTTCCTTTATTGATATCAAGTCAGAAACACATACCATTCTCTATGAAGACTCCTTGATGCTGAGTACCACTCGCCGTATTGAGATTGAAGACCATATTCTGAAGACTGGTTGCTTGAGATGTTGGCCAATGAATACCTCGTGCTAACGAACTAGCTGGGATGTTGGTTGTGTCGATGATGAAGTTTCGAACTTGACGATAAAACACATTTGTGGTGCCATAATCTGGTACAGATGATCCGTAGGGGTCTGCATCAATAAGTGCTAGACCTGAAAAGCCAGCTGTTGCTTTGATTGTTGGTAATGCATTTGGGTTTCCAACCAATTGGGTGAAATAGTATGGAAGAATAGGAGACGAGATCAAGTATGTTCCAGCAGGGAAATATACCACAGCCGGTGAGTTAGTGGCAGATGCACACCCAACGCCCGCAACTCCCTCCACACAGCGAGAACCATATGCAATTGCGGCATTTATAGCAGCTGTATCATCGGTAACACCATTACCTTGGTCACTATTAGCGATTTGATCTCAGAAATTGGTACTGATATATATACATACCTGTAGCTCCAAAATCCTTTACATTTCTGAATACCTGATATGCAGTCCCTTGGGGGTTATATGGAGCGACTCCCTGGTGGGAAATTGTCTCGTACCAATATTCTTGGCCGAAACATGAAGAAAGGAGACCAAAAATGATCCAAATTGTGGCGAAGAAAATCATGTCTATATGATAGTATATGCAAAAGAGGAGTGAGGAGTGCACATGGAGTATTGCTATAGTGTAGAAGCAGACGGGACTTTTATATGAGAGCGATATGAGTACTATGTGTAGTCCTCATCATTTGATTAGGTACCCAGAAGAACATGATGCCAAAAAAAATCGCGTTCGGCCCTGAATAGCTACTTCGGGGCCTGTAATGGCACAAGGTCTGTCAAAATACACGGACATAGGTAGTCAACGTAATTTTAAGATCTTCTGAACATGATTACAAGGGGATTTTAGCTACCGGAGATGAGTGTGGGGTATATCGTGGGGTTGAAAGAGGAACTAATGGAAGAGATCAGGAGCATTGAAGGCATATATCTTCTTGTAGTGGGACTTTTTGTTCGGTAATGTTTAATCATTTGTTAAACTCAGGGCTTGTGGTCTCTTCAGAGCTTCCTAATGATCCTTCCCTTACCTTGCAAAGGAATTGTCAGGACATGATTGTCGGTTAGCAAAAGATGAAGGTTGAGGTGTGAAGGATCTATTTGGTGGCATGAGAAGTGAGTTTGATCTTCCTAAGATTACAATACTCAACTTTGACCAGTGTAGATTTGAAGCCTGAACTCGCCATCCCATGATAGTCACACAAGATCGGTACTACCTCATCGCATGATCATAGAGCATGATTGGATCAGAAAGACATACCTACACACCTACCTGGGGTACTACCTCGGTACGGATGCTGGGTCCTGCATTATGGATATCATGAGATGAGACAAGCTTTTTCAACTGAGGGAACAGTCATTCGAATGGTCCATCGTTGATTTGTTGAAAAATGTGGAGAATCTCCGAACTTTTCCATGTTGCGTTCCCCTGCGTCCCATGTCACGGAAAAATCGTCCGAACCCTGATGTACTACCATCAGGTCCATCACACCTGCCAAAAGTGTCTAGGGAAAAGTAAGATTGCGCATTATTGTCATTAGACGCAGCGTCAGGACTCAGGACACTGAGACAGGTGTGAGCCGCTCTGAAAATTGGGATGCACTCTTCCTCAAACGGAAATTTTATAAAGTTTTTTTTTGCGAGGCATAAAGATGTTCAGATGTTCAGATGCTCAATATTTTGGTATCATCACATGTGATAAGATTCAATATGAGCTAATCTATATTTGGAAGTTGACACGGGCCACATTTTCCCCGTGATTCATACTAGATCTCTCTTTCTCTCTCTTTCTCTCTCTATCCCCACAACAACCTTGGAATAATGAGATGAATACTACTAATAAAAGTACCTAGGTACACATGTGTGTGAGCCTTCAATATAACTTCATCAGCCATCAGATGAATACCCTCAAAAACTCGCTTAATGCCATTATTGCCATGGCCTGACCATATGGCATACTCGTTCTATCAATATCTATGTAATGCTGCAAAGTATGACCCATTGCTGTTCCGAAACTGACATCCAGCAACTCTCCTTCGTCGCTAACTTTTCCCAACACAGCTTTTACAGCTTTGATCGCACAACTTCGATACTCCTCTCCTCCTATATAGCGCATCCTCAGTGCTTTCAATATGCCGTATGCGAACCCAGCCGTGGCAGAACTTTCTACATAGGATCCTTCATCCGCGGAAAGATCCAAGAGTGTGCGCCATAACCCATCAGGTTCTTGATATTTGACCAATGCTTGACATTGTGCCTCCAGAGTGTCGATAAGATGGATACGAAATGGGTCATTGATCGGCAAGTCGAGTAATTCCAGCATTTCTGGAATGGCAATTGTTATCCAGGAGTTACCCCTCGCCCACAATGCCCTTGCAAAGTTATGCCCTCCATCTGCGAAAGTCCATCCATGAAAGAATAAGCCAGTTTTGGTGTCAAACAGATATTTGATGTGGAGGAGAAACTGCCTTTTCGCTTCCTCAATATAATGTGGTCGATTTAAGACTTTGCCAATCTTCGCTAATGGTAGAACCGTCATCATTAGTGTATCGTCCCACAACTCCTGAGCGTTCGTCAAGTTGTATGTCATATGTGACATCCCGCCAAATTTTGTTCGTGGAAGTTCATACATTGCCCACTCTGCCCAACTTTCCAACCATGGCAAGAGCTTGGTAACCTTATCCTGCTCATATACGTATGCCAGCGTTAGAATTGAAGCCATTGTGTTGATGTTCTTTGTAGTTCCCCCTTCATCGAATCGATTTTGAAACCACGTTTTGATAATCTCTAGAGATTCTTGGGAGCCAGTGATACAATGATTCTTCCAAAGACCATAGAGTCCAATCCCATGTGTCCATTCCCACCCTTGCCATCCTTTCGTATCTATCACTCTACCGTCTTCCAGTCTCAATAGAAATTTCCCCGATTCATCTTTGATATGGACCATCTGAACAATCAGAGAATCGATGGCTTTTCGAACATCTTTCGCGGCAACACCGTATACTTCTTGTGGCATTTTGTCTTGATTTGATTTGATGAAATATTCAGAATTTGGATCACTAAAGATAACACTTCTCACTCAAATTCCTCACGAATCACGATATATCTACTCTTATTAATTAGATGCCGGTAAGATTTCTTCCGAAGCCCCGAATTGTCTTCACTTGGCAATTCCCCGCGTTTGTGAATAGCTTCATCCTTGCTAGCCTTTCACGTGCCATATGAATGAATACCCGCTGCTTTACATGGCCGAGTACATCGTTTGCATTTGTTACGTATACTTGGTTGCTTCATCTGAAAAGATTCGTTGCTGAGACCGCACAGATATCACATAAACATCATACTTCTTGAAGTTCGACTTCGATAATGTGCATAATGCACATACTCAATCACAAGTTCCAAAGGAATTCAATCAATCAACTGAACTTCGAGATTTCCAGTCCCCTTTATTGGTGTGATTCTACTGGCTTATGATAACTTAAACAGAATCATCCCATTTCATTTCGTATGGCGCTTTGCTTTGTTGGGTTGTATTCTGATTATCTGAACTTGGAGTGTTTGCTTTACTTTCGCCATGGAAATCAAGTCTGCAACCGAGCCTTTCTGGCTTTGAGCAGGGGGGTTTTAACGGGAGCATTGTACGAAATAACTTGGGGTAGCGAATCAAAGGCTATCGTTTTCGGGAAGTGGCATGAAGCTAACGCCATCACCTGAAAATTCTCTCTCAGTGTTGGAAAAAGAAAACATTATTATGTCCGTTCAAAATATCAGGTCTGAGGCATCACGGGAAGCAGCATTAGTGTGTATACTGCGACCGCAAGTCCATACTCATACCTTGACTTTTCTTGAAACTTCATTGCGTTCAAAACAAAAACATCATCTCAGTTGTCGACTGCGTTCGATATGATCGCAATGTCACAGTCACCTCCTAACATCCGGTCAACACACCAGATGGAACCACAGAATTCCAAGGGCTTGGTAGATGAGCTTTATAAGGAGCTTCACTCTCTCAAAAGTAAGTGCCTATGCAGGCCCTATGATATTGCATCATTCCAATCTAAAGGTTCACAATCTCAGGGGCTGCAATCATCGAGTTCTACGATGAATATCGCGAAGATATGAGAGGCTGTTTGTGGAAATTCCCTAACCCAAACGACAAGCGTGGATTGATCTGGATTCCGATCAATCAAACACTAAGATTACCGTCGCTTGATGGATTTTCTAGACGTGAATTAGAAGAATTAAGAATGTCCTTGCAGCATAAACGAGTGGAAGTGAGATGTCTTACTCCCCTTGAACACAAAGGCTACGAAGATGGATGGGGGTTCGATGGCCCTATATTCAATCATGATATACGGCATCGACTGATGAACACGATAGGTAAGAAGTTGGCTTACCCATTCCTCAATATGTAGAGATGTGCTACATTGTTTCAGTCGGCATCCCCGCTATCTTGAACACAGTAACTAAGCATGACCGCAGAGAGAACTTTGGGTAAGCCACTAGGAAAAATACATATATTCGATCCCCGATACCCACCCGGCCAAATTGGTGTGAGGTGGAGATTCAAGTATCATTACTCTTTCCCACAGCCCGATTTCAGGGAGTGGACGGATAAACAGATTCATGACTGCAATACGGCATTGACTCATCAAGACCTGAGAGTTGAATTGATACCAGATTCAAAATGGAGACGTCGATGTCTTCTAGGTTCAATAAGTTCCAAGCTTTCATGTGCAACAGGTAATTCTGCACCGTGAGATCTCTGTCTGCCGCTGCTAATGCCTAATTTTAGATCTCTATGATACGAAGTCTTTATCCGTGGGCGATGCAGAGGAACTATTCCTACAGGGACCCACGGCGATCGGATGGAGATGGTGCAGCACCGAAAATTGTCCCAGCCTTTTTTCTACTTTGAAAGATGCGAACAAAGTTTACCTACGAACATGGCAAGAAGTAGATTTGGAAGCAATCGATAAGGTAATTGAACTGGGGTGGCTATATGTGGAGCCAATTGAAAATATCCATGAAGACGGAGGATCCCCTAACTCGTCGAGCAATTCAAAATCATCTGATGGGAAAACAAAAGCTGAGATACATCAGATACCTACGCTAAAGCACACTTCCAGTCCGTCTAACAATTCACCCACACAGTCCTCGTCGCCAGATTTATCCTCGTGTTCCTCAAATCCGACGTCCAATCCTCTAGCCTTAGGGGACAACAAACTCATGATGGTATCAAGCTCTAATATATCCCCGGCTATATCATATATCCAAGAGGAATTCATTGATGTGCAGCATCAGATATTCAACAAACTCCTGGAGCGAAACATTTTGGAGGTTACGAAGCCACTTGAGGGGCATTATACTGTTCAAATGGATGCCGTGAAAACAAAACTGCGCGAAATGACGCAGGAAAAGATCGCCCTCGAACATCAGCCTTCTGCACTCCAAGATCAGATCGAGAAGATATCGAGTAAATTCAAGAAATCAGTCGATGATTTTGCGGCTAAAAATGTGAATACAAAGAATCTTATGGACTACCTCTCTGATGGCATCAAGAAGGAGAGGGAGAAGACTGACAGGGAAAATTTGGCTCTCATAGAAAAGTGTATGAAGTTGCAGAGGGAGCTCGACGAGAGCATCTTGGCCAACTCGAATTCGTCTCGGAAAATCGAATATTTGACTGTGAAAATCGAAGGATTGGCTACAGAAAAGAAGAAAACGGAGGCCATTGCGCTTGAATTCAGAAAGAAATTTGAGGCTTCAACTTTCGAGGCTGGTTATAGGCTAGACAAAATGAGCCAAATGGTTTCCGAAGCTGACCGTCGGAAGTTAGAGTTGGAGGAAAATGAGAAATTGCGGGAGAGCGAAATGTCAGAATTGCGCCAAGCGATGGCTACAATGCAGACTGCAATATCAACTGCAAGAACTGAGGGAGAACGCGCTGGTCGAGCGATCGCTCTTCGGGACCTTCAACTCGCTGCCGAAAAAATATGGGAAGGGATTCAACGAGGTCATCTAGATCATATTCAATCAGTCAGGGCCTTTGAGTACAAGCGAGGCTTGGTGGATGGACAGAGTACCAAAGCAAACGAGAAAAGGTTAAAGTCTTTGGCTGTTGCTGCAATAATAGAACAGAGGGACACCCCAACTGGGTTGACTCCACCAGCCCAAGATAAACCCCAGACTTTATACGAGCAAAGCTTTGCGAACTCCGCAGGACATACATTAACTGCATCTGAACAAGTTGAACATTGTACAGTTCCACCAACTCCTACTAAATCCCCAGTTGGGGATTTCAATGTTGATTACGAGTTAGGGTTGCTGACTCAATCTCCCGGCTGTGGAATCGTCCCTTCGAAGTTGTGCAAGTTCAATCACACTTTTCTTAGAGAATTTGTTGGTGGTTCGGACACTTTCTGGAAGGATATGCAATTGACGCTGAACGTTGCGGAAGAGAAGTCCATTAAGATAAATCTTGTTGGTTGGCGTCACATCTTAAAGGTCCACGACAATAGGGAACCTTATCCCAACATCACGCAACGCCCGAGTATCGGTAAACACGGTGCTCTGCTACTGGTTTCCGAACTTGATGATAATGCCATTCATGATATTCCATACCCAACATTTCTCAATACGGTTGAGGGCCATGCAGTATATATTGGGCAGTACAAAGTTGTGAAGCGACATATAAATGGCCGGAACCAATATAAATCCGTATTTTGTCCTTATTTGCTGAAGGCCACGAAGGGGATAAAGTTCGTACAAGCAAAAACACCATCTATTAATCGCAATCAAGATAGAGATACCATCCGTATGCCCCGTTTGGATGCAGCGTTTGACAAGAAAGATGGAGTGCGGACAAGCTGGACTGTGCTTCAATTTGTTGGATTTGACCTCGAAAGCTACGAGACGCTAGTCAAGCAATATAGTCGAACAGACCGATTCTCCTGGAAGGGGTACGGCCTTCCACTGCAGAATGTTTATGGAGGGTTTGAGCACCATTTTTTGAACGATCTCTTAGGCGCTCTATCAGCAAAGAGAGCCTGCGACGCTGATGATGAAGGCGAAAATTCAAGAAAACGTTTGAGATTGAATTTTCGTTCTTTTACTTCCACTCCTAAGAATATTCAGCCACCAGCTTACTCTACCAACGACGTAGATAAGTCTCAACGAACAGAACCACCAAGAATCCAATCGTTGCAGCAGGAGGAGGATGATGCATTAACTATCGTTGTCGATCACAAGCCTAGGAGACTTGGATAGGTGGGCTGGAAAGGAATTCATGCTGTTCCCTCGATCTTCGTCAGAGTTCATTCCCAGATTGAGATACGTCGAGAACAGAAGGGTCGTGATAACTTCACAGGCCAGATCAGTAGGCGAAGGACCTTACTAGTTAATGCTAAAAGTCAGTCTTTGAAACCGAGTTTCGAGTTTCGAGTCCGGTTTATTGGATAAGTCAAGAAAAAAAAAGGAAAGGGAGAAAAGGGATGTTGGTATTTCTTTCGCGGAGGGGAAGCTTGAAGGTCTTTAAGTGCGTTTGGGTTTTCAAATTAGGTTTTTTTTTTCGCAATGATGTGGATGATTTGTTTGTGTGGAAAAGTTCTTGATGGGTTGGATGAATGCTTCGTTATGGGTATGGATATGGATTACCCCATGTGTTTATGATTATTCGATGAACCTTAATCTTTTCTTTTCAGATAAATCCCCAAATTATATCTGTATATGTTCTTCATCTGTTGAAACGACGGACCGATTGATTGATTGATTGATTTGCATGTGAAATTGTTCAATTTGTGTAGTAGAAGATATGTGTTGTGAGTACCTGGAGTGTATTGATCTATATCTGTATGGGGTATAGGTAGGTATTTATGATATATGATAAATGCTGAATTTTGTCTGGTAAGTCTACCTACCTACCATCAGTCAGGGCTGTGAAGTTCAGATGGGAGTCTGTGATATATGTGATTTGATTTAGGTTTCGATGAGGTTAATAAGTTTTGCTAGGGAATTAATTGATAGGTGAGAGTTTGTTTTGTGTTATCATTATTACCTACCTAGTACTCATTTGTGCATTCAGTAAATGACCTCGGGAGTAATAAATGTTAAGATATCATAAGTTGGGGAATTTGGAAGATTCAAGAAATATCTTTATCTTTCGCGGTAGAAATATAGGTTGATTACATTGTAATACCACACTATTCCCAAGCCCCCCTTTGATGCCAGCAGATCTCAAATTACCACCACCGCATCCCATCCCGAATGTTATCTTCCATCAATCACTCCCTCTCCCTCTCCCTCTCCCATCTCCAAACCGCACGACTGTTAAAACATTAGTACATCCATCCAAGCAAGACGAAACACAAATTCAAATACAAATTCAAATTCAAATTCAAATTCAAATTCAAATTCAAATTCAAATTCAAATTCAAATTCAAATTCAAATTCAAATTCAAATATCAAGAAAAAAAGAAAAAAAAGGAAAGAAAGAAATCACATACCAAAAACCACACTTCAAAACGCCGCCAACCGGCTGACTAGCATGCCAAGCTTCAAAACATTCATTACAAATATTCTGCCCGCATTGCGCGCGACACCACTCCGCATCTTCGAGCTGGGCGATGGGCTCGAGACAGGTGTAGCATATCGTGAGGGGTTTGCGGAGGGCTATGTTTTGAGGGACGGGAGGTGCGTGGAGGATTTGTTCTCGTGGGCGGTTTCCTTCTTGTCTTTGCTCGAGTTGCCTTTCTTCTTCTGCTTCTGCTGCTGCTCTCCATACCTCTTCCCCAATTTGCCGAGCTATCTCTGCATTTCTCAACAGTTGATCCCTTGTCAATCTTTGCCTCCTTTCCTCTTCCTCTCTCTCCTCACGCATCCTTAATTCTTCTTCCCTTCTCCTTAAATCTTCCTCCCTTATCAACCTTTCCCTCCTCTCCTCCTCCTCTCTTTCCTCACGCATCCTTAATTCTTCTTCCCTTCTCCTTAAATCCTCCTCCCTCCCCACCCTTTGCCTTCTCTCCTCCTCCTCTCTCTCCTCACGCACCCTCAATTCTTCTTCCCTCCTCTTCAAATCCTCCTTCCATTCTATCAAATACTCCTCCCTCCTCACCGCGTCCTGTAACAACCTTTGTTCTACTGCACTCCTCAATCTGAGATCCATTAGCTCCCCTCTCGTAGTCTCATTTTCCCGTCTCGCCATTTCCACCCCAGCCCGCAATTCACCCCCTACCCTCTCAAGATCTGCTATCGTCCTCTCATATTCCCGATGCTGTTCCTGAGCAAGCCGAACCCTATTTTGCAGCTCTTCCAGATAGGCAGCTTTGATTTCTGCTTCGTCTCGCGCTCTTCGTTCCTCGAGAAATCGTATCCTATCGGCGACATGGATATCAATATCTGGATGGTGCGCAACTGGTGCTGCAGGTTGTGCTAGCTGAGGTGTGACAGCCTGAACTTGAATTAAGCCTCGACGCTGGACATAAGAGCCTTGGGCTTCTGCTTCAACTCGTGCATCATGGTCGACTTCTTCAATATGTCTTCTCCGCACCTTCTTCAACTTCTCCCACCATTCCTTTTCCACCTCCTGGAATTGGCTGTAATTCCCTTTCTCCTTGTGTAGATAGCATAATATCTCTCCAAGTACCCCCTTTATCTTATCCCTTACCGCTGCCTCGTCATAGCCTCTTCCAGTAATGCGCATTCTGGACATATCGTCCAATAACCTGCCCGCTTGTATCCTTTTTGCTTGGCCAATTGCTTTCATACATCTGGGATGGCTTGGTTTGCCTTTCGCAATCCCGACGCAAGTTAAAGGGATGTCTGTTTTGGGGTCGATTGAAAAGACTGTTCGAGGGTCCCAAAGAGATGCCATCTTGGTGGGTTTCTTTGGACTGGGTGTGAGGTTTGCGGTTTGGTGTAGAAGGCCGAGTCTTGCGTTCTTGTTGGTACGACGGTTTGACTTGATTGTAGTAATTCAAAGGCAGACGAAGTATCGAATAAAGTATGTTGAGAAAAGAGAGAAGTACTGATCTTCAAAACACACTAGGAGCTCCCGTTTGTAGGGTCTGCGGCAATGTTGAAAAGTTCCATGGTCGGCAGAGCAGAAGTTATATTTGCGTCTTCTGCATATTCCATAACAAGTTCTATCAGCTGCTCAGTGTTTCCGCAATATTTCTGGAATGCTCCATGTACAAGCCACGTAACTGTCGTTGCTGCTCTCTGCCAGAAAGATGTTTCGAATCATGCTTCTCTGAGTCCTGGTCAGAAAAAGTCTGTTTTTGTCGTTTCTTTATGAGACTTCGTTGGCGTTTCAGAAGTATGATTTTCCGAGATCAGATGAATCCTCTGGCTTGAGACGACGGCTTGGTAGCACGATTTTGAAGATTGATTTATTTGATGGCGCCATTCTTGGGGTCGAGGAATGACTGTACTTCTTGAACTGCTGCTTCTCCTCAAAAAAACTCCTACACACCGGCACTAAAGGACAACACCTGAAGTCCGCTGCACAAAAGCCCTGTTAGTTGCAACGCATCCACATATCGATTTGAAAAGGGCTAACAGGCAGGAGACCTCACACTGAACTCCCCACAAGTCTCAAAGTAATCACCAAAGGCCTCCCATAACCGACAAGCCGTCCGCATCTATCATCAACACCTACCATGTCAGCCACGCCATCACAGCCCACTAAGACTGGTCTTCAAGACTTCAACGCCGCATCGTCTATAGTATCTGCATCATCCCCCTATCAACTCTACTACATCCGTTTTTACTCCTCTACTTACCCCTGTGGCCCTTCATCATACGCTCGTGAGTATGACCCATCCTTTGAACCCACACCAGACATTCTCCGACTCCGAACATCTAACCCTAAGCCCGTTTTCTTTCCATGTTCTTTCCTTGTTCTTTTCCTCTCAACTTTCTCAGCCAACATAGTTTTGATTCGCCGCGTTTCCCCTTGAAAGATTGTGTTGAAGGGAAATTACTGACACCTTAACCTTTCAGTCGGCTACCGTCCACGATGGGGCAGTGGCTCAATCGAAGCTTCCACCACCATCTACATTGGGTGCGCACCTGGCACCGCGGGTAGAATTGCCGGAGAACCATACAGACGAACGAACATCGCGGCCGAGAAAAGTGCAAGAAAGGCTGAGAGGGCTGATGTGTATTGGTTGGGAAAAATCAATAATGTGGATAGGTTGGTGAGGATTATGGGGACTATAAGTTGGAGAAATGGTAACCAGGGGATTGCACAGGCGCAGAAGGGATGGTGTGAGAGTGTTGCTTTTTGGGTTAATTGGGATCCGATTTGGGTTGTTGCTGGATGGGTTATGTTGCCGAAGGATGAGGAGAGGGTTAAGAGGGTATGGAATTTGGGAGGTTGAGGGGATACGGAGGGGCAATGCAAAGGCTGGATGGATGTGGATGGATGGTGTGGAGAAGGATGACATCTAGAGAGTTCAAGATAGACGATATTTCGAATATTCAGCGTTGATTTAAAGATACCTACATATCTACTCATTTTCCGAATAGCTTCAACTTCATGATTCAAACAAGTAACTGAGCACACGACATCAAAACATCAAAATACCACCTAAGGTAGCAAATGTTACCCACCCAATTAAAAACTCTACCTTGACTAATATGTTATAGGTAATAATAGTTAAATGGTTTACACAAGCTAGATCATATCCGGTTACTTTTTATTAAAAATATGACGCTAGATATACATCTATATATATCTAGTACCTAGTAGGTACCTAGTAGGTAGTATTACATGTAGTTATTGCATATCCATATATCCATTACTCTTCGTAGACGTCATTAATACAAAAAAGGTTCTCGACCCCACGAATAAATTATATCTATGGTAGCTAGCCCTGGAGGTATTGTAACGAAAAGGTCGAGATAATTTAACCTCATCGTCGCAACTGAGTTGAAAAATATTGAGCTTCATTTTATCATTTTATATCAAAACTCCCTTTTCCCTTTATTAAAGTTTATAATCAAGTCATACCTACATAAGTACCGGTACCGTACGATTATTAATAGCTTTGAGTACCTATTCCCAAGCTTGGTCGGAAGTCAGTCAGTCAGTCTACTCGGAGTCTAGCGCATTGCTTAAAATCAAACCAAAACCAACTTTTTCCTTCACTACCTAGGTACTTTCTTCTTCATACGCACAACATCCATCTTCGTCGATCAAGTACGATATACGCACATACTGAACGGAACTTCGCCTTGTTTCACCACAAATGCATTGTATCGCGAAGAAAGAACCTATTCCTATTATCTATCTCTTCTCAGGTTAATCTATCATTCAATCGTCATTCAATTGGCCCCTCGGTGTCGTACATCGGTATCAACCATATCAGCCGGTCAAAACCATCATTACCTGTAACCTTCAATTGAGATACTCCTTTTACTCACAATGTCTGCACCACCACCACCTCATGCGGCAGAGCCTACAAGCTCGAATTCTCGGACAACACCACCTCGAAGACCGGAACCTACTGCCATACAGCCACCACAAGATAGTCTCAATGGTGCCAATGCCCCGTCAACCCCAAATGGCGGGAAATCGAAGAACGCCTCGAAGAAAAAGAGAAACAATCATCGGGGCGGAAAGAAAAAGAGAGCCAGAAGACAATCTTTTGCTGCATCAACCGAGGATGGGAATGGTATGGGTGAACCGTCGACAGCACAGCGAGTTGCTCAATCCCAAAATGCTACGAGGTCAAGTTTTTACAGAGGAAGAAATCTAAGTACGACTAGTATTGAGAGCGAGGCACTTTTAGATCATAGGTTGGTCCTCCAATTGCCTTGTCAACATTCCATCCACTAATATATCCTTGCGACAGAGATCATCAGAGTATGCGACCTCGAAGACCTTCGACAATGGGGCAAAATGCTTTCGGTCAGATGTACGATAGTCCTTCTTTCAGTCGACCCTCATATAATAATCCTTTCATATCATCGGAAAATGTTTCTCGAAGACCAGCAACCGGAAAATCGAAGAGTAATTCTGACGATGAAGCTCTGCCGGAGGACGCTGATGAGAGGACACCACTTATTTCTAGCTCGTCGAAATCCAAAAGCACTAATACTCTTCTCCAACAAGGAAAACGGAGTCGACGAAACTCGAGCAGGTCGTCTACGCATAGCAAAAGGAGAACAATCTTCGAAAAGACGACTTCTGGATTGGCCAGGCAGAATGATAGCGAATATAATGTCAATTATCCACCTTCTGTCCCAGGATCTCCAGTGCTTGGGGCTACCAATCGGGATATGAGCTTTGGAGATGTGATGGTTCGCGATCACTCACCAGACCGAGCCTCTACGCGCCCCAAATCTTTGAGATCTTTTAGGTCTCTCCCAGAGGAGGCATGTGAGGATGATTCTGTTCCAGGTTCCCAACGAAGAGGATCAGCCTACGGAGAACGTAGGCACACTATAGCATTGCAAGCCGAAGAAGACGTATGCTTTCCGGTCGATATGTCTGAGATGGCAGAAGAAGATATCCCTCAACGAAACGATGGAGCATACAGGCAAAATGAAGTACCGCGCCGCCATAAACGGAAGTTCCCAGATCTATCTTTCCTCGATGATTGGAGCAGATTTGAGAAAGAGGGTAGAAGTGAAGAGCGTAGGGCTAAAAAGATAACAGAGCCTCAATTGATAGGTGGGCGACTTCGACCAATCCACAAAGGCTGGCATCGAGCAGAGGATGACGCACCATATCGATTCACGTATTTCAACGAAGAATTTCCAAGCACAATCCACAGTCAAACAATTTCAGAACTTGTTCAACCCGGCGGAAGTTTCAAGGAGCTATTTGTCCCCGATCGTCCTGTACTTGATGATAGTTCCGATTCCCAGACCGAAGACGAGGCTGATTTGGATATTGGCCGTGAGAATGCACATTTGCGCCATTCCCTAGGACAAAACAATGGAGATTCTAGATCAGGAACCCGCCAGTCATCGATTATTGATCTGGCAAACCATGAAGCGAAGCGTACAGATTCTGGACGTGTAGGTCGCAGTTCGGAATCGCATTCTAGAACACCTTCCGATCAAGCATCCCCGAATAAGTCACCGCCACCAAAAACATCTCCGCCGAATGACGAGAAGCCAAAGAGATACGGTGATCGTCCTACTTGGTGGCTTGATGTTCTTTCACCAACGGATGCAGAGATGAAGGTTTTATCAAAGACCTTTGGAATACATCCCTTGACAGCCGAAGATATCTTGATGCAGGAAGCACGAGAGAAGGTAGAATTATTTCGACACTACTATTTTGTCAACTATCGATCTTTCGAGCAGGATATGAACAATGAGAATTTCCTTGAACCAGTCAATATGTATGTGGTGGTCTTCCGTGAAGGTGTTATCAGCTTTCACTTCTCTCAAACTCCACATCCCGCCAACGTTCGAAGACGAATCCGACAATTGAAAGATTACCTGATCCTCACAGCTGATTGGATATCTTATGCTATTATTGATGACATCACTGATGTTTTCGCACCTTTAATCCAAACTATCGAAGATGAAGTCGATGACATTGATGATGCTATTCTGAAACTTCACTCTCCCTCAGAGAATGAAAAGTTAAACAAGGAAAACGAGAAAAAATCCGAAGTTGGGGATGGTACATCGGGGGAAAGTGGAGGAGATATGCTTCGAAGAGTTGGTGACTGTCGAAAGAAAGTCATGGGTCTTTACAGATTGCTAGGCAATAAAGCAGATGTCATCAAGGGATTCGCCAAAAGATGTAATGAGCAGTGGGAGATTGCACCACGAAGTGAGATTGGATTGTATTTGGGAGATATCCAGGATCATATCGTGACTATGACTGGAAATTTGTCCCATTACGAGAAGTATGTACCCGCCAAATCTATAATATAAACAAACTTCTTACTTACACATCTACAGAATCCTAGCTCGCTCTCATGGCAATTATCTTGCTCAGATCAATATTCGCATGAATGAACGTCAAGAACAAACTGCGGATGTCCTTGGTAAACTTACGGTCCTGGGAACAATCGTTCTACCCATGAACATCATTACCGGTCTTTGGGGTATGAACGTTTGGGTGCCAGGTCAGGAGTATGAGGGAGATTTGACATGGTTCTGGTGTATCACGGCAGGATTACTGTTCTTTGGACTGGCATGTTTCTATATTGCGAAGATCGCTTACAGGATCGTATAGACTTGAAGGACTATGAAGAGAGGGGCTTGGGAAGGATGCAGTACATATGGAATTGTATGATTGGGAGGTAATGGAGATTGTATATACCAATTCGTGATATTGCTCAAGTTTTGGAAACTGTATGAATGACATGGACGAGATGGTATTAGACGTTAGGGGGTAAATTGGATGCTTTGAATAAAGATAGATACCGCATGCATATTACATTATTCACATAGAGGGGGTAAGTATCATAATAACTTAATTCTAGGTAATTGTAAATTCGATATTAATGATCATATTGCTTTGAGCATTTTTCAAGATAATTAGATGGAGTGAAGAAATTGCTATTCGAAGACTAGAATCATGTAGCTTTGAGACTCATATTTATTATTGGAGAGATACTAAGATCTTACTTTTACTTTTATCTGATGTCACGTAGAGAACTCTGCCTCCACTGCCCCTGATTGTGAAAAATAAAGTTGGAACTGTCGAGATATGCTGACTAATCTTTGTAACTCTTGAAGACAAAGCATTCCCGTGTCCTGAGTATCAATAACACTCCTTCTCAACCAACCTTAAAAAATTCATCTCTTCTTTCTTTTACATTACAATGCTAATTTGATTTGCTAGACTTTGAGAGATTTCATGTTTGATAAGTGTTTAAACAAAGAATTACCGAAAGCATTCTTGTAGAAATTTCTTCTATTTTTTTTTTCTTTTCTTCTTTCTTTGTTCGATACGATCATTATGCGTTGGGCAGGTGGATAATTTGAGGATTGTTTTCGAGATTCAATACCATACCGTCTCCAATTGATGAGCATTCTTTCTGGATGACTCTCGGTACAAGTTGTATTTTGGGATCTGCTTGTTTGATTGTTTGATTGATTGGGATTACGTTTGGTTGCACTGTTCCTACCATTTATTATTCTTCGCTTCGCTCCGCTCCGCCAATATGTCCAAATTGACGATGCCAAAGTCGAAGGCGAAGGCGAAAGCGAAAGCGAAGCCCGTCAAGGAAAAGAGCAAGCTGCGATCATCCTCGACACGATCGGGGGATCCGTATCGCATCCACAAACCTCCTCCTCCTCTCCCTCCCGTGAAGAGTAATAAGAGTAATAAGAGCAAGAGTCAAGCGAACAAACCAATCTTGATAGATCTCACCTCCTCATCTCCTCCGAAAAACCCCACCGCCACACCCGCCAAGCGAAACATCACCACCAGCATATCCGCCGCGAGCGAACGATCACCCGGGATCCACTCGCCCATCACGCGCTCGCTGTCGCTTTCGCTCGCGCGACCGCCGACGATCCCGCAGGCGCACCAGGCGACGCAACCCCCGGAGTATTACATCCAGCCCATGCACCTGCGAGATATCGCGCCGGGGACCGTCGTGTGGCTGCCGTCCAAGGTGGATATCGTGCAGAATGCCTATGTGGATCCGAAGTTGCATGTTAATGCTTTTGATCACCCGGCGGTGATTGTGAGTATGCCGAATCCGGTGAATGTTTTTTCGGTGGTGGAAATTGCTATTGTATGTCTATTCCCCATATAATATATAATATATAATACCCCCACCA
>NGKI01000012.1:1371747-1387626 GCA_002162615.1 Myriosclerotinia duriaeana | reverse complement strand
TGGAAGGGAGAAAAAGGAAGGAGAAAGGAAGGAGAAGGGAAAGAGGGGAGAGCGGAGAGGGTGGGAATGAGTTCCATTCATAGAGGGTAGAGCCCCCCAGTGCAAAATGGTACCGCTGGATATCTAGATTGGCGTCATAGTGTATAACGAGTGTGTTGTAGAACTCTTACATGGATTATATTACCGAATACAGCTTCACTGCAAAGCATTATGCATTACCACTACAATATCAAGCAGATCCAAAATTAATGTAAAAAATCATGGTATGGTATTGAACTATTTCACCATCCATCTCACCCATTCCCGTATCTACATGACCCCCGAATTGTCCCAATCCCTATTCCCTATCCTTATATGCACAGCATCAAGTCCCGAATATCATATTCAGATCCAGTATGTACTGTTCGTCCACCAGATGTAAATGGAATTTTAGGACCAAAAGAAACCCAAAAGTTAAAAGAAAAATATCGTCCTGTTGTCATAAGAAAAATATCGCCCAGTCCATATTTCATAAAATCGTTACAATCATTTCCCAACGTGCCGCTCATTTTCCATCCCGAAAAATAGAGCAAGTCATAAGACAACGAAATAATTCCGATTAAATAGAATGAAGCTACATAGCTTCAACAAAGAATATAATTGCCATGGCCAAGGCGTGGTTGGACGAGTGGAAGCAATCTCGACTTTTGGTAGTGTGTAAAATTGTAGAAACCCCAAACTGCGCCTAATGTAGTAGTGCATAATTCATGGATATCTTATCGTGAAAGCGCATATTTGCAAGATAAAGAAATAAAAGTGTTCAAGTTGGCGGTGAAACCATGATCCATCGTCTGTTGTACAGCAGTTCAAAAACCATCTGGATTTCGACCTCCGTTTTCCCTTTCTCTAATCTCAGCAAGTCTAGTGTCGAGTCGAGAAAGTCTTGATTGAAGTGAAGGTCTTTCCCCAAAGTCAAAAGAATCAATCGAGTGACGTGGTTGATGCATAGTCGCTACTCCAGAGTGTCTAACAGGTGCCTTTTGATCTTGAAAAAGTCTTCGAGGAAATGTGTTACTTGGTTTCTCCATGAAAGGTGATCTTAAGCGTGGAGGATCAAATGTGGCTGATGGAAGTAGTTTTGGCTGGGGTACTGGTGAATGGCTGACATCAGAACCAAGACCTGTCTTTTCTGGTCCAGTCGAGAGAGGTTGAAATAATCCTGGCATACGATTTCGAAGGAGATCATCTCCGATGGTGAAAGCTCTAGTTCGTACTTGTCGTTGTTGGCTGCCAGAGAGAGGAATACCGTATATCTGCTCATTCATGCTATTGGGCATTAGGGTGGCACCACCAGAATTGAGATTCTCAAAATGATTTTGAACTCGTCTTTTATGTTCCTTATTGTTGAAAGATCTAGGACGATCAAAGTGAAGAGGGGATTTAAGATGAGGCGCAGGCCCCGGACCTGAGATCGTATCAGAACGAAGGCGGAAAGTAGAAGTACGAGGTTCGTCGAATGCTCCGTCCATGGTTGAGCTAGGTCCATAAGTCCGAGCCATGAATGGTGACCCGAGACTGCGGGGTTTCGAGTCATCCAGACTTAAATTGGCAGTACGAGATCTAGACCATCCTCTAGGTTGATATATAGATTTGCGTGGTCGAGCAATGGTAGATTCTTTGGGAGCTGCGAGCTGAGCTAGAGGTCCATTTGGTTGCATTGTTTCAGATGTGCTCGTCGTTAGCGACAATGAAATATCTCTAGTGCTGAATGATGTAGGAGCAGATACTTGTGGCTCGGGAGTTCGATATCGTGAGCGAAGATTATGTTGTGTGAAAGGTGTAGGACTCCGAGATTGAAGGTGCATATGTCGTTGAACTGCGCTAGTATCTTTAGTCTTGCAAAGTTCACGAAGATGTGCCCTAGTAGCTGAACTTGTGTGTGGCCATTGTGTGTATGCCTGTGGTCGATCTTCAGTTGGAGTTGCGATGTCGCCCCGTTCATAAGATGCCACACGTGATGTATGATTGGAAGTTTTAGTACTGTGAATTCCTTTAGGGCCTCTCCAACTCTTCTTTGCTTGTCGAGCAACACGATGACAGACACCCTCCGGAGGAATAGCGCCAGCCCCAATTCGAAACGGGGTCACGACTGGATCTTGAAGGTAAAGTAGATAGATCGACCATAGATGTGAACTCATGGCTGAAGTCCAAGGCGCATCCTTTCGAGTCTTGCGACGAAGCTTCGCGTTTAGAACGGTATCTTGAGACTCGGAGGTTCCACTATCAAGCATCTTGCCTTTGGCTTTCGAATATGATGGAAATAAAAATGGATCGGCGCAATCAGACTCGGGACTTGTACAGCTACCATCTTCAGAGTACCTTGAGAGCTGACTTTCACTATAAAATGAATCTTCGGAGCTATGCGATGCGGCAGATGTTGGTCGTTCAATATCCAACTCATTTGCTGATGATGTTCCCATTGTCCAATCTAGACGTTCAGAGTTGGTATTTTCCATGGTCATAGAAGAAAGTGTTGGGGTTTTTGGAGGAGACACGAATTTTGGATTGTATGTATGCGGGGTCAAGAAAGATGTACTGATTGAGAGTGGGTCTCGGTCTGGCATATCGCAATCTGACGATACGTGGGGAGCTATTTGTGGCTCCTCGATTGTAGGGATTGGGATATCTGCAGCTGCAACAGAAGCGAGGAAATGTTCGGTTGGTGCTTGAAAATTAGACACATTTCGTCTTTTGACCTTTAAACGACTTGGGCGGGGTGGAGAAGGTGGACCCTCCGAGTCAACAGGGTTAAATGGTTCGGGTGTAGTTGGTTGATCTCCTCCTTCAAGGTGATGAAAGCGGAAACCTCGAGGAAGAGTCGTAGACCCATTTTCATGCTGATGTGACGGTGACATTGTGTTGAATTTGTATTTGACGCGCGTTGATGCTCGATTGGAAAAGAAGAAGGTAAGATGGTAAGAGGGTAAGAGGGTAAGAGGGTAAGAGGGTAAGAGGGTAAGAGG
Source organism: Myriosclerotinia duriaeana (assembly GCA_002162615.1). Lineage (NCBI taxonomy): Eukaryota > Fungi > Ascomycota > Leotiomycetes > Helotiales > Sclerotiniaceae > Myriosclerotinia > Myriosclerotinia duriaeana. The sequence continues at coordinate 1,384,624 of NGKI01000012.1, read as the reverse complement.
GCGAAGAGAGTGAAGAGAGTGAAATGGAAGAAATGGAAGAAATGGAACAAAAATTATGAATCCTTGTATATCGAAGATGGCACAGTGCGGCGAAATTAAATCTCACTCGTTGCAATGCAATTTTTGAATTACAGAAGGTATGGAGTGTTGTATGGTAGGCAGAGTTGAAAAGTCGCGAAAGATCGAGAAAGAAAGTGGGATGGATGGATGGATGGATGGATAAAGAAATCCGGAAATGAACGTTTTGGTACCCGATCGAAAGGAAATGAAAGTCGTTTGATTATTTGAGACGATTGAAGTGAATATTATATATCCACGTCAATTTGAAGTTTTGAAATTGATCTCCCAACTTCAACGGGATTCAATTGACAAGAATTGCGAAAAATCCCCTCTGAATGCAGGCAGACAGACTTATGTAAAGATGCCTCGCATGGACGAAGAAATTTGAGTTTGACGATCTTCAAGAGCTAGAGCTAGGACAAGAACTAAGACGTGGGCTCTGTTGGTTGATAGATCTGAGCGAATCAGAGATTGAAACCCCAGATAAGATTCGGTATTTGCGCCGACAAGGTAATTATTTTTAGCCAGTTGATTTGAAGAGGGGTCTCAGCGTATCGTGATTCTTTGTGGAGATTGATCGAGGCCGCCGTGTCTCCAATGTTGATTGTTGACTTTTGGCGTGCGTATCGTCGCGATTGACCTCCTCGATTGACCTCCTCGTATTCACCCTATCAATAATTATTCGTCGCCTTTGTACGATTGAATTTCCGTCCGTCGCAAGAGTATTATTATCGGATGATCGATTGCTCTACCCAGCAGAACAAAGAAAAAGAAATCCAAACGAGCGGCGGAAGTAGTGGAATGAAAGAATGCGTGGTCGGTTTCGCAGATGATGGGGGAGGACAAATGTGGTGTTGTTGTATGCTGTATGTTATATGTTGCAGCTGTGAAATAGGACACTGTAACCACTGTACTCCAGGCGCAAGAGAGACAATTGATTGAGCAAGAAAAAAAGATGGATATGAGATGAGCAAGGTAAGGAGATATCTCGATTAGGATATTTGATATCTTTCTGTTGTCTTGCGATGCGGTATTTGGATGATGATCGTTTTGCTAAGGAGGTGAAAGTTGAGAAGCGGCGAAGGAAGAGAAGGGAAGGGAAGGGAAGGGAAGGGAAGGGAAGGGAAGGGAATGATTTTGTTGATTTCGTTGATCGCTTTCGTTGATTGATTGATTGACTGACTTTGAGTAGAGTTGATAGATGTGGTGGTGTTGGTGGGTATGGGTTTGGGTATGGATTTGGGTTTGGGCGTGGGCGTGAAAAGAAGGTAAAAGGTAAAAGGTAAAAGGTAGAAGGTAGAAGGTAGATGGCAGATGTAAGAGGAAGTGGGTTGTTGTTGAGAGGAAGGGTAGTATGTAAATATCATGCAAGGCGAAAGCGACGGGAAGGAGCGAAAAAGATGGTGTAGGTGTAGGTGTAGGTGTAGGTGTAGGTAAGTGTAAGTTCAAGTTAACTCGTACATACTAGGTAGGTAGTGGGAATTGAAAGTGAAATGAAGCGAAAGAGAGTGAAAGTAAAGTGAAGTGGATTGAATAATCATACCTAGCTGGAGGTACTAGGTAATCATAATCATAATAATAATAATAATAATAATAATAAGTGGGGCGATGGATAAAATGAGGATTTTTGGCGCGTCAAAATCTCTTTAATTATATTGGTTGATTGGATATTATTAATTTATTAGCTCTCCTTTTTTCCGAGTTTAGCCTTGATTGATCAAAATTGCAGATCGATTTGATTTTAATGCAGATTTATTAAAAGTGCACCTGGGCAATCCATGTCTACCTACAAAGTACGCTCGGATACTTTTTACAATGAAAGCTAGAATAGAATTAACCGCTTTTCCCAAAAAAGAAATGAATAGAATTAATAATACCTAGGTACCCGTGGACAGCCAAATTGAATTTGATTCAGATGAATCATCAATCAACAAGAAATATCTTTAAGAAAATACCTAATAGGGAAAGAGTAACAGCTACTTACTCATTTAGGAAAAGATTCTACCTAGGTAATCCAAAGTATTTCTATTCTATACTTGTAAGTTGTAAAGTTGGCAAAATTGATATTCACCCATAGTAGTATTTTAGTAAGTAAATACCTTGTAGAGTATCATCTGTTGTTCATCATCAAGTGGACACTGGTCATGGTTGGTCAAGTGGATTGATTTGTCAGTTCCAGCAGGTACCTACAGTACACGCATCACACAGCATATTATTATTGCAGGAGACCCCAACGAGTCGCAGAAACCCATGTTATAATGATGTATATATGTATGTATGTACCTAGTATACATACTAGGCATGTATATCTATGTATATGGATATGTATGTATATGTATGTAATACCTACCTGTCTAGGTTTTACAACCTACCTACTACAGTAGTAGGTTTATATGTAGTATGGGTATGCAGTATGAAATGAATGAAAGCTCGAGTGGACTCAATGGAGTTCTTGGACCTGCAGCTTTCAAAGTTTGTGGGTGATGATAACTAACGTTGACCAATGTTATTTTTCCTTTTCTTTCTTTTCTTCCCACTTCCCTTCCCTTTCCCTTTGAAAGGTGTAATGTTACATTATCATTACCTAAGATTAGCTTAGCGTAGCTTAATAAACAATAGCTATATTATCGCCACTGCTTACTTTTTAATTCTATATCTTTTTTATTTTAATCAAATCTAACAAATAGTAGCAAATTTTTATTTAAACTTTAATACAATTTTATTAACTATTTAAACATTAGGAATTCGTTTTGTATTGTTTTTTTATAATCAAAATTTTTTTTTAAGTTTTTTTTAAGCTTTTTAAAAACCAGCCAAATATATTTTCTTGCATTTTAATATAAAAAGCTATAATAAGCAATAACTTTTACTACAACTTTTGCATCGACTTAAAAGTTTCAATAAATCAAATATTCTAAAAAACTATTTTTAAAATATATTTAATCAACTTCTTTTTCATTTTACAATCTTATACAAAAGATAAACTTTTATTTAATCAGCATAACACTATCACCTAAGTTTTGCATAAATAAAGTATAAACAATCAGACTATATCTTCCTCTGCAATATCAACCAACTCAAACCTTATATCAAATATACCTACCAACTAGTATAACAACTACACTTATATTATTACTATTGCTTAATCTATTATTAACAATTTGCTACCTTTGTAAATCCTCAAACAAAACATATCTTCAATTATACAAAAAGTATTTTCAATTATATAAAATTAATTCTCCAATATTATTGATAACAATTTTTCAAACAATTCTTTAAACAAAATAGCTAATATTGAAATAAGCTTTACAATAAAGCAATTCTAAAAGCTATTGTATACTATTTAAACTTTACAACAACAAAACCTTTATACAACAAATACTTTATATTTTTGTTCCTAAAATTTAAGCTACTTCGAATTAAATAATAAAATAAAGTTGCTTATTAAATCTATTAATAATACTTCTGTTTTTCATAATATATTTTTTTTTACAGTTTGAATCAAAGTTAAAACTGCAAATATAATTGAAAGTCTTTTTGCTGCAATTACTATTGTTGATTAGTTAAACCAATATTTGAAAGGCAAAACTAAATTATAATATATTAATAAAATCTTTAATACAACTTATACCAGATTAAAAATTAGTATTAAGAACTAATACTTAAAGCTGAAAAGCCGCTTTTATATATTATTAAGCTTTATTTTAGAAAAACTTAAATAAGTAAAATATATAATTAAAAATATTTATAAATATAAGAATCCCAAAGAATTCATTTAGAATATTATAATACTAAGTTGTAACGCTAATATTATTAAATTTGAATATACTTAAATACTAATAGTTTATTATTACTTTATAGCTAAACTTTGTATTTACATTTCTACTTTTATATTGAAAACTAATTTTACAATTTTTATAAAACAAGTTAATTAAAAGAAGGATAATTGTGAACGCTGTTAGGCGCCACTAAGCGTCAGATAATGTCAGCGGGCGTTAAGGCTTTTTTAAATAACTTTTAATGTAGATTATAATTAACAGATTTATAATTATATATAATAAAAATGCTATATTTAATAGTAAATCCAAATTCAAACCATATTTAATCCTTTTTCTTTTTAAAATTAAATGCAACTAAAAATAATTCGATAAAACAATTAGCTTTTAAAAGTAGATCAAAGGGATCTTTGTTGATAAAATATATCAAAATATAATAAACTAATGGATTAAAAAATTATCAATACTATAAAATATTTATAAGCGTTTATATATACAAAGTATAATTTTATCAAATATATTTCAATTAAACTATAGTAGGCAATTGATAATATTTATAATATTTATATTTATTTGTTTCCTTTTCTAATATCAAATAATAACAGACGATGTATAAAATTAAAAAGCTTAACAGAAAAAGCCTTCCTAGGAAATTAGGTATTAGATAGGTTGGTATTGCAGTGGGTTGTAAATAGTTTTGAACAAAATTTCAATACTTATATTAGAAAGACGGTAATAAAAGAAACAATTATAAACAGAAAAACCGATAAAAATATTACAACAATCAAAACAAATCCGAATAATTGAAGCTCTAAGATATTTGATTTACTTTAGAATTTATTTTTAAAAGATTTGTTTTGGGTAATAATTTCAACTATTATTATTACTTTATAACAAAATCTTTTACTAGAAATTATGTTAATACAAATATTTAATTTTTTATTAATTAATAGTATATTGGATTGTAGATTGTATAAATAGAATGTAAAAAATAAAGACAAAATCTTTTAGATATTTTTAAAAGCTATGAAGATGATAATCTTATTTTTAAATTTTGGTTATAGAGCTAATAATGTGGGTAATACAATATTTATAATGGTAATAGAACTTAATAATATTTTAATAGGGTTATTTAATTATATAAAAGGAAAAGTATATAACCAACCATTTAATTAATAGTATAATATAGACTAAAACACATTTAGATATAATGAAAAGCAGGGTTTTAATAAAATATAAATAAAATAGTTATTAGTAACTATTACTTAACAAATTAGAATATAATTATTACTAATAGGATTATTAAATTTAAATTATTAATCAAACAATTAAATATATTAATAAAGTTTGCGAATAAAAAATGTAGGTTTTTTTAATTTTAATTAAAAAGATTTACAAAATATTGGAGTAATAATTATAGGAAAAGTTGTGATATATATAAATGTTTATATGTTTATATTTCAATTAAAATATTTAGTGTTGATTGATAATAAAATTGTAGTTATCAAAGTATTTTTGAATTGTTTATATGATGTAGTTTATGTATAGTATATAATAAAATTTATAGATATTGAAAGAACATTTATAGTAATAATAATAATTTTAATATTATATAATATTTTAGAGAAATGTTTTAAAATATATTTAAGAATTGTTATGTAGAATTTATTAAAGAATAAATATTGTATTAAAGATTTTTAAAAAAAATGAATTATGCGAAGTTTTTTGAATGTTATATTTTGAAATATAAAGGTAATAAATATAATAATAAAATATAATTAGTTAATAATAATTTAGAATAGTTTATTATTAGATTTTTAGTTGTATATCAAGTGTTTACAAATCAATATATGCTTAACAAACTTTTTTAAATAAATTAATGATTTCAAATTAATATTTTAAGTAATAATTAATTGTTTGTTAGTATAGAATAAAAGGCAATAAAAAAATTATTATACTTTTAATAGAGAGTATATGTAAAACGAATATTATGGGTCGGACAATCAAAACTAATATTTTTATATGTAATAATTGTATAATTAATTACCCATATTTGTATATAATAAAATTCCAATACTAATTTAATTTTAGGTATAATTATATGTAGGATAGTCTAATTAAGCTTTTTCGGTATTATTATAATATAATAAGTCTATGGAGTATAATAGATATAATTGCAATTAATATAATTGTAATTAAGGGTATAGATAATAATTATTTAATAATAAACAATTAGTATATGGAGTGTTAAAGGTATAAATATTATTTTAAATATTAGTTGATAAAGAAGGATATAATGGAAACGATATTTATAGTAGTAATTAAGTAAACATTAATCCAAATTATAATAGTAGTATATATGAAGGATATAATTATTAAAACAATAAGAAATATAATAAGTAAGGTGTAAATAATAACTTTATATTATTAATATCTACTAGTTTTTTTAGTTTTGAAGGATATTTTAAAGATTATAATAATAAACTTTTTAATTTTTTTATTATAATTATTATACCTTGTTAAATTTAATTATTATATTATAAAAAATACAAAAAAGAATTTAATTTATATAATAAACTATTTAAATATTTATATAAAGAATATAATAATATAGAAATAGTATTAGTTTATAATATAATTGAAAGTAATAATATAATAAATAAAAAAATGATTTTTGTTAATTCAAAAGTAGATGTAGATAAATATATTAGGGTAGAATATAGCTTTTACGAATAGCATTTTATTATGGTGTAAGTATACTTTAGTATAATTAATGATATATTATTTAATATATATATAGATATAAATTTATAAATAATAATAATTGAAAAAAACTAATTATTAAATTTAATTAATAATATTTTGGTTTATATTTATATTAAACTTATTAAAATTAAAAATATCAAAAGAAATAGAATATAATCTATAAAATATATTATTGTAACCTTTATATTTCTAAAAACCAAATCAAATAAAATAATAATAACCTGTTTTTACAAAAAAGTTTATTTGGTTAAAGCACTAACAATAAAAATAATTATTAGTAATAATATTTTTATATTAAAAAAAATTGATATTTTAATATTAAAAAAACAAGCAATAATAACATTATATAGTATAACAATTTTAATCATTATTATTATATAAAATTTAAATTAAAAGTGTTTTACAATAAAATTTTCAAAATTAATAATTATAATACTAAACTAATTAATTTTTATTATAGTTTATTATATAATAAAAGATTAAAACAAAAACCTGTTATTCGAATTAGAAGAAATATCATTATTATTATATATATATAAATATAATACTTATTTCTTAGTTATACTAGCCCGAAATAATTCTATTAAAGAAGTTCGTTTACCAGCGAATTTGATAATAAAAGTATTAGTAGATTTCGATTTCAATAAGATATATAAAGTAATTAATAATACAGCGAAAATAATTAATTTAATAATTAAAAAACTATTATATTTAATAATAGCAATATTAAAAGATATTCTAGATATAAATAAAATAATTTATTCAATAAAAACAATAATATACAAGAATAAATGTACTACAACAGAATTTGTTACATTATTAAAAAGTTTTCTATAAACATTATAGAATAATATAAGATTTATTAAACTTCTGGAGAAGTGTTAACTAATAATAGAATTGTATTCAAACTAGAAAATAAAATATAAAAAAAAAGCTAAAAAATATTTATTAAACAACAAAAATCAAAAGATATTAAAAGAAAGCTTTAAAGCATTGATAGATTAGGGCAAACTAGAGAGAACTCGTTTTCCAATGCTTTTTACTTTTTTAATATTCGTTATTAGGAGAATTTTGCTAGGAGGGAAAAAAAAAGTCTATATTATCGTGGATATACAGAATTTTAATAACGAGGTAATAATTAACATGTACTCTATGCTATTGCAGAAGAATATTTTACGCGTGATTTAAAAATACAAGTATATTATAGTAATCGATTGTATATTTTTCTTTTTTTAATAGCAAATGCACTCATTGTTTAAACAATGTTTTACAATAATATTTTATATAGGACAATATATTTTTAACTACTTTTTAATAAGGTTTAGGAACTTGCTAATATATATTTAATAATAAATAGATTTGATATTAAAAGACTTAAAAGATTTTGTTAAAGTATATATAAACAATATAGTTATTATAAGTAAAACTTTAAAAAAGCATTTAAACTATTTCTGGTGGTTTTTCTCAAAATTCATAAAATATAATATTGCAATTTAAAGCACAAAATGTTTTATAGGTTACTTATTAATAATTGTTTTAAAACAAAAAGTTAATGTATATAGTCTATCCAATACTAATAATTGCTTGGTAATATTATTAAAAATTGCGTTCCTAAAAAATTTACAAGATTTTGAATGTTTTTTAAATATAATAAAACATTTTTAATAATTTGTGGAAAAATATGTAGAAATTGTAAAACTATTGTAGAAAAGAAAGATATAATTATTTAAAAGCGTTTTATATAAAAGAAAGGTAAAATATAATTTTATAATTTATAAAACTTTTAAAAAACTATTAAAAGTAGAAATTATAGCTTTTAATAAAATCAAAGTAATTTTATAATAAAAATAAATATTGGTATATATTAACCTATAAAAATCGTTTTTTATAAATTTTAATATATCGAAAATATAAAAGATAGATTTAATGCTATATTATATTAAAAAAAATATTATCCTAAAAAAATACTTTAATAAAATAAGTATTTAGTTAATTTTATTTTTATTATAATAACTTTGAGATATAAAAACAAAATATTAGTTATTAGAATTAGAAATAATAGTTTTTGTTTAAAAGTTAAAAAAAACTAATTATATTATTTAATGTAATATAATATTTTTTATTATTATTTATATAAATTATAGTACATTTATTACTATTACAAAAAAATTAGATATTGCGATAATAATATTTATAGCTAAATTAAACCTCAAACTAATATTTATAGTAAAATTTATTTTTATATTTAATCTAAATATTAAATATAAAACAAAAAAAGATAATGTTATTTTAAATACTTTATTAAAATTGCTCTACAAAGGGGATAAGGATAAGGCAAATATAGAACTAAACAAACTAGATTCGTTTTTTTTAATTATACAAAATATTAACTAATAACTATTTAGCTATATAATAACTTTAATAGAAATAAATAATAAGTTCCAAAAAAACCTAATAAAGGGTTATAAAGCTAAATCAGTATAAACTAAAGTAATAAAAGTAATTAAAGAAAATAAAAAACTAAGTATTAATATAACTAAGTTATTTTTTTAAATTAAAAAAGAATTACTATATAAAATAAACAATAATAGCGGTTTAACAAAGTTTTGTATATTAAATATAATATATAAAAAAATATTCGATCTTTTGTACAAAAATAACTACTCCGGGTATATCAAATTTATAAATCTATTAAAGTAGAATTTTTATATTTGTAAAGTATTAAAATTAGTAAAAGAATATCTTCATTATTGTGGGTAGTACTAGGTATATTAAACCAAAAAACATAAACTGTATAACGTTTTATAGTTAATTCTAATACCATCTGCTTTATTTTATATAATTATTATTAATTTCATCCTAGCTCTACTAGCAATTAAAAATAGTTACAATATAGTTATAATAGTGATATATAAATTAATAAAAAAAATAATATTAATTACTAAAAAAACTATATAAACAGCAAACAAATAAAGATAAATATTAGTAATAAAAGTATATAAGCTAAACTAGGAATGCCCTAAAATTATCATCAATAATAGAAATCCTAAATTTCTATTAGATTTATAAAAAGTTATTTTTATAGTATTAAACACTTTGCTATTATATTCTACAATATACCACACACAAACCAATAAGTAATCAAAAATTATAAATCAAATCGCAAAAATATTATAATATTATTATCTTAACAATATAATAAATCCATAATAATAAATAACATTTATACTAATATTACAATTTATTTTAAACAATTTGTTTTAAAGGACGATTAACAAATTATTTAATAAAATAATTTATAGTTTTACACTAAATAATATAGTATAGTTGTTTAATATTATCAGCAAAAACTTTTTTATACCCCCATCGCAAATAAATATTGTAAATTATATAACATTTGCAATAATATTAGTTAAATAGTAATATAATAAAAAATACAAATCTATTTTTTTTAAAGAAGGTAATCTGGTTTATTTATAGTTATATAAAAAATATTTAATTCTAATAATCAATAATAAAAAATTGATACAATAATATATAGGATCTTTTTCAATTCTTGAATATATAAATACATTAATATATAAAATTAATATTCTAAAATATTGAAAAATTCATCTAATGATATTAATAATTTATTTGGAACTTATATTTGCAGGGGAAGATTTATATTATAAATCAAAACCAAAGCAATTAAATATAATAATTATAAAAAGCTATAAAAAGTTTAAAATAAAACACTTAATATATAAACACATTATTTTGATAAATATTATTAAATATTTTATTAAATAGAAAAGTTATAATTCAAAAATAGATTAATAAATATTATATAAATACTTTAATTATATAAAAAAGTTAATTAACGAATTTAAATAAAAAAGCATTATAGCACCCATAAAAATCAAAGTAAAAAAACTAAAACAAAAAAAAGATTGTTTATATAAAATAAAACTAATAATAGAACAATAACCAAAAAAAGATTAGTTATTAGTTATAAAAGAATAACAATTATAGATTATAAAACTTATACTCTACATATTTTTATTTAAATTTTACATAATTGTATATAAACAATATTACCGAAATTTTATTAAAAACAATTTATATCATTTATAATATATATTATATATATTCTTTATCAAAATAAAACTATTTTTTACAAATAATATTATTTTTTTTATAATTTACTATTAATATCGATTTTTAATATTTATAATAATAACAAATTTAAAAACATATTAATCTAAATTATATATTATATTATTAATATTTTAAAACAAAAATATAATATTAAGCAAAAAACAAAAAAAATTTTAATATATTAAAAAAACAAGATTTAAAGATAATAATATTGAAAATAAATTATAAACAATAATAAAAACTTTATTAAACAAATCAATAGAAAAGAAAAATTTCAATAAAAACAACATTATTGATATACTAAAAGGTGTTTATAAATCAATCCAAAAAATAACTTTGATTGTTATAAAACAAAAGGATATAGCAATTCTAAAAATTACAAATATTAAAACATTAACAAATAGTTTAATTGTATTGCTATTACTATTTTGAATATCAAAGATGTTAATTATAAAATATATCCTTAAACTTAATTTAAAAAAAAATATAAAAAATTTAGTTTACAAATATACTAATATAAATTCAATTAGTAATAAAGAAAAAATAAATAGTATTGTTAAAAGCAATCTTTACAATATTTGTGTAGTCAATAGATTTTTCTTTAAATATAAAACTTTAAAAAGAATAATATAAATAGTAAACTACAATATCAAAACGCCTTTTTCAAAACTAATTAAAATACTAAAAAATCGTTTAAATATATTCAAATCCTTATACAAATAATAATAAAAATTTGTTTATAAATAATAGTAAATAGAAAATAAAAATAAAAACTTATATAAAATATATAAATAAAAAAGATATAATTCACTAATTCTATTAAAACTATTAAACATATAATTTTATAATACAAATAATATTAACAAATTTCTAGTATATATTTTTCCAAATCTAAATACAATTATAATACTTCTTAACATTTTAATTTTAATTAAAACAAAAACAAAGTATTATTTTAAAACATTTAAAACAAATAGATATATCTATCAAAATTAAAAAGCATTTAGTTATATTACAATCTTGCTAAATAATAAAATATATGCTATAATAATTAACTTAAATTTAACTAAAAAAACAATATTGTATAATATCAAGTTTTTGCATTATAATAATTATAAAATCAAAATAATCGGATTAAATTATTCAAAACTAAGTACAATTTTATTAATCAAAATTTTACTAATAAAAACTTTTTTATTGATATTAAACTTTTGAAAAAATAATTATAGTTAATTTATACTAAAGTTAGTAATATTACTAAAAGCAAACTAAAAATATAGAAACTACTAAGTAATATAAATAACAATGATTTTAGAAAAACTATTAAAAGTTACTAAAAAAACCTTTCAAATAATTATATTAATTAAAAGTTGATAAAAAAAAAAAGTTAATATCAAAAAGCTATAATTGTTTAATATATTATTTAGGTTAAGTGTAAACAAGATGGGTATACTAAATAAAAAAAAGTATTTTTAATAAACTATTATTTTAGAAGATATTATAATGGGTATTATAAAAATAAATAATATTAATACAAAAATACTATAAATAATAATAAAGAATATTAATGATATAATAAATATAATTATATTAACTAACATTGAATTATAAATATAAAAAAAAAAGTTATTGTGTAATACTAAGGATAAAGATATAATAAAAAAAATTGCAAGGATTGAAAAGATTTTTAATACCAAAAGTAAAACTATATTAAATATATTGTTATATGATATTATTAAGTATAATAAGCAAAGTAAGGAGTAACTAAAAGGTATTATAAAAGCTTTTTAAGATATAACGCTAAATTTCTACTAAACAATAATAAAAGTTGATAGAGTAAATATAATTATACAATAATTGTTAGAGATTATAGGGGTATATAGATTAAAAAAAATTGTAGTTTAAATAAATAAGATCTTAGGCTTTTTAGATAATAATGAAAATGGAGATAACAAAAAAAGTAAATTAGAAAATATCAAAAATAATAGTGAGGAGTAAAAATGTTTGAGGTATTGCTTTTTATATTTTTTATTGTTTTTTTTTTTATTTTTTTTTCTTTCCTTTTTTCTTTTTTGTTTCTTTTTTTCTTTTTTTTTTTCTTTTGTTTTTTCTTTTTCTTTTTTCCTAACCTTAAA
>NGKI01000012.1:1340112-1359479 GCA_002162615.1 Myriosclerotinia duriaeana | reverse complement strand
GGTCATTTTGGAAGAAAGGAGTATGTGTACAGTTTCTTACCTGGTTTTGGTGGTTTCTTTTTGATTATTGATGTTTGAGAAAGTACTGAGGAAAGAAACGGAAGGAATAGAAGGGAAAGGGATTTTGAGTTAAACATTTCAATTATATGCACTGTTTAATATCTTTGTACGTGTACAAAGGTGAGCGAAAATAATTCTCTTAATTAAAATCTAACTGAACAAATATTCAGTATTGTTGGATTCTCTCATCTTTTTTCTCAGTCCTAATGTCTCTAGGACTTCTCCACTCAAAATCGCTTACCGTGACAGTACTTATATAGTATCAAATGGAAGTATTGTGACGTGTGGTCTGTTTAACATCACTACTTGACTTCAATACATCGCTAAAATTGATCTAAACAATCTACAAGAGGATAACTATAGACGTATTACGTTAAGCGTGAGGAGCCCAGTTGATATACTTCCGGTTTGTTGATCAGAGGGTAAAAGAGAGGTGGGAATCAGATCTTACTACTATCTTTTCAATCCCCTCTATTTTGCTCCGCTTCTGCTCGATTGTCTTGTTTGTTATTGAGTGGGGAATGAGCGCATCGGTTAGTTCAAGTATTGAATTGATAAATCGATTGTTGATCTTACTACTAGTCCGTTAAATCTCAAGCTAGGTTGCATGGGAATTATACAGGATGTTGTAGATTCATTGACACATTGTATTGACTAGAGAACCGAGTTCTATTAACCCATCTGAGTCTATTTGTAGCGGATGCTTGTTAACAATAGTACACTTCTAAAAAGTAATATGCAAAAAACAAAACAAAAATGTATCACATTGAGGATTATAGTGGTTGACCATCAGCTGGCCGCTAACTATCAGCTATTGAGCGATGTCAGCGGGAAATTAATAGGTAGCTGATAGCTTGCTGGGTCTCTGGATGATCACTCTGGTAATTAATAATATATGAGGGGATATGTAGGTCGAAGAGCTAGTATATTTTCAAATATATCGGTTCAGCATATCACATTTATAGTCTAGATTGAGATATCCATTAAAATTGTTCACGTCATAATAACTCAAAGTCATGGAGTTCAGGAAGGAGATATTATTATTTCGGAAATATTGTTTATTTACAGTCTAAATTTTGGAATGAAAGGAAAATCTAAAGGGGCTACTAATAATTACTTACCGGAAAAATCTTTCTTTCTAATCTAACGGTCTCCGGCGGAAAAATACGAAATATTCCTCATCAGAGCATTTAGTCCCGAAATTGGTTCAGGGCTCCCATCATCTAGATACAACATATATGCCCACAGATACAATAGACAAGCCCATGAGCACAAAAGAGTGACATAGAAAACAAATGTAGAAACAATCGTCACCAAAGAATCAACAATGGTATAAACAACCGTTACAACTTCCATGATACATTTCGCGGTCTTTTCAATTCCCTCCATCAAACTACGTTGTTCCATCTTGTGGACCAGCTCCTGGTACTGCTGCTGCAACTTCGCGGTCCGCATCTCCAGCATTCTAATCTCATGGTGTTGGAATGCGAGGAGTTTCGACATCTCGGCGACTGGAGCTTGGAATTCTCGCATCTGTTCCCGGCGGCGTGCGAGCTCGGTGAGTTCGGCGCTGGTGGCTTGGGCTTGGTTGATGCGTGGCCCGCCTTCTCCTGGAGTTTCTTGGTACGCTGGTGGTGGGGTGTTGACCCAGTGGGGGTGGCCTGGTAGAATTAGGGCGCCATTGTGGGTTTGGAGAGATGCTCCTGGTAGGGCATTTACTTCTCCTTCAGGTGCACGATGGGGAAGCGTGTATCGGGTACTATCTAGTATGGCTGTTTCACTGGATCCCGATGACACAGTATCTTCCGAGTTCGACATTTTTTATAGGCTTGGGTAAGTATAGCTGGAAAGGTAAGTAGCAAATAATCTCAAACGCAACAAGTCTTGACAGTATTAGTTAAAGTTTGCCGAGATATAAGTTAGTTATGATATGCTTTTACAATAAAATAAACAGGAGGATGGGAAGTATAAATATCTTTCAATCTCGCTTACACACTATATTGTTCGGATGTAATAAGTGATTTGTTCACTATGGGCTTTGTTTATTCTACTTAGACTAAGCAAATTGAGGGTTTTTCACATCATCTAATGATATTACGAGTGAGATTGATATACGAACAGTCTGTCAGTCGAAAATTTTCATCGTTAATTTAAATTCTCGACTGTAACATCTCGCATAGAGCCATGAAATCTTCATTTCCTCGTGGTTTTTATTATATCGAAAATGATGTTTTATAATACCCTTTGTTCTTTCTTTCCTAAACCTAGTGTCATATTTATTTCTACAGTATACAATCTCGCTTAGGATCACATTACTCTATTTATCATTTCTCTCAACTTAACGAATATAGGAACTTTCACACGAACGACAAATATTTCAAGGTTTCAATCATACAAAGTAAACTAAAAAGCTTATTAGCCTTAGTATAAAAGCAATGGTAAAATTTCTAATTTAGCCTGCTGCTACTCCGATTCTAAAATACTAATTACTATGGTATTACGGAATTACTGGAGTCTATATAAAGCTTGTAGTTACCTTGATGAAATATAGGGGTAGGAAGTAATCTTATGATCGATTATATATGTTTTGAGAATAACGGCTTTTGAAGTTTACAATTTTTGCACATTCAACAGTTAGATATATAGTCTAGTTTATTATTAGCATTTGTTTAACATATTATTGTTCACATTCAATTTTACACACTATACATGATCATAATTAGAGTCCACTTTTGTAGGAAATTTATTTTTTATTTTATTCTAGTGATAACGTCTGTCTCAGGTCTATCACTCTCAAACTCCTGTGTTCAATTTTTTTTCTACTTCTTTCTCCCCCCCTTTTTCATCTGCTCCATCTTTCAAGCCAGAAAACTAGACTTCAATAACTAAAGCAAACGCGAAAGAATTGAATAGATAAAAAGAGTCAAATAGAGCCAAATGGCCCAATAAAGAAATGCTGCAAAAATCAAGAACAATTTCCACACATGGGAGTCGCCGACGCCGATTTCCAAAAATCTAAACATGCGGAGGAATTCCTGGGCATGAGAATCTTCTCTCTGGTCAAGTGCCCGATAACGCGATTGCCATTGCTCATACAAGGTTCGACGAAGGACAATATACCTTCGGACGGTTAATTCGCTATCGGGAAGCCGTGCGTGAGGCCGCTCAGCAGAGTCTGAATCGTAGTTTGGATCAAGTGCTCGAAAACGCGATTGCCATTGCTCATACAAGGCGTGAGGAAGCATGATATACTCTTGGGCGTTTGAGACGCTGGCTGGAAGTCGTACTTGGAGCCACTCAGCAGCATTTGACTCGGAGGTTGAATCTACTGGACGTTGCGCGGTATCTTGCTGATCCTCGGCGTCAGAGTCATTTCCTGGCACCTGCTCTGGTGGGCTCTGTTGATTTGGATTGTTATTCATGTTTGCGGATTTGAGTAGGTTACTTTTCGATTTGGTTAGGATTTTCGTAAAAAGATTAATATCTAAGTTCCCAAGGTTGTTTGTGTTACTTCTTTGGATGTTGTAGATATTTACCGAGATCGTGTAGTAAATGGGAAAAGCTGGAAAGGGGGGTCCGAGGAGACTCTTATAGGTATTTTCTGGGAAGGTTCATGAGCTGTATAGTATTTGTTCTGATGTCGTTCACCATCTGGACGTAACTCTAGTATCTGGTCGTGCTAAAACTACCAGCACTTTCTGATCATTTTCCTATCAAATATTTGTTGAAAATAACTAACATCAAAACTTCTAGACCCACCAGCAGCGTTAATATTGACGACTTGAAAAATTCTGCTAATTAATTCTAAGAAACTTCGAAAGATCGGACCCATCGGAGGTCTGGAGGATGTTGAAACAGGAAGGGTGGAAGGATGGAAAGGGCGAGGAGGGTTTGGTTTCAATTATAATTTTATCACTTGTAGAGTCGATGACCATCGCCAATAAGAAAGACTGGTAGGTTTGCGACTATAAGTCCAGCCCTGGAGATGAATGATCACATAGATCAGTAGTTTGATATTAAAATTTTAAGTGCAAGGACAAGGACAAGGCAATCATTTCTATTACAAAAATTGATCAATGATCGACTCATTAATCCTTGTGAATTCCATGTTACTATCTGGAATTTGAACCGCATGGACTTTATGTACTAATAATGATCTACTTTTCACTTCTTTATTTGCATCTCTGGAGTCTATATACCAATATTAAAACCTTCGGTGTGCTATATACACTACAGCCTTTTTATCGGGAAAATTTCATCAAGGAGCCCATGAAAGAATGAATAGTAATTTTAGGAGAGGAGGTTCCGATAATTGGAATGTATATATCATTTAATCGTTGCCGTACTGGTGAATAAGCTGCTGGTTTAGCAGTGGGGTGGGCAAGATAGCTTGTTCTACCTATCTATCCATCAGAAAAGGAAGTTTGATGATCTACTGAAAGATTCTACTAAGAGGGACAGATTAATCAAATCCTCAAGAATACATTCAAGTATACCCTTCAGCAGCATTCTTTCTTGAATACTCAGATGTTCCCTCGTAAACTTCGATTACTTGCATATGTAGTATTCAAGGTATTTTTTTTGTTTTCAGATCTTTGGTTGTTTTTAAGTTGATCCGTAGACTCTTACGATGCTCTAAGAGAACGTACTTATGTTCATATCACAGCAGATTGTTAACTTAGAATTTCACAGAGGATGTTGTATACAAACTATATTTTTGCAGGTATTAATGTGCTTGGATTATCAGCGAAATAAATAACGTACATACACGTTGTCGGTTTTCAGGATCTTCTGGCTATTCTGGATTCATCATTCAATAATACAAATTAGTTCAGGGGGTGGAGGATAGACCTCGGCCAGGCCTTGAGAAAGCTAATGAGATAATTAAAAAAAAGTTCTCTTGCCGGTTCTATTGACGCCAGCGCCAGAGTGTGCCTCTATTTAAGACAGACGCAAACGAAGAAGGAAATGATAGCATAAGCAAGACCAAGACTGCATTTAAGCCACCTATTCTCCCTTCTCAAGTGTTCAAGGTTTCGATTCCTTTCTTGTTCTCGTTTCCTAGATTCGTCTCTTTCTTTCCGTAACCTATCACATTCTAATATAAGCTCAAAATGGCATCGTTCTTGTCTTAATCTCTGAGGTTCCATGACTGCATCTGTTTCCGCTTCTCTCATTCTACGCCATTCTGCTACACCTTCGGTATCCCAATGGTTATCCTGTACCAAGGTAGAGGAAGGAGAGGTGAAACCTGGGGAGTAATGCTCACTATCGATAATTGTGGTTTGGATCGAAAGTCTTCTTGCTTGGCGATTTGATCGAACAAACAAGGCCATATTTTGGAAATTTACCGAGTCTGAATCCATAGTTGTAGTTGATAATTGAAGATTTTTACAAGGGGTCATGATTCAAGAATGATGCCTTTAACATCTCAATAAAATGATTGTTCAAACATATAATAATGATACTCTTTATTCGATTGCCTTTGTTCGTTAGGGACAATCATCTTGTTTTTAATAATCCCAACTTAAGGTAAGATCCATTTTCCATTCTGATTAGGAGACAAAGGATTTTGAACCCTTTCAATTGCAAGAAAGTACGAGTAATTGCACTTAGCAGACTATCCTCTTCCAGATTACTCTTGGATGTCCTCGGATGGTAAGCTGTAGCAAGGCTTTTAGGATTCGAACCGGGAGAGAACTCAAAACAATAACCGAGATTCCTGAAGCATCGAAACCACCTAAAACACTGAGATTGAAGAAAATGCATACTAGAACTGCAAATCTCGACTCTTATTTCTCATATTGAACAATGATTTGATTTTTTAAGAGCTATAATTATGACTTTAGCCAAATGTTGTAAAATAGATATCGAAGTCCTAGTAAGGTTTAAAGTTATATCAAGTAGAAACAAGAACAATACATGAACAGCTTCACTGAAACATGTTAAATACAGGAAATCACTGCATATCGAGTAGCTTCTTTCACTCCCATTAACAACAAAAAATTAGCTTACGTACTCACAGAAACACCCGCACGCATAGATCACCCAAAGATAGCAACTTATTCAGCACAACTAGCCAAGATGTGTATCTCTGTCTATCAAATCCATACCTGCCCCCACACCACCTACTTGAACATTGTCTGCAAGCCCAATGCTTACCCTCCAACCTGTCCCTCCCGCAAAAAAGAAACCAAACACTTAGATCAAGTGTGTAGAAATTGCTTGAAAAAGGAAGGGATCTACTTCGATGAAGCTGTGCTTCGGAAAGAGAAAGAACGAAGACGCAGTGAGGCGGATCAAATAAGACAAAGCACAATGGAACATCGAAGGTATACTCTAGACATATTAGCGCAAGCAGACGCGTTGGTGAGAGAAGAGAAACAACGAAATAGAAGGCAGAGAAGGAACACCACCGGTGGGATTCCAGAGAAAGGGAAGAAAGGGAAGACTAAAGGGAGTCACAAGTGCGTGATTATGTGATGTGCAATTAGTTTTGAGATAGTATGAATAGTAAGCATTCAATTTGTTCTTATCTGAAAAATCACTAAGCAGACTCAATGAGCCAAAGATTTTCTTGTTGGCAGGCCCAATAGAATTATTTTCGCAAAAAAAGAAACCGAAGAAACTCCATTATTAGAATGATTTGACGTGACTCGCTAATTTATTTGTGCTGTGAATGCTAGAAAGGACATTGATCGAGGGTTTTCGCAATACGACTTTCGCCAGGTAGTATAAATGTATTTTGTATTAATGTTGACCTCGGGATTACTAAAACTGGAAATCCTTATGATAAGCGAAGGCCCCTTGGCCCGGAGACAGTTAGGGTTAGGCTCTGTCAACATTAGAGTAATAGTTGGTGTAGTGGAAGCTTGTCGATTTAAATTACGAAGATATAAGAGAAGCGCACTTATGAGTTGTATACTAGCTTAAATGAGTTCAAAACTCTGATCTGGCTTATATAGATAGTAGTGGCTAACTCAACATTATTTAATCCCTATCATGGTCGCAAATACACGGTCACGGCACACTAACAAGATCATAATAATGTACGAATAAACTTCAATTAGCTACCTACACAGCCGATTGATGTCATCTGTTTCGAAAGATAAAAAACATTCAGTTGTTTACCCGATGTATAACTGATTTAGCACCCGGTTAGCTCAGATTAATATTAGTGCCTACTCTTCCATCACAAAGATCATACCTACTTAAGCCCTGGAGCTCTCAAGTCGAATTATTGATTGTGAAATTCAATGATAAGAGCCAAGATTCAATGCAGCTACTCCTATTCCGTATCCGAACTCCGTCTTACAATCGGATATGCGGTCCGCAAAAGCGGGGTATCAAGCCACGTCTTGTGATGACTTCGTCTTCACCCATCGTGACTGCTATAAATGTAGCAAAAATTATTGTGTTACCTATCCAAAGCTACCCATAACAATTGTTTCAGACTCACACAATAAATATACATCATATCCACATAACAGTAAAATCAAATCCCTTTCTAAAATCCTACACAATACAACATGTCTCCAACCAAAGAACCCTTCACCATAACAGCTTCTCCATCTACCGATATCTGGCGCAAACCTCCCACCACCGATGACTTCAATGCACCTACCAACATGGCCTCCACCATCCCTCTCACCTCATTCCTATCCTCCAAAGTAACCTTCTCGCTCCCTTGCAAATATCGTTACGACCAAGGTGGTCTCCTCCTGCATCTAACGAAACCCAGTTCCAAAGATCGCTGGCTGAAAACCGGAGTTGAATTTTACAATGGAAAACCATTTGTAAGCACGGTTGGATGTGACGGTTTTGCTGATTGGAGTATCTATCCGACGGATCTTGATCCAAGTAAGGATGTGGAGGTCACGGTCGAAGTCAGGAGAGAGGGTGATGAGAATGGGAAGGGTTTGTGGGTTTATTGGGTCAAAGATGGAGAAAGATTACCACTTAGAGAGGTTGCGTGGTTCTTTGCTGCTGAAGAGGAGTGGAACATTGGAGTTGGGGCAATGGCTTGTAGGCCTGCTAAAAAAGAAGCTACAAATGGAGAGAGGTTGGAAGTCACGTTTTGGGATTTTGAGTTGAAACAGAGAGAATAATTAGATTTGGGCTCAAGAGATGACACCAGAGAATTTTACTCACGGGGGCTGAACTTTGATGAGGTACACCGTTGATTAGGGGTACAGTGGAAATAATAGAGCCGCTTTGTCCACCCCTTGATAAATCATTTGAGGTCGAAGATATCAAATCATGTGAGGGCAGACGGGGCGAGAAAATCCAATCATATATACCTACCTCCACACAGTCTACAAATAATTTCGCAGCTTACCTAGAGCAATACTTCACACCATAAATATAAAATCCACACCACCCTTTCGACTAAATTCTTCATTCTCGATTGAAACCAATTTCTATCAAACCCCACCCAACGTTCAAACTTCCAAAAACACTAACGCACTAACGCACTAACACACTAACACACTAACACACTAACACACTAACACACTAACACACTAACACACTAAAGTGGTGTCCTGATTGCAGACACGCTCGCCTTCAAAGACGGGGAGGTGAAGAGAGTGCGGAGGAGTGTTTCAGGAATCCAGTTCGCAGTTGTGGTATCATGTGAGGATTGGAATGAAGGCGATCAAGAGTTAGGAATGATCTGAAGGGTGAGTGAAGGGTAAGGAGGGAGTTGTGACTCTGTGGGAGTTATGGCGTCTGTTTGACTTCTTTTTGGATAGATCAATCATAAAAATGGGGTTTCCCTTGAATATAAACTTTAAACGATGAATATGAATTTGATGTGACTGCTCAATTCGACATATATAGACGAATTCATACTATGCTGCGCAGAGCAGGGTCATAAAGCGAAAAATCAATCCAGCCAAAAGAATTCTCTCAAGAAATGTGATTTATAGCATGCTAATTGACAAAAATAAAAATAAACTCTA
The DNA here is from genome assembly GCA_002162615.1 of Myriosclerotinia duriaeana. NCBI lineage: Eukaryota > Fungi > Ascomycota > Leotiomycetes > Helotiales > Sclerotiniaceae > Myriosclerotinia > Myriosclerotinia duriaeana. Next base: position 1,350,456 of record NGKI01000012.1, on the reverse strand, counting down.
AAATTAAAGGTTCAGAAGAGGCCTGATTGAATTAACTCTTGCGTGACTCAAAAGCTGCGTATATATTATCAATATCGACCCGATGCTCCCTTAGGCAAATGGATCTGACAACGGTTCCCTTAGCAGCTCTCTCAAATCTCTTGTCACTTTTCACCACAAGAACTAAATCTCGCTCAACTCTAGCATGCTCTGGCACGGTGGAGTTGGCATTTTCTATGTCCGGCCATACCCTTGCTACTAAAACTTCTTCGGTCAGTCCTGAGCCCTCTTTCGGTTCCAACAAGATTCCACAATGATTCTTCCCTTCTCCAAACACAATACATCCGTTTAGCAGCGGGTGCGATTGTAGTAAGGTTTCGATGTGCACAGGGTTGACTTTGTGAGCATTGGAGAGGACGATTAGATCATCGATTCGGTTCTCAAATTTCCACAGTTGACCGACCCCATCCGGTAGTGGACCTTCGTGACGAAGCAGAATATCCCTGGTCCGCCATTCAGTCCGATCGGGAAACATGTGAAAGACAGGTTGACTCCAGGGGACTGGTGGATCAGTAAATTTATGAACTACTACTTCGCAACGTGAGGAGTCCGGCGATATTGGGTCCAGTTCTGGTGAGAATTTTGGATGAAACTCGATATATGACCAATGTGATCTTGGTGGTACAAGAAGAGGCAATAGGCCAGTTTCAGTCGACCCAAAGATTTGCCACAGAACAGCGTTGGTATGGCTGACGATGAAATTACCAGTCTCTCGGGACAACGGACCTCGGTCTCAATCAATAACATATTCAACTGAGAGTTATAGATATTTTCCTTACCTCCAAGCCAACATACATGTTTCAACGCAGCAATCTGTTCTCGTATGTCTTCGCTATGCTCCAAGAATAATTGTTCTGTGACACTTGGTGCATTGATGACTCCATGTATTGGGAGAACTTTCATGATATCGTGCAGGATCTTTCCACTGGACGGTACATCTGGTGGGCCAGAAACAAAGGTCGAGCCCAACGCGATGGTCGTGAATGCCAATATGAGTCCGGATCCATGAAAAAAGCTACACCCACACAGTAGTAAGTTACCTTTACCTAGTAATCGTAAGCCTGCGGTTTTTCGCCCAGGAATATCGGGAAGCAATATAGTATTGTTTATGAAGCTGCTCAGATATGCATGGCTGCAATACTTTGGCTTTGGTGCACCCGTAGAGCCTGATGTATGGATAATGATCACTATCTCGTCTTTATGTGAATCCCAGCTTTTAGTATACGGGTATGGTTTGGTGTTTGTGGCTATCATCTCTTGCAAGCTCGGTACTTCATATAGTTCTAATGCTGGAAGTTTCTCAACAATCAGAATAGCGAGTTCCGAATACTGCGATGCATAGATTAGTTTTGAACATTTGGTCGCTGTGAGCAATGAAATCGTGTTCGTTAATGCATTTCGCGGACTAGGCAAAAGTAGAGGGTTTCCAGTCTTCATGGCAGCGATCTCCATGATCGGATAGCGAAAGTCCTGTAGTCCGATGAAAGCAAAAGTCGCAGCTGAGGAAGAATTGACTATATGAGTGTCAAGCCAGTGAGCTGTAAAATCCACAGCATGCAGGAACTGTTCGGCAGTGAGTTGGTTAAATCCCATTGATATATCAGAAGTCTTTGCAATCATTGCGACAACTCGTTTCGGGTCATTGCGTGCCTCATCTTCAAGTATGTGAGGAAGGAGTCGGTTGGCACGTTTGAGTGCAGTATCGGAAGGATATGCTTCAGCAAAACCCGAGACTTGGTCGATGTTCGTCTCACTGTTCATGGTTATTCTGCCGTGGGCTGTTTTAAATACTGATGCGCCAAATTATGATGGAAAGAGAACTGCAGTGGATGTGCGGAGGTACTAAATACATCGCTTCAGCATCGTCATGGCGATTGACAATTATGGCGAATCCATATGCAGCAAGTACTGCATACCCGAATTTAACGGGACGCCTCTTGGATGTAACCCACAATGTAACCTATAATAGTGATGATTCGCGCATTATCAGTATATTCCGTATGGACTCTGTTACGCTGATCATTCTGACAGGTATCCTACTGAACGATGTGTATTAAGACTGGTCGGTTGATAAATGATAATCATAGTCCTAGTGCTCACTCGAAGATAGCATAGGGAATTGAAAGTACAGTAATGGTTCAATTATACAAAAGTGTGGCGAGGAGAAAGCTTATCTGTGACAAATGAGCTTCCACACCTGGAGGAAACTAATCCAAACGAATTTTGTGCGAGCCACTGCCTGCTAGAAGACGCTTTGTATACTGTAATCTACTTCACTTTGCAGTCGTCTTCGGGAAGTAAATCAGAGGGTTGTCTCCAGGTGCAACAAGTTTGCGTAACCGTCATGGCCTCTAACTACAGTATATCTCCGGTGAGTCCCATTTGTATCAGGCAAAGAAAACTTCTGAGAACACCGACATTCTCTATATGGTCATTTTATACCACTAAACGGGCATTGTGGCATTGTGACATTCATGTCCTTAAAGTGCGAATATTATATGGGTGTTCGATGTCAGAATAGGATTTAATTAAGGCACACATGTCAATTGCCTCAGGCCACTACTCTTCGATGACACTAGCCATCCCAGTAAGGCTGAGTAAGCGTAAGCCAGCACTAAATACCCCCGGCCCTCCCTGTAAATTGTAATTCAACCTCGCCGAACACCCCATCTTACCCCACAATATGAAGCCCGAACAAATCCACAATCGTTTCCAAGGTTTAACGAGCTCAGAAGAAGAATCTCTGCGAAGTTTATGAAGTGTTCATGAAGTAGGTATTCATTAATATAAGAGGTAAAGAAATTCTCAGTATACAAGAAGCAGAGGAATACTCAGCATACAAGATCGCAATAACTCAAGCCCAGAGTTATATCATAATGTGTAGACAAGCAAGCTGTCCGACCTGTCGTATGTTTCTTACCTCCACTCTTATATCTTACATCATACCTAGGTACTGACATCTACGGCTTGGCAGAGAAGGAAACCTGGTTTGGCTGTGGTCAGCATTTACCTTCAGTCTTCTCCTCGATTCCAGACGATCAAAAATGTACCTGCGTACCGAAGTTTGAGAAAGATGGAGTCGAATACCCTCCGAAAGCTGGTACCGGAAAAGTAAAGGATTCGGGAGAGGAGGGAGACGTTGTTATACACGACTTGAAGAGAGATTCATGACTAGCCGGTCTGCCCAGGATACTGGTGTTGGTTGGCATAGGGGCTATGGTTTGGATTTGGTGGTTATGAATGGCGCAGAAGGCATTAGCTCAGGATGGGGTCATATTTGGCGTCAATTGACCAGAATTCCCAAAGTCGGATATATCGATGTGTGGAAGATAGTAAAATGGAAGAATCTGAGGATCTATCTCTTTATCCACGGAGGTTGCGACCTCCATACTCGCAATTTATGTTCTAGCAATGCAAAGCTTTCCAGCCTGAATATACTTGGGTGCTCTGCTGATCTCTCTTGGCCAGAGAATGTTGAATAGAAGGCTGGTCTGGAATAACAGATGACTCCATGTTATAAAGTATCTATGGGCATTCAACGAGCCATTTCTCGACTGAAAATAGTGCTAGAATACGGTCGTTCTTCAGTGTCGTCTGTTGTATGCAGAAAATCTGTATCTTGCCGGAGAATATGAATTGAGCTTATGGTTCTTGTCCAACTCACTTTTGATAAGGATTTATATACACTGTGTGGATTCACACTAACCTTAGTCGCAGTCTACTCTTCGCAACGGCAAAGTTCTTCACAAAACTTTTCTTTAGCTTTGCAACCCGGGAAGCAGTCGTGTTTCTTAGATTCGAGTGTAAAGCAAAGCAAAGCAAAGCAAAGCAAAGCAAAGATGGATCTTACCAAACCTCTTGGGTAAGCCCCCAGGTTTTCATTAAATGTCCAACCAACAGTTGAGCTCATCAAATTGAAACTAACAATGATCAGTATGAAAATTCGATTCGATAACGGCAGCCAGACCTACTATATTCACGAGGACTTGCTGTCTGAAGGGATGCAGGGCTTCTTTGGTATAATCGACGGGGACTCGGTTGATATAAATGAAACACCTGAGATGTTCGAGACCTTCGTCCAGTGGCTCTACACCCGGCATTTCTTTAAAACTCCAAGTGTCAAGGTGGCTCTAGAGCTATGGGTTTTTGCCGACAAAATTTCGTGCCAGGAGCTTCAAAATTACACTATGGATTTCATTCAGGATTATTGCTACACTGAAAACGAATGGATGGGAGTGGAGGAGCTGAAATATGTTTTTGAGGCGACTAAAGATGAGGTGCATGATAATCTGTTGGAGAATTTCTGCGCTGCTGCGCTTCACTATCAGAACTCTCCTGAATACGCAACTGTTTGCGAAATTCTTTTAATGGTTCCAGCTGCCGTTGGCCCATACCTTTATTATGAATCTGCATACCATGCCATTACTAAACTGGAGGATCGCGACCCCAGTCTCCGAACTGCAAGCAATCTTTGCAGGTTCCACTACCACCCCATCCGCGACGAAGTCTGCAAATCGCAGCCCAATGATTCTTAGTTATTATACAGCTAGCTTTTCGTCGCCGTATCTATTTGGTACCCTCTTATCTACCAATTTTCTTTAGCAACTTCGACTGACTCCTCATTTAGTGCCTTTCGATGATTCTGGAAAGTAAGTCGTCAGAACTTCAGAAATCTCTACAGATTCGTCAACATGACGTCACTCAATGAGTCCAATTCATTAATTGTGCTTGGGGCAAGATGTTGCTTCGTTTGGTGGAGATGCTGGGCAATGAAAAACATTATCATATTTCCTAAAAATGCATGAATCAAGCGCCGACCGTGTAAAGCATAAATCGTTCCTATCCCTCCAACTCCATATTCGCCTCTGCTAGCCATTCCTGTACCTCCTCTACCATCTCCTCCCGAAATGAACAATCAGACCTCAGATAAGTACTCCTCATACCCACATCTAACAATTATAGTTCAAATAAATACCCCTAGCACCCGCCCCATTCAAAGCATTAATATACTCGGTCCATCCCACACTTCCCTGTCCGCGAACCCAATCCGCATACCTAATCACAAATGCCAATCCATCACTGCTTCCTCCATTGCAGGCCTCAGTATTGATGACAACACTTTGTCCGCTTGCAGGAGTGACAGTGCCGAAGATTCCAGAATTGATCTTTGGGCTGATGTTGTTGAAAGTTGGGACATTGGGAAGAGGTGTAGAAACGGTGTAGACGTTGAGGGCTGGAGAGACACCAGTGATGGATGGTGAGTAGTCGGATGGAAAAGTAAGAGTGAGGGAGCAGCCGTAGGATCCGGCTGGAAGAGCAGGGAAGGAAATCAGTTCCCAGAATTGGTTGGTGGGGTTTCCTAGAAAGGAAGTTAGTCATAATCGGTGGTGTTTGGGAGGTGTGTCATACCATTGCCATCAACATCTTGGCTGATCTTGACAGACTTGTCTGTGTTCCATGTGTTGATATACGCGGTATTTGGATTTGCCTGGGAGAGTTGCACCAGTTGATTGGGAAAGAGCTTTTGCCCGCAAGTGCGTGCCTCGTTCAAGGTATCTGGCACAGGAGAGGCTTGCACGAAGCTTACTGCTCCAATGAGGGAGAGAAGGATGGTCTTGGAAAGCATTTTGGTTGAAAGTTTGTGATAGTTTTGTAATGGTATTGAGCTTTGATTGATGATGAGCAGAAAAGAACATCTCCATCGCATCCAAAGGCATCGTTATATAGAAAAACTCACAAGGCGAAGCAACGCCACCATAGTGGAATGCTAAAGTCAACCATATGGTAATCTCATGACGAGCCGGCCGATACGAGAGGCTTGTTACACAGGGCTGATGCAATACGAATTCTTCAGCAAGCTGAAAACATCATATGATTGTCATTTTTGTCATCATTACATGAAATGTCCAGCAAACAGATTTCCAAAGGTTTCTGATGCATCCGTCGGGGCAGTGTATGTGATAAATCTGATGATAGAAATACATTATTTTGCAGTGGTCGTCGCGGGGTAAGGGCTTGGCAGTTGCAAAGGAGTGAGATCTTAGAGAATCACCAACATGTGGGCCGTGAGGCTGATGTGAGCTATTCTTGGTTGCAGGTAAGCAAAAAACAAATGGTTTATGCCACAGCAATTGAATTGGGGGTTATTGTTTGCTAGCCTGAGCTAACCAACCGTTGACTCGAGAAGAATCTGAGCCTCCCTCCTCTCAGCCTTTCCGTAAGCGAGATATTTGGAAAGCTCCTATTGTGGACCCCAAGAGCTTTTTTCCATGGGGGCCGGCTCGTTTACTAGGTGAGCCGCAATACATGCATTGTCTTGTGATGATGTTGGAAGACGATTCTGGTGTGCCTGTGGGCTGAGTGGATGCTACATCTTCCGAGTATCTATTTTTTGGACCTTTATCCCCAATGTTTGGTCTTATGGCAGTGTATCGGGGCTTTGTTTGGACACAATATCATTTTTGGACTTTCCAATCATCTTGATCACAGTTCACTACCAAATTTGTCTTAAGGGAGTCAATCTGTTTAGAAGTACCACGGGCTTTTTTAGGTAACGGAATACTAAACCTTTGAGAAAACCGGCCAAGGAATCTAGGTGTAACTTCCTTTTTGGTGGAAACGGGAGGAGGTACATTTTGTTTTCTTTACTATTCTTGGCACGATATACTACACATTCAAAGTTTCCCGCAACGGGTAACGATGATAGCCCCCAGAGATCATTATTGCTCACGACTCGCTACCGTCTTCTTCAAATGTCAGGATGAAACTTTCTGAATCTGAGAACCACACCACAACGAGACGAACTCTTATTGAAATCAAGTTATCAAATCAAAGCTTATCTGCCCCGTTCAACTGATCCTACTTAAAACACTTCCCCTTCCTGAAGACAATGCTACTATAATCAAGCTCGTTGGTTGGTCTCACGGTCCTTGCCATTATAAGTTATCGAATGTGCTGCGAGAGATGTAGATAGAAGTGATGCCTGATTAGAAGTGGGTAGAATGTTGAAAGCCCTATATGATCGTGAAAATGGCTTAAGAGAAACCACGGCAATACCCTCGATAAAGTGTATCGTAATCACTCAATCCATTTGTCCTTATATACTTCAGAACTTCAAGGAGCGATCCATCCACATCTTTAAGTATCTCCTTCAAAGCGCCAATAACATGAATACTTTCGGTGTCGCCGTGCTCAACTTTTTGCACCGGTACTTCAGGGCAAAGAACTATACATCGATGCACTGCATAGGTTTTAAGTGCGGCGTACATCTATTTGACGAAGATATCGAACGTATCTAAATCGTCTTCAGGCATGAAATCTTGTTTCAATACCTTCATTGAACCTTCCATCAGAGCCCCTGTCAAAAAAGTCGCAGCTCGATCTAATCTTGTGAACGGTGCATAGCTCTATCTCAGGGCTACTATTTGGGTTTGAGGTTATTGTAGCTCCTTTATTTGTGATACAACATTGATTGTTCGAAGATGGTAGATCCGAACAATCAACAGTTCTCGTGTGTTGATGATTGATGATCTTGATCGCTGGGTTTGATGGAGCAGAGTTACAATAGAACTGTTGCGTGTCACGGGATTGATCACCTGATCTACCTCGCACTAGTGAGAATTACGCATCTGTTGTCATATATTACAGCCAAAAAGCTTCAAGACAGACTTACTTATGAAGCCATCAATTAATTTACCTCAAATCTCTGCAATTCATGATGCAAGCTATACTGAATATTTTGTGTGGCTACAAAATGCGCACTGCTCGGCAGATTAGAATCTTGATAATTGTTTGAACCCTCCCATTTTGACCTCATACCACTTCTCTGCATCAATCCTACACATAAAATAATGTTAATCTACAACGTTACAAATTCAAACCATATCAATGTATGCAACCTTTACTACCCCGATGGCTGTTGGATCGATGGCCAAGATCGAGCTGCCTCCAAACGAAATTACAGACGGCAACGCTGACGGTCGTTTTTTTCTTGCCTACTAGAACGACTTCTGAATCTATTTCGCTGGCATTATTCTGCAAAATAGAGGGGTTTTTGAGAGGCATGTAGAACAGAGCTCAGAGAACGAGCTTATAAGGACTCTCCCTCTTACTGGGCGTCCTTATGCATCGCGCGCTGGAATAAACAATCTTCATTGCGAGGAGTGTCCCAAGTTATGAGGAGATTTCGACCTTAGACAACCACTCAGATTCAGATGGTACTTGGGAAAACCGGAGCATTGTTATGGAAAACATTATTTCTTCAATTTGAGGAAGTGGGGAAGATTCTACGAGCCAACAATGTAAGGACAAGCATAGCGACAGATGAATCTCACTTTATACCCGGACAATACTACCCTGAACTCTATGCAATCAACCAAGAAGATCCAAAATCAATCTACACGACCCCAAAAATGTCACCTGAGCTATTGAACATGTTCCATTCAGGAAGAAAGCCGCCCCCAGTCACCAGATTTGACACACGACAACCTCTGGATTGCAAGTTTTGCAACGGATGTGGACGGAAATTCGGATATACTGTTTTTGGGATGGAACCGTGGTGCAAGATTTGTGGCGGCGTTTGATACAAAATTGCGGGGACGACGACGAAGTTCTGCAGAAAAGTGGAAAAGAAGGATCGTGGTTCCTCTCTCACCACACCAGAGGGCCCTGCAGAGTGTGACGAGGAGATTTTGAAGGACAAGTCATTGTGATTGAGAGTAAATGTGGTTTATTGTGAAATTGAATGCACATAAGTTTAATGGGCAAGACAGCGAGGGGTAGAAAGAGGGAAAATCTGTTGTGTCGAATTTCTAGAGTTGCGAAGTTATGCTCTCGAACATTATGCCTAACTGCTTCAAATATAAGAAAATTTCCGTCCGTTCCAAAGCAAAACCAAAGACTGTGACTGTGTTTTGCATTAACGAATGAATTATTCTATATCTCTGAGTAATGACTGGTTAGCAAACAAACTTAGTATAGTTTCAATCAGACTCATAATTATGGCGATCTAGTCCCAAAAGCACAAAATCACTGAAATCTTTCAAGAAGATATGAAAAGTCCTCAAAAGTTCAAAATCGTCAATCCTAAAAGTAGTTCCTGCGAAACAATTTATGAAAGGAACGACTCACTTCCAATGTGGCAAAGATGTCTACAATATCGTCCACGAATCAAGGACCTTAGGGCTTTGATGCTACCTCGCGATAAAATACGGCGAATGCGACGTTCTGTTCGAAAACTCTGTTCTCCCAGCCCTCCAAAACCTGGTCGTGCTCTAAGCAAACATACAATCTCATCGAGGTATGTGAATCCAAACCATACATCTTCCTCGATAGGAGATGAGTTTGAGGTCAAGAAAAAAACACTGATCTTTTTTTTTGAGTGACATCAGGAGGGTTTCCAAAGCACCTACTGCATCCATTAAGCCCACCCAGACATCGGGTCCCGAGCATGATATACTCCCAAAGAATTCAGTCCCAATTGTAAAATTCGTCCTCCCCAGGTCTTTCGATACCACCCTATCCTATGTCCCAGCCAAAGAGTCAAAAGCTGAGGCAGTAAGTGCCGAGGTGGGAACCGGAAGAGCTCTGTCTACAAACTATGAACCTCATCAGTCAGACGCGCTTTTCGATCCGAATCACGAGATCGGTATGGCTCTAACAACATCACAGACGGTACTAAACTATTCACACGCCCGGCAAGATACTCACAACGATGAAGTCCAAGGGCAAACCAACAGACCAATCCGCGGTAACGACAGATCTGGCAAGATGTCTTCTTGGGACATAGTACAATTTGAGAGGCGGGCAAGGAGTATCAAGCCGAAAAGGTCAACCCTGACTGGACTTGTAGATATCTCCACTTTGGTGCCAGAATATTCTCAACCGAAAAGGAGGTCAGTTACGCCAAAGAGACCGGAAGGCGAGGTTCAGCATCAGCATCAGCCTTCGCCATATTCAACTTTGGCACATGGTTTAGTCCAAGTGTTTGAGCTAGAAGCCTCTTGGAAGGAGCAGGAGCAGGAGCAGGAGGAGATGGAAGATATGAGATATCGAGATCGGAAAAGATCTAGGACGCCAAGGGATTCGAGACGATGTGGGCAGGTTTGGGATGGTGAGAATACAAGCATTAGCTTTCAAGAAATCGAGGCTCATAAGGCACTCGCTGATCTAACACTCGCTGATCGAAGACTCACTTGAGTCGTTGGATATATTATGAAAGTAGAAGGCTTTGTATAGTAGTAGTTTGAATACATGACTGGTGGACATATTTCTTTGTCTAATCGTTGCTCATAGAGAAATTCCGAA
>NGKI01000012.1:1250898-1331725 GCA_002162615.1 Myriosclerotinia duriaeana | reverse complement strand
AGGTGGAGGTTTGTGTTTGTGGGGGACCGGATTGGTAGTGTGATTGGAAGAGGTAGTCGTCGGGATCGGGTGGTGGGGGTGAGGAGGATGTTGATGAGGATGCCATCTCCTTTTTGCAATGTGGATGTGCTAAACGGAAGACTTTATAATGCCTGACCTGTGAAACTCTGATACCTGGGTATTTGAATGACGTGATCCCCCACCTTTTGTCGTCGTTATATCGTTTGATTGTTGTATTGATTCGGAAGAGATTGATTTGCAGGCTCACTCATAAATATCCAATTCGTGGATGAAATTATCTTATCAAGGTCATTAAGTTTGCGTTTGAAGAATGCGTAAATTCGTAAAGGTCGTCGGAGAATCATACATCCTCTATGCAGTATTACTTTGCATGTGAAATAGGAGAACCCTTGGATATCGTTGAATATTATTGTTGAGTATGTTGTGTGCTTCAATTCAATGAAATGTACAGCACAGCCTTGCAAGGCTGAAATCTCGTTTCAGTACTGACGTTTTAGACCAATCAAAATGCGATCGTTATTTGGCCTAGCGTACACCTGTATTAGGTAAGCCGAGGTAAGGTTTACACAACAAGATAAGTTGGTGACTACATCATCTATCTGCCTTTGAATTGCAATCTATGCGATCTAATTGCGTACCGGCCAAAGGTGTCGTAGACTTCCCACCATCATTCTCATGGCAGTGGCCATGCGAATTCCGTTACCACTTCTGAGTAGTCGTGGTACCATGGTTGGTTAAGCATGGCTGAGTAGTAACTCTGGCATATGCTCAATACCGTCTAATAAACTCACCTACGCCGTTTCACACTACAACCCTTTCAATACTTCGGTTTTCTGAGGCTGAAGCAGAAGTGGAGAATTAGTGATCCATATCGATATAGTTTTCAATCTAATCTCACCCTTAAATAATACTTTAAATGGTGGATACGTCCTACAATAACCTGCAATATGACCCATTATTTAACCTTTCAAATCGGATGTCAATTTTAGTTTGAGGCCAAAGCTCGGTGTGAAGAATTTGAAAGGTACCGCCGGTATACGATAAGAATATTCAGGAGATCCAAAGAAGGTTTTGTACCCATTCATGATCTAATGGGTCCAAGGTCGATTCCACCCAAAGCCGCGGCCAAGTAATCTTAGGCAGTTAGTATTTATCCTTGAAACAATCTATATGAAATCAAGGAAATCCAGAAGTCTTCTAGTACTCCGTATTGCGGGTACATACATGCTGAAAGTGGCAGTGGTAGATTGAGATGGTAATAACGATGGAATATCTAGTGGTTTGGCCGAGAAATTGCCCTTTTCTTATAAAACCTTAGGAGCAGCCAAGTTGTTTGGAAGATAATTATCCATCTGCACAGGTTTGCAAGTTACCTTCGTTCGTTCAATTCTCCGTTGTTTTTTAAAAAAAAAATCAACTTCAAAGTTCTACACACCCCTGGCCCGTTTTTATCCTTAATGACAAAATCACAAACTATCAACATGAAGTACTCAATCGCTGTCGCCGCCCTCCTGGCCGGCTTTGCCGTTGCTGCACCAGCTACCAAGCTTAACGCTAAGCAAAGACTCGCTCAGCGCCACAAGAACGCTGCTCGTGCCAGTGACGAAATCTACGACGTGAACTGGGCTGGTGCAGCCCTTACCGGTTCTGGTTACACCGGGGTCTCTGCTACCTTCCCCATCCCTAAGCCAGCGGTCGGTACCACTGGAGAGACCTCCGCTTCCGAATTCGTCGCTTCTACCTGGATCGGTATCGATGGATACAGTTGTGATAACCTCTGGCAAGCAGGTGTTGATTCCTTAATCGAGAAGTCGACTGGTGCTGTCTCGTACTATGCTTGGTATGAATGGTACCCTGCTGAAACTCAGGCCATTGATTTGGGCACTCTCTCAGCTAACGATGTAAGTTTTTCCCTCCCATCAACATCTGTACTCGGATCTCCAAACGCAAACTAACAACTCTCAGGTCATCTCCATAAACCTCACCACTAGTGGCTACAACAAAGGCACTATCGTCATGGATAACAAAACCACCGGCAAATCCTTCACCAAGACCGTCTCTTCAAACCAAACCCTCTGCGGTACCAGTGCTGAATGGATCATGGAGGACTTGAGCATCGATTCCAGCGAGCTCGGTCTCGCAAACTTCGGAAGTGTAGTCTTTTCCGATGCCGTTGCGACTACCTCTTCAAATCAAGCCACCCCATCTGGTTCCCAGATCTTGGATATCGAGACTACCTCGAAGGTTATTCTGACCAAGAGTAGTGTTACTGATAATTCTGTTACTGTCACTTACATTTAAAGTTTTGGATGGGTATGCTAGTAAGTGATGATTGGAATTTTTGGATGAATGGATGAATGGGAGCATGTGGATGTGAATGTTTCGATTCTGTTTGTATACAATTTTTTCTAAAGGCGAGCAAATACAAAAGCGTTTATAATCAATTGGTATATGTTCAACATTTCAGTATGTAGTTGATGTCATGTGCCCCAAACTTTTTAAGTCGCTGAAGCCCTCCTTAATAGTGTAATACTAGGCTCCTATGTGTACTGTTTCAAGTTGCGATTATATTGGATGCGTTTTTGATTCTTTGACTTTTGGGTTCTCCTATATCTTTATACCAAACCTCAATACCGTAGCGGCGCTCGGAAGCGTTAGGCATAATTGTGGCTGTGCTGTGGCTAGCCACCCTTTTCCTCCAAACCTTATGGATATTCCTGCTCGACTACAACCAACACACGAAAAAATCTCCTACAATTCTAAACGGCTTTCCCATCCATCGACTGGTTGGTCAATTGAAGGCGGCCGCAACGATGCGCCAGCAGGGTCCCAATCAATCGATAGAGGTTCATGACTTCGATTATATCGGACGCCTTTGAACCAAAGTTCAAATCTTAGATCAGCCGGTGCAATTATTACGCGTACTGTGAAGGTAGCACTGTAATATTTCTTCCGTTGCCAGAGTTTTCCATTCTTCAGCTCGAATTCTTCGTCGGCGACTTCTTTCAGATCCGAATGTACTGTACACAGTTTTGATACACCCGCTACAGTTGATGTTAGTATGATGCACTTGGAACCACGGATTTAAGAACTTACGTTGTCTAAAACTTGTTGGGAGATTGTTACGATCCTCGAAAGAAACCACAATTATAACGTCCCACGATCGATTATTGTCTCCTGGCACGATCTTCCTTGTAAATAGTCTGTCTCTAGCGGAATCGGTCTCGATAGTATCACCCTTAATATTGTTAGCAATGAGAGTTCAGTGCTCGCAAACTAATGGTTTTGGAGCCTCTGTTTCCTGTACCTTTTTGATTATCCAGTCAATCTGCATCAAGGCCCATTTTTGCTTTTTATTTAACTGGTCAGTCACAATGGTTTCTCCAATGTGAATTTTTGGGTCGTATTTTTGACGACACAAGACACCGTAGCTGGCTCTCGCTCTGTTATAAAAACGTCAGTACGGATGTCCTTCGAGAAGTCTTGGAGATACAAACACTCTAGTCTTTAAAGTCGCCGCACCAGCTTTTATTCTCTGCCTTCTGTCTATTACCAGACCTTTCACTACCGAAAGCCGGGGCTCTTGAGATTTCAAGATCCTTATGCGATGTGCTATTCGGCGAGGATTTTGATAAAAATATTCCTCGATCTTTAATTTTACATAAGGAGATCCTCCGAGCCCTCCGCTCAAGACGAGAAACCTCTTTACTTTGTATCAGCATATGCTCATGTTTTTTCCTATCTCATTCTTCCCTGATCATTCAATTTACATACCACATCTTCATAGCTTCTATTTGTTTGCATCCAATCTAGTTGGTTGTCTATCTTACGAATTATGCCACCAATTTGCTGATCAAACAAAGACTGTATCTCTGACCTGAATGACGTTAATATTCATTACCATGAGTGTGTATGTGCATCTCATACTTTGAAAATTGCATTCTGCCTTTCTCAATTCGAAGTCCCTGGTGTGTTAAGTTCTTGTCAATTTCGAGACCCAGCTTATCAAGTCGCAATATATATGTAGAGTGGTTACCGGAGCTCGATCCAAAGTTATGTTTGATAGATTGAAAGGATGAGCCTATAGCTAGTTTGTGCGCTAGATTCTCTGGAAGCTCTATATCGGGATATGTATTTAGTCGCTTTTGGACGAGAAGTTCAAATGCTCGATCTATCATTGTAGACCCAATACCAACGCCCTTGACTGCTTTCACCTGCTTTAATGCTGGCCGTTCGGGATTTGGATCGGCCACTTCAACAAGGCCAAGGCTAAGCGTGGCTATTAGCAATTTTGATCCAACCCAAGTGAAAATTATCATCGCCAATTGAACTCGCGTAAGTACTTACTCAGTCGTTCCTCCTCCAGCATCGCAAATTAGAATAATATCTCCTTTCTCAAGTTCAATTTCAGAGTTCTTCGCAAAGTAAACAGCTGCCGCTTCCGCCTCTGTCAATTCCAATTTTGTTATATGTTTATCTGGGTTTTGAGACGTGAATCCTGCGGCAAGTATGGCCTCTTTGAATCTATTCACCGTATCTTGGGATTCCCAAGTAGTAGGAAGACTGAAGACAAACTCGACCTTTTTGTCCCTCCAACTCCCAGTAATAGCTTCAATACATAACTTCACGTGCTTATATATCTCACGCAGATAGTCCGTCACAAAACCCTTTGCTTGCTCAATTGTTTCTGGCATATTTCCCACTCCTTGTCTGCGAGCCATATTTAAACTGTGTTGGTCTAAGTAGATCTTGAAATGCTCTTTCACATCTGTGATTTCGAAATGTTCATCGTCGGGATCGCAAGCAAAGCCCCATATAGGTTCATTCCTATCATTTGCGTTGCTTGGATATGCGATCCTGGTTGGCACTTTGGTTTCTACCGAGTCTGGGGGTAATCCGGGCCATTCTTGGATGCTTTTGGTGGGATTGGTGTTGCTCATATTTGACCATACAACTCCTAGAAACGTCTTTAGCATTGTGCGCAGCTTAATAGGTTGGACTTACCAGTGTATGTTTGCCCAAAGTCAATACCAACAATGATATCTGGGATATTTTCATTGATTCGAGCCATCGTGTGCTTTTGGAGTCTCTTTACCTCTGAAAATACCCTTTTAAATCAAATCGAATGGGCTTAAAATTTGAAAACTCCAAGTGAGGTGGTGAACAAAGTATACCCGCCCCACAGAACTTCCCAATGTTCAACTGTTGTGGAACCAGGAGAAGACAATTTCCATTTCTACACAGGGCTTCTCGATGTTCAGACTCCAGAGTAATATTTCCAATTGAAAAGACGCTCAGCTATATTGAGTTGAAATCAAGAGAAAAATCACCAGGTCTTTTCCATCTATCTGATGAAAAGTCTAGATGCCACCGAGTTACATATCCTGCCCCCAAGTTCATAAAATCATTCCGGAGGCTTTTAATGGTGATCTTTTACCTACATTATCAATCTTAAGGATTTTATCCCTGCTTGGTTACATCTTCAATAATGCATCCTTCCCCTTTCATACTCTTGCAGCGGGAAGTATGCAAATGTGGAGGCGAAAAAACAGGGGTATTCTTTACCATATGGAGCACGTGCTAATTTATCCACATTTGCATATTTTTGGCGGCACAAAGACCAATTATTATCCTAGTATAATAAAAAATCCAACATTGAAAAATTGGCAGCACTGCGGCTGAAAGAAGGGGACAGAACAGTGTGAAAAGTGGTAGGGGTTATATAGTAGTTCTGGCCCCCAATATGATTCAGCCATTGAAGGAAGCCCATTGAAATATAAATTGCGGCACAGATTGATTAAAGGTCCATGCTGTGGAATGATAATAGCATGGATTACGTGAGTTTTATGGATCCTCAAACACGGATGGGGAAGTTCGCGAATTTTAGTTTGTTGGTGCTTGTTGGTAAGATCTTACATGTTGGTCTCCCACATCCAATCAAAGGCGCCATGTCGAATTGTATGGCAGAGCCTCATGGGTTTTGGGCAGTGGCATGCCCCCAACATTTTGATCTTTTGCTTTTTTATTTCTGAGATGTAGATTGGTGATGGAATTTGTATAACATTCTCAGATGTGAACTTAACAATGGCGGAAACTTCTACCTCTGCTTCCAGTGATTTTGCATCTAGTTCTTTAGCATCCACTTCTTTGGCATCTACTTCCTCTGCGCTTAGTTCCTCTTCGTCCAGTTCTTCAGTCTCTGATTTTCCACTGACAAGTTCTACATTTACGACATCTCCATCGGCAACGTCGACAGGCTCCAGTTCTTCTAGCTCCAGTATTAGTCCAACATATGGAAATTCTACTACCCCCGGAAACTCTACCATAACTGAAAACCCATCTACCCACCATGGCTCTACAATTTCCGGAGGAGCAGTGGCTGGTATTGCGATAGCTACATTTATTGTCGGTGCACTTCTTGGCCTCGTGGGCTTTTGGCTAGTTACAAGACGAAGCCAGCCATCGAGGAGGCCCAAGAAATCTCCTTCCAGTAATGGTTATAGCAGAAGAGACAGTTCCGCTCGTAATGGCGTTTTGACATCCAAAGATATTGAGATACCAATGCAAGACCACTCAGTCGGGGAGCGAGCGGACGATAGCCAACTACGAAATCAAATGCAGAATCTTGCAGAATTGATCTATCAACATGTCGAAAATCACTATACTACCGGTCCGTATACTGGAAAACCTAATGATCTCACGGCAGGGTTGACCAAATGTGGATATTCGGAACGGACCGAGCCTACTGCGTTTACGCTTGGATCTTTACTTGCAAATCCTAATGAACGACGAACGGCGATTAAAAGCCTGATTGCCTGGGTTGTTCTGAGGGGAGTAGAGCTAAGAAGTGGTTCGGAATATTCGTTATTGCCTGATGAGATCACTGGCTTCTATCGCACAGTTTCTAAAAGAGATGAGCGATTGAATGAACAAGATGGTATGGATTTTCCCTTTTTCAAAAGCATCCATTTGATTATTTATTATCTTGTTTATGAATAATTCCTAATTTTCGCACAAACAGCATTCGGCAAATCACTCTCTCGATGGCGACAGCTGTCTGCCCATCTCCTCTCTCCTACACATTCTCAACAGGATCCTTTAAAAAATCCCTCGATAACCAAAGTTGTCAACCTCCTAAATTCCATCTTACAACCATTCATCAAACCCAGTATTGGTAATTCACAATCACAATTCGAAAATCTAGCTTCAATCATCCATGAAGGAAAGGAATTTGGAATGCTGTTGTTGGGACAGCCTGGAACTTGGGTGTTTGGATGGGAAGTAACTGTGGGAGCGGGGGCAAGGACTAGAGATCAGATTGTGGTGTTTCCTAGTCTGGAAGAGGTCATTAATAGGGGCGGGAAAGAACTGAGAAGAGTTGTGAGTGAGCAGGAAAGGGAGGGTATATAAGAACATGCTATGTGTAAGGAGGTGATACTGTGGGAAAATTTGAATTAATGCTGCTGCGCGGTAGTGATGGTACCAGGCTAATTTGAGTTAGATGAAGAGTAAAGCTTAAGGTTATTAAGTGTAATACAAGCAGGGTGCCTAATAGTCAGGGCTGCAGTCCAATAATGGAGGGTTTTGGATTCCTAAATTATTTTACAAATTCAAACATTCAGAACATTCACGTAGATTCATAAACCTTCAAGCATTTAATATATTCCTGACGTTAAAATCTTTTCGATCATTAAGTGCTTTTCGAACACTAAAAGCATTTCGAACTTTTATCCAGTCTGTCAGTCCGGACTATTGGATACCCTGAGTACAAATAACTACAGTGTTGTTAACAAAAATTGCTCCATCTGTTAGCGAATTAGACATTAGCTCCAACACTCGGGTGCCTAATCAAGAGGATAAGTACTACATGCATACTTCGAAGGCCCACAAAATACGGAAATCCTGCCGTCATCCTGTCATACTGGCCGTGCAGTCTGAGGGCTTTAGCGGCTGAGTGCTTGCACATACAACAGAGTCTGATGACTACACCCATGTAGATCTTGTTTCTTATCATCCTCTTTCTTCTTCTCGCCTTCTTTGGTCTTTCACAGTAGTATTAAAGTCTTCTTCCAAACTCAAGGGGCTGGACATAATACTTCTGTAATTTCTGGATTCTCTTGAATTTCACCTTATCTATCTCATAATGCCTGACCCTGTCACTGTTGGCACAGTTGCCAGTGTAGCTTCGGTAAGCAAAGCATGCCTTTCTTTGATCTTGGACCTTACATACAGAATAAATACCATATTTACTAGATCCAATCTTCATAATCGTACAATCATCGCTATGAAGACTTTAAATATACTAACTAGCCAACTCGCTAGGCCATATCCAACTCAATCGCCGTCGCCAAATTCACAAAAGAGATCAAAAACACCCCCGCAGACGTAAAAACCTGCTTTGCTCTTACCCGCCGCGTCTCCACTGATCTCGACCACCTCATTCTTCTCCGCTCCCAACACTCTAAATATCTTTCTGAAAACCCACTTGCGTTGAAAAGATTAGATGGTATCATCAGTGATGCGCGAGAAAGCATTTTGGAGATAAGTAAGGTGTTGGAGGGGTGTAGGAAAGAGGTTTATGAGGGAGAACACATTCCGTTTAAGAAGAGGATTAATTGGGTATTGGGGGATGGAGCGGCGTTTGAGAGGAGGAGAGGCAATTTACAGCAGCAGCATGGGACGGTTTTGGCGGAGATGAATTGGTTGAGGGGGTTGCAGGTGGGGAGGGAGGTAGAGAGGAAGGTCGAGATGGAGTTTGAAAATGTGGAGTTGTTGAGTGGGGGGAGGAGGATGGGGAATAAGGGGTCGCATTCGCGAGTGGAGAAGAGTGTGGAGAAAATTAAGGTGGAGGAGTTGGATGTTGGTGGAGATGTGGATTTTGAAGAGCGGGACGTTGGTGGAGACGTGAAGGTTAAATCGCCGGTTGTGGAGAAAAAGCGAGTGAGGAAGCCGGTGGCTGTTCCGAGCGAACGTCGTGCAAAGGTCAGTCAGATTGAGGATGTAGAAGACGAGGATTCAGAAATGGCTTTTTATAGAGATCTCAGAAAGCAAGAAGAGGAACGACAAAAGAGGATAGCTGCGAGAAGGAAGGCGAGGAAGGTCTGATGGTCAATTATATAATCTTGTCAGTTTAGGGTTTTCAGCTCTGCTGTAATATTTGGTCGTTTGGTTAAGGAGTGCTTACTATGCGGAGGTCTATTAAATAATTGACAGATCATGGAGAATAAACAAACAGAGGCAAGAGCTCTTGGAGGGAAGAGCATTCCTCCATCTGATTATGCCCTAGAACTAAGCTACAGTAACTGCATGCGATATTAGCCCATAAAGGATATCACATTTGAGATCAGGGTGCTCAATGTTCCGAATTGTCAAACCAGGTTAAAGGCGTTCATGTCAAAGGCTTTTAATTTTCACAGATGGTTTGTTATTTGGATTGATTTATTAACTCAACGATTGTCATAAAACTACAGTAATTCCCTTATTTAGCTAGTTCAGTAGTAAAATTGATCCTTCTTAGATCAGTCCTTATTAGTCCCATCATCTATTACTGGCAGGATCACAAGCCACGTGGTTTATGAGGCACCCGCACATCTGGCTCCCGGACCGTAAAGTCTATTGACATACCATCCAAACACCCACTTTCATATTGGATGTCGCACATCGTGTTCGGATCCACGTCATCTTTAAATAGATCTCCCCAAGCCTGTCGAATGTCTGAGAATTGACGCTCGAGATCATTCACTAAATCTTTAAAGGCATCCTTGAAGGAAGCGCATCTCTTCGCCTCTAAAATCCTGTCCAGCTTCTGAAGCTTTATTTCTCTTGGGTATTCTATGCGCAAATTATCTATACTTCGTTTGCCGAGTCGGAATTCCTCTTCGGTTGTTGAATCCTTATCGCGTTCAAAGGCAGCAGCATACTCCTCAACTAGAATGACCAGTCTAGTTATACTCATTAATTCTTTGTGGGAGACATCCTTCCATGAGTGTCGAGTTGAACATGGATCAAGAAACCGATCCTCGACCTTCTCATCCTTGATACCTGATACCAAGTGCCGAGAAGCACTGACGATACGGTCATATTGATGCTGGAGGTATCCCACGATTTCGGCTCTAATCGATTTGAACTCTGTACTTTCGAAATTTTCGGAGGCAATGAATGCTTTTCTTAACGCAAGATCAGAAAAGCTGTGTCTATAGGGATACAGTAGCCCAGGTTGGTGGCCCGATTCCTTTCTTGCACCAGCGGACATCTCCAATTTCCATGGAGCAAGATATTCAAAGGATTGCGCAAACCTGACTAGGCGCCTGTACATCTCATCTAGTCTATGTGAGTTGGTTAGTGCTCACGAGTCCATGCCTATTGCTTGCAGAATCTCATGACATACCGCTCAACTGCTCCGTTACCCTCTACCAACTGCTTCAAACTCTCACAAATCTCTTGACTCGGAAAATTCGATTCTTCGCTGCCAACTGCCAAATGCATGGAATCAGCCCGGGGATTGTTTTAGCCCTTCTGGTACGGAAAGTCGTCTGAGTTGGTCTTCCTGATATTTAATCTTCCCACGTTTCGCAGAATTGACAAAGGCTGCAAAAACTTCCCTAGTTCTATAGGCTTCAACTCTTCATCATCCCTGAATTTCCTGGCCGAGAAAATTATCTCAAGCTCCTTGAGAGGGATAGTGGATAATTGCCTAAAGAAGTAACTAAAGGCAAATTGTTCCCCTGTTAGCAGGGTCAGAACAGGTCTTTTGTGAGTGTCGACAATCAGTTTCCACCGCTGAGCTTTTTCGAAAGCTTGTGGCAATTTCGCCATCACAGTGTCTTCAACACGAGTGCCAAATCCTGAATGATTTCTGAACAAAGGACATATTGGCCAATTCTCAGAGCGATGACCCGTTTGTCGTTCCAGTAGATTCAACATGTTTTTGTTGAAGCACGCAATAAATGGCTGAGAATGCAAGATTTCACATCCCTCTATATTGTTCCGTCGACTGACCCTAAGAATAGCAGGATGTAGATCATAGTGGACGAAAAACTCTCGATGATCCCGGGATTCACTGTCTCCAAGGACGGATTCCAGTTTTCCTAAAATTGGGTTTACGAGCAGGTACTTGTATATTTCGTTTCGGATTTCCAATGGAAGTCTGTTCAGCCTTGGAGGTAACTCGTGTTGATCTGAGGCGGTTCTTGTATCCATTTCGGTAGGCTTTTGGGGTTTCGATTTATTGGAAGTACTTGGAAGTTCGATTTGTTGCGAGGGAACTGGAGATCACGATTTGGTATCTTTTCCGTTCATGGCTGCTCTATTCAAATGTTGGGACATTTTAATGTATGGGGTTTCAATGACTCCTAGAGTCACTTCTTCATTACTCTTTGAGTCAGATATTGTGATTCCAGATTTTCACTTGGTCTGAGTGGAGTTTGATATCGGAGTCAGCTCATTCACCTAGGATCAAGTAATGTCTTATGATTGTCATATCAACAATACAAGAATTTAGTTCTGTGGAGTCTTGGATATCTTGTAATGACTGAAACACCCCGACATATTCACGATCTTATATCAGCGGCTATCGTATATAATTTTACCTTGCCTACTCGTTGGCCAATCTTTTTGCTTCCATTCAATACTAGTTATCTCAACAGGTCCCCGCAGATAATCTATATACAAAGCAGATCCTTCGAAATCTGAATGGGTCCTCTACAAATCAGATACAAATAATTTGCAAATAATCTGCAAATCTACAAATCCAAGTTCTACAGATTATCCGCAGATTATATGATATATACATAGATTTATAAATAATCACTTAATTTGTGAAGCTATTCCCGCTTTTGTAAACCCATAAATCTACACATATACTGTATAACCCACAAGTTATCCACAGATTATCTAACCTGCAGATAATTCACAGAGTATCTGCAAATACTCCATACAAATACAGATCCTTCAAAACCTAAACATATACTCCACAAGCCAAATCGCACCTACCCTCAATCAGTCCTCTGCAGTACAGATTATCCGTACCGCCCCGCGGGTCCCGGGTTTTTTTTGAGGGACCTAGCACTGAATATCGAGCAGGCTACTGTGTATCAGCCTTTGCCCACACTAGGAGTCCATGAATTGCGTATGGCATTGTACCCCGCAGTGCTGCTGCCCTATACATGACGGCAGAATTACATGGCTCGGTAGTAGACGGCTCTAGGTATAGCACTTATTAAATATATAAGCCTTCTGGCCCTCCTGGCTGCCCACCCTTCGAAAAATACATCCACTTCTACATCAAAATCAACATTCACGTATGCTACATTCAACCGACTTTACTTCATATCGTAACGACATTATTACAATTGGCAAGATCTTTTCCATTGCCATTAACACTCTCTAGTATTCAAAACCATATATTTATCATTCGAGAGCACTTCGATATAAGAAGTGATCTAGTGATCTAGCACTAGTATATTCTCGAATTAGCAGAGATTAGTTACATCTCCTGATCAGCACTAGTAACTACTTTCAGGGGTGTGTCACGCAAAATTATACTATATATACTCAGTTAACCAAAGCGTTAATTGTAGCGTTACTGTTTGCGCGATAATAAATAAATAGATAAATATGGTATAGTAGGTATAGTAGGTAGGTGGCGACCTATAGGGCTGATGATAGCAATGGGATGTAGGTGAAAAAAATACGAATCATAGGGGTGGGATGTAGTCGTTCATGGGGTATTTGCTTTAGTCATTACAAATCCATGGTATCCATAGGTGAGTTAACGAGATAAAGCAGACTTGTATACAACTTTGGCATTTTGTCATGTTGTGAATTTAGTCTAGGTTTGGGCTATAGTATCTCAATCTCATACGATTGCTTCTTACACCAGTGAGCATTTTCATTCCAACCTCTATAGCCCTACAGAAAACAAAAAGCAGTAAAATCATGAGCCAAAGGCGTAGAATGCTTCCGACGTCATTGAATCGAAAGAAGGTGGGCCGCTAAAACTTTAGCGACGGTCACGTGTATTTCCATCTGAACTACCCGTGGACTAGCATTTGATACTTCAACATCTTCCCAAAGAGAAACCGAAGGTTAAAGCTCTCAATCCTATTATAATACTAAGTACTACTAAGTATTACTTCAATCGAAGTTCTTTATATTATTTAATACAGAATTGAATATAAAGAGTTCTTTCCAAAGAAAACCTAAAGGTTAAAGTTCTTAATACTATTATAACACTAAGCACTACCAAGGATTACCTCAATCGACCTTCTTCATATCATTCAATACAGAATCTAACATAAAAACTTCTTCCCCAAAAAAACCTAAGTGTTAAAGCTTTTAATACTATTATAATACTGGATATTATTAATTATTACTTAATCGACTTTCTTCATATCATTCAATACGGAATCTAATATAAAAAGTTCTTTCTAAATAAAACCTGATAATTAAAGTTCTTAATACTATTATAATACTAAGTACTACTACGTATTACCTTAACCAACCTCGTCCATGTCATTCAAAACGGAATCTAAAATGACGGGTTCGAATCAGATGGCTTTGGTAAGTAACTCCCAAATTGCCCTTATCTCCTTTATTTTATCCACGTTGTCCTTCACATACTCATAAAACTCCCATCCATTGTCCTTCACACGTTCACACAATGCCATCCACACATTGCCCTTCATGCACTTGGACACAATGCTCTATTGCTCCACCCTTCTGCTCTCATTATCCTCAACTAACCAATGTTCAGGCACAAAAGCAACTCGCGGGCCATCGATCTTCTTCACGTTACGCCCCTCATTTTATGAAGTATTACGACTGGCTTTTTGAGAAGTCTTACGACTGGCCTCTTATGAAGTCCATTGAGGAGCCGACTGTCGACTCGCCTGGTATAAATCAGCCTGTATCCCCAGCTGCTCGAATCTCAGTTGTGAAAACCGAAAGAGGGTGCTCATGCCCTCGCTCTCGTTGGTCTCCAAGCCCAAGCCGGTCTTCGCCTTGCTTGAAAAGAAAAAGGAATGCCGCTGAGTACAAAAAAAGGTTGAAAAGACAGAGGGAGGAGGTCCAGAGGGAGAGTCTTTGTTCGCAATGTAAGAAGCACGCGATTCAGGAATATATTCGGACACAGGAAATTCGGCATAAATGTCGCATAGACAAGATTATTGAGCATTCGGAGGCGAGTGTGCGCAGACGATTCTTGGAAAGTGTTCGGGGGAACCAGAGTTTCTGAGAGATATTTGTCATTTTCTCTAATTGTTGTAGGGTTCTTCACTGCGGCTGTTAGAATCCTTAATATTGATTGAATAAAGGATGCGAACTATACCAAATACTCTAAATATCATATCTCCAAAACATGAAAACTGAAATTTGCAAATTGTCAGAAGCGAACACTGGCTAAGTATAAGTCTACAACTCCAGACATGGCACTTGCCATTTATGCTGCACGTCCTGCGGGTGATATTTTCCTTGCTAGAGTTCAATTGAATAGGGTATTTGCTTCTTTCTATGACAATATCTTTGCAGCTGATAAACTCATGAGTGAAGCAATAGTATACACGGCCTCAGCCAACCATGCTCCTGCGTGCATGCTAATGACACATCTTAGATAAATCATTCCTTCACTCATTAATCCATGCCGCCCTCTTAAACCAATTCGCTAGTAACATTAGAAAATTCTCCCTTCTCCAACTTTGTCTTCCAGAATATTGGGTTGGTATCGTTGAATCCATGCTTGACCCATCCGTCTTCCTTGACATGGTACAAATTGATAAAACCTCCGGAGTAGGCATCTCTGTGTGTGGCAGCCAAAATACTTCTTCTTCCCAACTCCAACGCGGCTTCTTCGCTCAAATCATACGAGTATTCAGCATCTAACACACCATATGCGAATGTTTGACCAGATCCAACACAAAACAGGTTTCCGCTCAATCTTGTTCCGTCGGAATCGATGTAGTAAAGTGCAGGCCCCTCTTCCTTTGTAACGCCGGCGCACATAGTTCCCATAGACAATCCCATACCTTTGTATCTGTAAACGAGGTTTGCAAGAATCTTAGATGCGGCTGCGACGGAAATGCGGCGTTTATGACGAAGTTCGTGAAGTCTGCATTGCATACCGAGATATGCGAGCCAATATTGACAATCCTGAATGTCAAACAGATTAGCCATGATCGGGGAAAGAAACAAGAGAGTTGTAATTTATCGACTTACAGCAGCACCACCAGCCATTGTACCCAATAAACAGTTGTTAATCTCAATGACCTTCTTGACCGTTTGACTTGCGATCCAGTTGCCAGCTGTTGCTCTGGAATCTGTCGCTACAATGATTCCACCTTGAAATCTGAATGCTAGAGTCGTGGTACCGTGTGCGATCTTAATGGGGCAGTTTGGGTTCGCATGGTCATCAGTAGCTGCTCGGAGCCAAGCCGATGGCTAGAGGTGGCCTTGATTAGCAATTTTTACATCGAGGGTTCATAGTAAGTATTGCGAAGACAACGTACATGTGCGACAGGGGGCATGGCGAATTTCAAAGACAAGCCTGGAGCTGGTTGGTATAGCTCCATCTGGTCTTCTTGAGGAGCCTCTCGTTCGTACGACGGAGTACTGTATTGTGCTACTAGGGAATCCATTTCTGATATGTAGGTCGAATTGTAAGTTTTGAAAAGGTCAAGAGAAGAATATAACAGAACTGCGAAGTTGATGTTGTTGATGGATTTGGTATTGTTTGTATATCAACTGATAGCTTAGAAGCTTATTAGGCAACTTGAGTTTCGCGTCAGTGCCCAGGGTGGGCGGTAACCTCTTTTCTGCCAAGTCTTACTTAATATAGTCTAGCGCGTTCTATCGCTCTATCACAAACATTCTTATCGGGGCAATCCATCTTTCATAATGAAACTTAAGCTTCACACAGTTGGTATTTCTTAGGAATTCTCTGAGGGTGAGGATGAGGGTGAGGATGAGAAGAAGGGAAGGATAAGGCGAAGGAGAGACAGAGATGGAGACGGAGACGGTGACATAGACATTGTCCAAGGGTATTTCCCCTCCATCTATGACCCGGTAACTGGTGACTCGGCAATTTGACTTCCATTTGAATTTACACAAACTACGATGCTTCCGAACATTCAATATCAATCTACTTAAGCATTTCGAGATAGGGAAACACAGGCTGGCTTTCACATTATCCCAATCCACATTATTGTGCAAACGAGCCGGACTCACTAACTATCTAGGGTCGTGTCGCACACACTCTCGAGGCACGTTACGAAGAAGAGGATCTTTCACCATTATCGCCACTGGTACCGCGATTACCAGCGGATATGATATCGACCCGAAAGAACTACACCTTTATTAACTAGGTCTTCACATCTTCATTATACGCCAACTATCAGATTTAAAAATGCTTGGTGATAGAAAGGAAAGACCATGGTGCTCCTCAGTCAAACGATTAAGCCTATCCTACTTCATATGTGTGCCCAGGTGGTATCTATCTCATGTATTTTGTCTCGAGAGTTGATCCGAATTCTTGTGCTTTACAGTACTTCACATCGAACTCAACCCTTCATTGCTACTTAGCTCGAATGCTACTGATGCAGTGAAGTATATAAGAGTATGCCAAACCATTCGGTTCGTACCATTACCCCCTAATTATGATAGGTCAATGTATTGTTCAGGATACATGTGAAGCTTTTTGTACGCCATCGTCGACTTGCTCTTTTACTTCCTTTTAACCGTCGGGTTGAGCTCCAGAGCTCCAGTCTACTCGTATAACTTTCTGCTATATTGCAAGACTTTAGTTGATCGATTTGAACACCCTTGGCCCCAGAGTCGAAAAAGTCAAGAGATATTCACCGTTGCATCATGAAAAGAAGAGGATTGGGGCATATACGCAGATCTTTACGAGATTGAGATATCCTTATATTTACGGAGTACCGGTACAGCTGTCCAGTGACACCCCAGATCTTTATCAATGTTCTGGACTCTTTATCGAGATTGCATTTGAAAAAGATCAATTGGATGTCAAAGCTTTGTAATACATTACCACACTCCATTCAGAATTTCAGACAGAACTTTCAACTCCTTGTCAAACTTCTTGTCAAACTTCTTGTCAAACTTCTTGTTCACTCATCTATCCACCTATCCTCTGGGATGAGTCGGAGGTTACCCTACACTACTGTATGCAGCCTCGAGACTTCCCGTCGGTGACTAAAATACGTCAGTTTGTCATACACTTTGTATCATGAAAACTTCACGATACACAATTTTGGGAAATATCACTTATCACTTCACTATCACGCTTCCGTGTCTAAAAACTTCAATCCGAAAATCTTTTTAATTGTTCCGATCACATCTCGACTGCTTGCCGTTAGCGATACACCCCCAACTTTCCGTCCCGGTGTATAGGCACTCACCTTCTTCACTATTGTGCATTCGGTCGTTTTTCAATAAATAGATCCTTTTGTACGTCCTTGTACGAGTGTGACGCTATCGCGGGGATTCACCAGCACAAATCGGAATTGTTAGGGCAAAAGCCGTGCATTCGTCCTAAGTATTATCCATTCTAACATCCGGTGACAAAGTGAAATATCTTATACCCATCCTTCCATTCCCAACTTTCTTGAGTTTTTGGGTTTGTGGATCTTGACTCATCTCGTTGATGAGACTCGTTCACATCAATCATGCTTTCATCCTCAGAACGCAAACGGATCCGCGAGGTTCGCCGGTACTACAAAAGATCTCCCGATGACCCACCTATCGCAGGTGAAAGTGCGCCAGCCGAGAGTCCCGAGACAGTTCGGTCCGTAGAAAAGGCGAGCAGCCCGAATAGTACTTTGACAGCCTTGATGCAACTAATCACGTGGCGTCTCGGTGCGGGACGGGCGATGGTATCGGTTGTAGATGACAATGCACAAGTATTTACGACTCCAATCAAGAATTATCACCATAGCGAGCTCACTCTTTACAGTACTTTCTCGCGGAAGCAACAAAGACACTGGATTTGTCAGACTCCTCAAAACATGATCCGGGGGATGACTTATGGATGGGTTGTGGAGGGTAAGATCTTGAAGTAATAATTGTGGGGATTCTTTCTGACTATGATTAGAACTATCCGCAGTCAAGCTCTCTGTGCAGTGAGTTTTCTGTCCACTGATCGCTCGTCACTAACACATTGTGACTAGTACACGATAGAAGTTGTCCCTGAACCAAATCATTATGCCTGTTTTAGTGTCCCGGATCTATTGGTGGATCCCAGGTTTTGTAACTTGCCTTATGTTGCAGGAGGGCCAAAATTTCGATACTATGCCGGTACTCCTTTGATTAGTAATACTGGGATACCGATCGGAAGTGTTTTTGTCATTGACCCAAGACCACGCGAGCCAGCAACGAGGGCAGAGATCGAATTTCTCGGATTGATGGCAAAAAATGTTATGGAATACCTTGAAATGAAACGAGAAAGCGTGCAATTGCGACGCAATGATGTCATGTCCAAAGGGTTGGCCGCGTTAGTTGAGGGTCAAAGTAGGATTCCACGGCAGATAGTACCAGATATCGTCGTCAAGTGCCAAGAAGTCAATGGGGCCCGCCCGGTAGAAGACAAAATGACTAATACCAACTTGACGAGTAGTCTAAATGTCGTTGATACATCTTTAGCTACGGTCGCTGAGCAATCATTGAACAACATAGTGGGACTCCCACACTCACTTGTTGGTGAGAACCTTCTATATGATATCTCTTCTAATACTCCCATCGGGCCATTGTCATTGACCGATGCCCCGGCCACCCATGACCGAATACTGTCACGAGGTGCTAATTTGCTGAGAGAATCCCTTGATGTTGATTATACAATTTTCTTTGATATGAGTATCGGCTTCTCAACCAGTGTCGACAATGGGCAGAGCGAGGAGGTTAGATCTCCCGACGATACAATTTTCGATGCATCAGATACGAGCAATGACTTCGCCCCAACTCCTGCCCATCTTGTTCAAGAAAATGACCCCAATCTTCCGAATGTATCTGCCCGACGTTGTTCATTAAACAGACGGAGTAATGAAGCAGGAACGGCAAAAGTCAGAAGCTTCTCTACTCCCACGGCTTCCTCATTGGATGGCAATACCCTATCTTGCAGATTGTACCGAGCGCCAAATGAAAAAGACCTGCAAAGACTATCAAAAAGATATCCTAAGGGTAAAGTATGGACATTTAATGGCTATGATTCTGAATCTTCCGAAGGCGAGGACTCACCACCATCTGATCAAATGTTCGCTATGCAACTCAATCGAAATCAGAGCCGTCGAGTCAGGAAGACTGATCGTAGTATACTAAAGCAATGCTTTCCCGATGCTAGAGAGGTTCTTTTTGCTCCACTTTCAGAAGCAGGGACTGGGTTACCAATAGTAGCATGCTTTGCAGTATCGTTACGAGACATAGCGATCTTCACCTCTGATACAGAAAAAGCATTTGTTCGAGGGTTCCTGAATAGCGTATCTATCGAATATAATCGAATATCTATTGCTGCTGCCGATCGTCAAAAAGGGGATTTCATATCAAGCATATCGCATGTAAGTGACCCCATTCCATCTGCGTACTTGCCTGGTATCAAGTTCATTTTCATAAATTTGTGGATTACCAATTTTCGTGGCACAGAAGTACTGCCATTTTGATCACTACAGTAGTTTATATAGTCAATCCCTTGACTCATGTGATCTTCAGAGCTATAACTAACAGGTTTCGGCGCTTCCATTACATGGCGTCCCAAGACGCCATGTAATGGGAAATGTGCCGAATAGGAATTACGATCACCGCTTCATGGTATTCTAGGATCTGCCGGTATTTGTGTTTTCTTGGTTGGAGCAATGGAAA
Source organism: Myriosclerotinia duriaeana (assembly GCA_002162615.1). Lineage (NCBI taxonomy): Eukaryota > Fungi > Ascomycota > Leotiomycetes > Helotiales > Sclerotiniaceae > Myriosclerotinia > Myriosclerotinia duriaeana. The sequence continues at coordinate 1,311,847 of NGKI01000012.1, read as the reverse complement.
TTATTTCTAACTAATTTAATAGAGCTCTTAAGCGAGACAAATCTTGATAACGGCCAATTCGAGCTTTGCTCCACTGTTGAAACCTGTGGCCGAGTGCTCCAGGAGACCTTAATGGACGTCCTTGAATACTCTAAAGTGCGTACATTTTCTTTTCTACTTTAACACTATTCATGGACAAAGAGACTGTGAAATATCTATGTATTATGCCAACTACACAAAGCTAATATTTCTAGCTCAATAATGTAATGAAGAATAAAGGAGATGTGGTAAAGGCTCCGTATACAAACGGGGATACCTCCCATTCTCAACAAACAAATGGTGAGAGTCTTAATCGTGGCGATATAGTTTCACTGCCTCTAGATCTTGCTAGAATGTGTGAAGATTCGGTGGCAATCGTTGCCGCTGCATACATGCACCACAGCACAAATTCAGATCATCTTCTTTACAGAGTAATGCAACCTCCTGGAACGACGAACAGATCAGAAGAACAGATATTGTACAAATCTAGCTCTGTCACTGTGTCTCTACATATTGCATTTGAAGATTGGCACTACTACTGCTCTCCAGGATCCGTACAACGAATTATCATGAATCTTGTCGGTAACAGTTTGAAGTATACATCGGCAGGCTTCATACATATATCCTTAACTGTCGAATCTCCAAGAAATGACAGTAACGAGGTACTAAGCTCACAAGATATGTCTAGCGATGGTGACTTGGTGGTACTCAGAGTCAGCGATAGTGGCAAGGGTATTTCTAGCGAGTTTTTGAAGAGTAAACTCTTCATAGCCTTTTCTCAAGAGTCGTCACTAGCACCGGGTACCGGTAAGGATTAATAATCATGTCTGGAGTCGTATGATATGCTAATGTGTTTGAGGACTTGGACTTCATATCGTAGACTCTCTCGTGAGGATGTACAATGGGACCATTGATGTTCAAAGTCAGATTAGTCGTGGGACTACGGTTACAGTCAAACTGCCTCTAACGAAAGCATTACCTAGTTCATCCTCAACCATACCTACTGATTTATCTCCCAAGGATCAAGTTGACAACGTCAAAAGACTGCTCGAGCAATCAAAGTATTCAACGTTCTCGACGCATGGCTTTGAGTCGTGCACTTCTGGTCATCTGAAGAAAACCCTACATGCCTATCTTACTGATTGGTTTGGTATGAATTATGATGGTGATCGCGTTGCTGATATTGCATTTGTTACTGAAGAGAGACTCGAAGTATTCCTTTTGGACTTAATGAGAGACTCTTCATTCAAACCCTCATTTATAATAGTGTTGCGTTATGTGCCGAGTCACGGCTTCACATCACAACAAAGCTCGGGTATTGGGATACCTCTTGAAACTCTTACGGTACCATTTGGCCCCTGGAAATTGTTGAAAACACTACTCGCCTGCCTATGCCCTAAACAATCCTCGCCAAAACCTTCACCCATATCCGAACCGAAATATGTTTACACAAGCCCTTTAGCTTCTCCGGCGCACGATATTCAAAAGGAGCTGGGCGTCCCTAACACCAAAGCTGTGGAAGGTGGAGAGCCTCCTGATATATCACCTTCTATAACTCAAATTCCGTTGAAGCCTCCCCAGCCTACAATTCTTTGCGTTGATGACAACCCTATCAACCTTCGGCTCCTCACAGCCTACTTCCGCAAGCTGAAGTTTGACATCACGTGTGCAGAAAACGGGGCCGTGGCCTTCGAAAAGTATCGTCTAAAAGCTAATGGATTTGATCTCATCTTCATGGGTACGTACTCTCTTGTGATCTCGTCATACTCTTCTATATAGCAACCCCCTTACGAAACAGTGTATATACATGCCTCTTTGAAAGCAAGCTAATTCGTATGATCAATCGCAGATATTAGCATGCCGATCTGCGATGGCTACCAATCTACACGCATGATTCGATCCCTCGATAAACTTCAACAAAGCATCAGCCCTACCCCATTACCACCAACTCGTATCGTCGCACTCTCAGCCGCATACACAGATAAAGATGTAGAAAAGGCAAAGGCGGCGGGTGTTGATGATTTCTATACGAAGCCGATGAAAGTTAGTAGATTGGAGTCGTTGATGAAGGAATGGGGGTATTTGAATTGATTGTCTGCGGAACGAAGTTTTTAAATTGAGGGAAAAGAGGTTCCGGGATGCATCTGGGTAATGGGTGACACTAAGAATAATAGAGAGGATAAGCGACAAAAGGCTGGGGCTGAAAGTGGCCATGGATGACGAAGAAGATTAGAAATTACGTCTACAAAAGGTTGCCCGAGAGTTCGGACACATAAAGTGGTAGCAACATACTGTAGCTCAGCGCATCTCCAGTGTACTTATTGGTAGTAATATCAACATTTTTCAAACTTCCCACACTACTTTCTACCATACTTCGATTAGTTTTCACTCTCACTATCCATGCACTATCATATATCCTGCAATTTCGCCTCAAAATATTGCACGAAGTCACAAATATGCAAAAAATAATGGTAAGGCAATAACGACAGTGTAAAGCAACTATGTGTTGTAAATTGCTAAAGGTTTAAGTAAAGTGGCAAGTGCCAACTCGTTTCAATGTGTAGATAAGGTATATGGCTTGTGTAGGAAGACTTTTAAGGAACCAACAGAATCCTACCTTTGCTTCTCGCAAGAGTTGAGTTCGTTAGATAAAAGCTCTACTGTCGCATCATAGTTACCTGGCTCCGAAACCGTAAAAGATGAAAAACGTGTATTGGTATTCGAACGATTATCAGGCTGCCCAGACCGACCAAGAAGCAGCGTTGATTGGATTTGCAAAAGCCGACCGAGAACGAGGCAATAATAATAATAATAATAATAATAATAATAATAATAATTATGATGTCATTGTCATTGTCATTGATAGGCTGCCGCGAAAATTACCCGCAACTCAGGGGTATCTGCGGATAACACGCCTTGTGGAATACCAATTGAGAGGTGTACCTGCTCCGCAGGTTACTCATTGGATAATCTACCCGCCCCGTAGTATTTTTGCAGGTAACTATGGATATCTGTTTGCATAGATATATGATTAGTATAAATATTAATCAGAAATTTGGGAATGGCTTCAGAAATCGAGCGAACAAGTAAAAATTGGCAAGTTATCTGCAAATTATCTGTACATTATTTGCAGACAACTCACTAACCCGCAAATATCCGCAAATCATCTGCAAATAAATCGCGGGTAATCTACCTGCTGGAATTTTCGAAATGTCCGCTCCGCAAGCGAATTGTCCGCGGGTAACCCGCTAGACCTATTATTCGCCCTACATGTACCCGTTGCGCAGCCAAGGCCGCAACACTCACCAGAACGTAATGCAGCGAATTATTGGAAGGATTTATATAAAAGAATGCGGACAGGGAGATTTTATTTCTCCGAAGAATTGTGGGATATTGTTCGACGGTGGAGACATGGGGTAGAAGAACAACCAGTACCGAGTCTCCCTATGACATCAACTGTTCCCAGATCGGAGACTTTAGACTATATGAAGTTATGAACGCTGAAACTTTACAGCGTCAATCCGGATTACCATGTCCATTTCCCCCGCTAGGAGCTACGTCTTCCCTCCTATGTTCGCCGCGTGGTGAGGCCAAGCGCTTGCTAAAGCGACCCTTCGAAAGTTAGGATGAAAAGGGGGTTCTGGGCAAGAGAAGAGGACCAAGAATGGTGTAAATACTATTGATCTTGAGACAATCACTATAGATGACTAAATACATGACGATAAAGTGTTATGGCATGGGAAGTTAAGAGGAGCTTGATACTTATCAAAGGGGAGTGACTCGGTAGTGACAAGCCACAACGAAACATAATGCTGTGAAGAATATACACTTTTCAAAAGGATATCCGATTGTAGTACTTTGGCAAAAGGGAATAGAGATTTCTGGATTTTTGGCCTTAAAATGTGTGAAATATGAATTTGTGGAAGTAAGGATATGGTGAGATTAAGATACCATGAATATCGGAATCGGAATTCAAGATCTGTCCAATGTCCGCTTGAGAATTGGAGTAGTGACATTTTGCTTATTGATCTCTTCAATATTTCCTCTCGCGATAAACTTACAATGTTCCCAATCTCCTCTTCTATTTTCCGTACATGAAACAATTCCGTACAGAAGAAATCAACCATCAAAAATCGAAAGCCTCTCTCTTTCCTTTCGTTTGCACAACCAGTCTACCACGTGCCCTTTTAGTTAGTGGGAAGGCTTGATTGCGAGGGCTGCTAGGAAGATGGAGGAGTCTTCTGTGGAGAATACTGTGGCACCCAAGATTTCAAGACATGGGAAGTCTTGTGTTCATTGTGCTAAGGCGAAGGTCAAGTGCACGGAAAGGAGTGGTGTTGTCGGTGTTTGTGAAAGGTATGTAAAGATATCACGTGATTATTTTCAGGTTCCACGGTGGTGGGATTAGCACGTGGGCCTGCATTGGATTTGGAAGATGCTTTCTCAGATTTTCTACCTCTGCTATGAGACTTTTTCCTCCATAGCGTTTTATGAGTAAACATATCTAAGAAAGAAACTTACTCCACTAGATGCCATCGACTTGCCAAGGACTGTCAACCAATCACAAGGGCGAAAAGAAGGAAGTCAACCAAGAGAACCACAGCCGCGAAGACAGCGGAACTTGAGCAAAAGCTTGATGGAATAGTTTCCTTACTGACCGCAGCTACTCAAGTTCACAACACGCCTTCTCCGACTGTATCGGATCAAACTGGGCCGTCGGATCCTAAAGGGAATACTCAAGGCTTTGGGTATCAAGGTGGTCAAAATTTTTGCAACCCGAACCCTCGTGTGAGAGGTCTTGAAGTTGCCGACACAAAGTTTCGCGCCAAAATTGCTTGCAGTACTAGTATAAACTCTATCTCCGATCATTCCCCTCTCCCGGCAATAACGCTTGGAAGACCGCTTCGTGATCATAGCGGCGATTATTATTCTTCCCAAAGACCCACGGCACCACAGCCAATATCTCTTATTCCAACTGATCTGATATTAACCTCGACAGAAGAAGAAAATGTACTTTACCACTTCCGAACTCAATCAACAAAGTATCTCCCATTCATCTTCATACCACCAGATACAAATGTCCACGACTTCAAGAAAGAAAATCCATTTTGGTGGCTGACGATTGTGATGACTACGGCAAAGACGACCTCGCGACAAACCACACTTGGAATGCATATTCGTCAGGTTCTGGGTCAGAAGCTGCTTGTCCTGGGTGAACGAAATCTTGATCTTCTATGGGGATTGTTGACATATATTGCATGGTATGCATGAGCTTTGAGGCTTGGTAGGAATTAAAACACTAATACTTAGTAGGAGTCAGTGTCATTATCGGCAGAAACCAGTAGTAAGTTACCTTGTTTACATTTATTAGATCCCGTTATATGGGGCTCACTAACCTTGTATTTCTTTAGTGGACCAGTATGATTCAACTAGCTATGGGGGTAGTATACGACCTCGGATTGAATAAAGCTCCTTCAAAAAAAGCTCCAGGTGTTCTCTTGAATTTTGATGCACGAGGATGTCCAAAATCATTCCAGCCACCAGTTGGATCACGTCAAGAAAAGAGAGCTTTACTCTGCCTCTTTTCGCTAAGTTCCAGGTACGTACTGTCAATGCAAGCAAGCAGGGTGCCCAATAGTCCGGATTGCAGTCCACCTGGGCAACCTTGAAAGGCTTCAGATCCTTGAACATGTTTCAAATGGTCAAATTATTTGAAAATATGAACCAATTTGAAAATCAAAACAATTGCAGACTATACCTTTTCGAACTTCATAAGAATTTTGGATATTGGAAAGTTTTTGAACATTGCCTACTTGGAAGTCCGGACCATTGAATACTCTGAATGCAGGATTGTATTACTGATTTCTAACATGTGTTCAGCTTCTCGTTATATGTTCAGAGAATTGATACTCTTAGATGGACACCATACGCAGAGGAATCAGCGAAAATACTCTCAGAAAATCCCGAGTCTTTCCATGATGTACTAATGGTCCAAATTGTGCGTCTTCAATTAATCCAGGAACGTGTAAAGGATTCACTATGGTTTGATACCGCTGGTGATCACAGCATAGCTTCCAAATCACCTGCTTCATTTTACCTAAAAGCATTGAAGAATCAGATGGATAATTTCAAGCAGCAAATTCCTAAGGAAGTCCGCGAGAATGGTATGTAAATCATAGGATTTTTTCTGCACCAAACACTAAACCACTTACAGCTACCTTTTTGATGAACCTTTACAACACCGAACTCACAATCCACGAAACAGCCCTTTCTAAAGAACCTGTATCAGACATGGCTGATTTTCAACGCTTGGAATCCCTTTGTATTTGCTTTCAGTCTGTGAAATCATGGTTTAATCTCTACTTTTCCCTACCACGCAAAGAGCACACATCATTTATTTTTCCTTTTTATATGCATTTAGCACACTGTATGGTGGCTCTATATCGACTTTCTATCTTCGAAGATCCACAATGGGACGTCCAGCTTGTGCGTCAGCAATTAGATCTCTCATTCGTCCTAGATCGAATCATAAAGGGTTGGGAGAGTGACAAAAACGAAGCTGGATTGGATCAAGAAATGGATAGAGTTGATGATATTGAAATTTTTGCTACCAATGCGAAGAGGGTTGGATTGATCAAGACTTGGTGGGATGCTAAGGTTGTGGCGGAAACTTCAAATAATGTGCCAGGTGAGAAATTTGCTAATGGGAGTGGGGGTGAGAATATGGGTGTGAAGCCAATGGCTCAAGCTCAAGCTCTGGGACTCGAACTTCCCACATTTGAGATGAATGCGGGGCAGGATTTCTGGAGTGATGGGTGGTGGCAGGATGTTTTCGGTTCGTGGGGTACGCAAGGGGATATGGTGAATGCACCAGGCCCAACACACTTCTGATTATAGCAACGTTGGTTTCGAGGAAGTAGTAACTGGAATGGTGGTAGACTATACCGACTATACCAACTACATCGAATAAATCGAATACCGGTATAGGACTCGGAGGGGAATTTAGGTTTAAAGTTGAATGGTGGAGAGAAAGCCTTATTTCCAAAAGGTTCGAATGTATTCAATGCTTTCAAAAAGCTTTCTATTTAATTTCTTCAGTATTGGTATTTACAATCTCATCAAATATATCTAGTACTTTGAACACTATCTTTTATATACTATCGGCCCACTAGTAGTATATATCCGGCTACTAAACAGGATTTGAATGTTACAAAAGGCTTAATATATTAAATGAGATTTCTATTTCCAGTAAATAGAGGCAAAATAACGTTAAACTTTTAATGCACTTCAATTTCTCAAACAAATACTCTGTACGCTACCTAGGCTTTCCAAGATTGGGGTAAGTGACATGAAAGGGGCTTACTTTCTACTTGCGATCCAATCATGTTTATTAGACAAAATCAATCATGTAGAGGAGAAGGCTGTGTCGGTACAGGAGCTAGGACCTCTTATTACTATCAGATAAACAGACCTGTTTATTATTATTACTATCCACTTTATTCTTTATTTTGGCCCCAAAAACTTTAAAGTTTATCTAGAAAGGTTTTAGTATCTTTTCTTATACTCTAGTTCAAACAGTCTAGCGGCTTCCTTAGTACTCAATACAAATTATACAATATAAAAGAAACAGATGCATCTTACTTAATTTAATATATCAGTGACGAAACGAAAAGCCATATTTTTGTCTTTCATATTAATACAAACAATCCCACGAAACTCAAATCATAGCTAGACTGGCAGAAACCCGATGCAGTGGATCAGCACCAGGGTCGCTTAAGTCTTGTTGCTCTTTGGATGAAACAAAACTATTCGTCTTGACCAATTAGCAATCGGCAATTTCCAGATCCCTCAAGATAAAGATCTCTTACCAGAAACCTTCATCGATTTTCATCTATTGTTTAGATTCTAGATCATAAGAGAAGACTCCTTAACATCGTCATTCATCTGTCTCGTTTCATGCGAAAGAGATTATCCTCCAATCAAATGACAGTTCATTTGATAGCCAATTAGCGCCAAGTCTCCTAACATGACTACCATTTGACTCGATTAGGGGGTACCACGCACTAAGTTGAGTAAGTTCGGGGACGGTAGTTTATGTAGATATATAGGTTGTTGTATGGCCTTCTTGTTTCTGTACTTTCTCTTATATTCTCAAAATCAAAGTTGTCTGCAAACTCTTCCACGGTTGCCGCTGGGTCGGTTTTTTTGTCATTCATTTACTCATTCATTCATTCATTTAACCGTTCATTCATTTTCAAGGCTTCAAGGCCTATTTACGTTCTTTTCGAAAAAGCCGATCCCATCAAACCATCTCTTTGCAACTTCTGTTCTTACTCACAGTCATTTGAGAAATAACCTACAATGTACTCCAGACTTGTGGGCTCAGCAGCCCTAGTTGGCTTCGCCCAGATGGCGGCAGCAATGGGAGCTTACACCGATCCAAACACTGGCATCGACTTCCAACAATACTCAGACAGTGACACGGGATATAGCTTTGGTATTGCACTTCCCCAGAACCCGACTACTGATTTTATCGGTCAAATGGTGGTTCCTCTTACCTCCAGCGCAGGGTGGGGTGCTGTGGACATGGGCGCAGGTATGACTGGCAAGCTCTTGCTTGTTGCGTGGCCCAATGGCAATGAAATCATGTCCAGCTTTAGATACGCCAATGCCTACTCTAACCCCGATGTGTACACCAACACGACGGTCTCAGCTCTCCCCATTGCAAATGGTACATTTATCAATAGCACACACTTTTCATACACGTTCGTCTGCAAATCTTGTGTTATCGGAGGCACGACAACCTTCGACTTCTCGAATACACTCGGGACTCTCGGATACGCTGTATCAAGCTCCAACCCAACGACGCCATCTGACTCGGCCAGTGCTTTGAAATACCATGATATTGGGGCAAATATTTACAATCTCAACTTGACGGCTGCTCGATCTGCACAATACTCTACTTGGGCTTCGTGGGGGTCTGCTGTAACAACTACACCTTCTACTGGAAATTCGACCAATTCAAATACTCCGACATCAAGTAGTGGCTCGAACAGCACCATTTCAGCTCCGACTACACTCAACACTACTTACGATGTTATTGTTGTGGGTGGTGGTGCTTCAGGTATCATTGCTGCTGAACGGATTGCTGAGAGTGGTGTCAGTGTCCTCCTCATTGAGCGTGGTCCCGCCAACACAGTGGCCCTTGGCTCTACCCAAGGCCTTTCATGGAACAAAACACTTACTCCCTATGACGTCCCTGCTCTTGGTAGTAGCTTGTCTTCTATCTCGGGAACCAAGTTCTGCTCTGATACTGCATCTACTGCAGGCTGTCTCCTAGGAGGTTCGAGCTCCATCAACGGCTTGAACTTCATTCACCCTCCTGCTCGTGACTTTGAGAACTGGCCCACTGGATGGAACTGGGATTCGATCTCCGAAGCGGCTGACCGTCTCTACTCTCGCAACCCCGGTACCACACAGCCTTCGGCTGATGGCAAGCACTGCGATGACATGGCATTCACCACCCTGTCTGCGTACCTTGGCCAAAAAGGTTGGAAAGAAGTCGACTCGATTGAGAGCCCCAATGAAAAACAGGCCGTCTTTTCTCGTCCTGCTTGGAGTATCTCAAACCACCTCCGAGCTGGCCCCGCTAGAACATACATGCCATTCGCCGAGCAGCTTGAAAACTTTACATTGAAGCTTGAGACCAGCGTGATTCAGGTTCTACGAAATGGAAGCACCATCACCGGTGTTTTGACACAAGCTGCAGACGGTTCCAACCAAATCATCAATCTGAAGGCCAACGGCAAGGTTGTACTCGCTTCAGGCGCTCTATCCACTCCTCGTGTTCTCTGGAACTCTGGCATTGGTCGATCCGATGCCCTCAAGATTGTTCAGACCGGCACATCTGGTGTCTCTCTGCCTGACTCATCTGAATGGATCGACCTACCTGTCGGCCACAACATGAAGGATCATGCTCAAGTCCCATTGCAATTCACTGCCGCACCTACCTTCAAGGCCTTTAATTTCAATGGCCTCGCGACATCGCCTAATGCGACTGATTTGGATTTGTATAAGCAAGGCTCTGGAACCATTACTCAGGCCGCTCAGCGCATGCACTTGTGGACCTCGATTAACGGCACTGATGGTGTGACCCGCTACCTCCAAGGTACCGTTAGCTCCATGGCCGACGATACTGTGACCGTCAAAGCCTTCTTAACCCATGGTGCTACTAGCGTGGGCGAGCTTGGCATTTCTGCGTCTGGCAGCACAGTCATCAACACCAAGCCATGGTTACAGACCACGGAAGATATGGCTGCCTATTCCCAATTCCTCCAATTCTTCCTAGACATGGTTTCCAGCAATTCCTCCACCGCCCCCGTCAACAGCAGCTACGCTCTCAGCTACAAGACTGCGGGAGCCACCCCCTCGAGCATCATCTCATCGTCTTTGGTCAGCGGCGACCACTGGGTCGGAACTGCCAGAATGGGCACTGACGATGGGCGTACAAATGGTACCGCGGTGGTCGATTTGAACACCAAAGTCTATGGAACGGACAATCTTTTCGTCGTCGACGCTTCCATTCACCCCGATCTTCCGACGGGTAACACTCAAGCTATCATCATGATCGTTGCAGAGCAAGCGGCTGCTAAGATATCTGCTTATAAAGTCACCAAGGAGAGTAGTAGCACTGAGTCCACCCCTGAGTCCACCCCTGAGTCCACACCCGAGTCGGAGGACGATGATACCTGTGACGCGTAAGAATAGGGTCAGATGAAACGTGGTGCATTTCTTATTTATTCTTTATATGTAAATAGTTTATCAGATTTCTGAACATAGACATTCAATACGCATTCCGCATGCATACAAATTCTGCTCCTTCCTCTCTGTGAGCATGATCGGTCCTGTGAAGATATCTCATCTTTTGGGCTGTGCAACCTAAAAAGGGCGGCAGGAAATTGTATCATCACTCAACGTGGGAGATCTCCATAATTTGAGGTATCCGGGGTACCCATAAATATTATCATATAACCGCTTATAGTCGTCCAAAGCTGAGGTCATCTCCAAATCACTTGGATTTTATTATATGGCCATCCCATATATCTCCAATCATATCAGGAAAGATAACGTTAAGCAACATAATCGTCCGATTTAGTCTTCCGAAGTATATAATATCGCATATGAAAGCTTTAAATATACTTAAACCCAGCAGCATTTTATAAAGTATTCATCCTACTCTATTAAAAAGCTGAAGATAGGTAATAATCCCATAAAAACCTCACAAAATAACATGGAGTAGCCGGGTATTCCGACTAGTGCACAATCCCAAAGGGACTACATTTCACAATTAGCCATGCCTTACGGAAACTATCCAGTATGTATGGGCACCAAAACTTAATGCTCTTGACTGTAGTTATAAAATCAAACAAACTTTTTATTGCAATCTACAAAATACCATGTACATTTAAACTCCAGATCCTCCGCGAAACAAACCACGGTAACTCCAATCGATGCCCCTTTTTTCTTATATACCTGCAAAAAGCACGAACAGAATTGTACAAATCAAAGCTATCTATCCTCATGAGCCATCTATCAACCACTACCAACAACCTCTCCAAACCACTGTCTTAGTACTCCAGCCAACACACCTGGCAATTCTCCCACATCACCAACCACAACATAATATCTAAATGGGAAGGTATCCAGATATCTCTCAATCTTGACTTCACTTCTTCCTGTCATTTCATTCTTGACAAACTTCGCCTCCTTGAGATCCAACACACTTTCTCCCTTCTTCTTTGTCCTCACATCATCCACAATCACGAATACCATTAATATTCTTTCTTCCTCCGCTTCTCTCAATAATCGACGGATATTGTCGTGTTCAGAAGAACTGCATACACCATCCGAGATAATGAGAGAAATTTGCCAGAGATCCGTAGGTGATGATGATGCCTTTTGTCTCGCAGTACGGAATAACGTGATACTCTCACGAATGAGTCTTGTAATATCCGTGCGCGATTGTTCGAATCCGAAATTCTCAAAGATAACAGGTCCGGCCTCAGAGCTGAAAGGTACGTCGAATTCATGTGCTACTTTCACGTCCTCTCCAAATCCGACGACGCAGATCTCACCAACTTCGAGCATGGCTAGAGATCTAGAAATCATGACTAATGTCTCCATGGCGAGACTTCCGGAACCGGACTCTCCCATGGATTTGGAGTCGTCGACGGCGAGCATGATTTGGTAAGAGCGTTTGGAAGGGATGCTGCGACGCATCCAAATCTTATCGCGCTTGAAAGAGGAAGCAATATAAGGAATAATTCGCTTGATGTTGAGACGCTTACCGGTACGGAAATCACCTCGCATCTTGGTTGCCAAGGTAGGGGCGAGAATTAATCGAAGTTGTTCGGTCAGAGAAAGGGAAAGTGGACGTGTGATAGATTCGTAATGGGTCCATTGAGCACGAGCTTCGGTGGCAGATCGCGCAGAAATGGTGGTGGTAGGATCAAGATGAGTGTTATCGAGTTTTGTGTCAACTTCTTCAACATCAGAATCCATGTCTTCGTTGGCTTGAGCGTGAGTATTATCGTCCATGTCTTCATCCATGTTGTTCTTGGCTTGATGAACGGAAGCACCGGCTCGACCTTCATATGCATTAGATGGCTCTTCTGGTTCTGGAGCATCATCTTCGAGGTCCATAATATTGTCTTCAAGAGTGGAATCTTTCTCGACTTCATCTGGCTGGAATGTTTCCGGCATATCCTTACTATCCGAATCGACAGCCATAGACTCATCAAGCGCATGAGCTTGTTCTTCTGTAGCAGTGCCTAAGGCTTGAGTATCGGCTTCGGCATCTTCGTCTTGCAAATGTTGGAATTCGTTGCTTTCTGTACCCATATCGATGTTTTGGTCTTGGACTTGATCTTTCTGCTCAGTGGACTCTCTGATTTGAGATTGTTGGCGATGCCATTTCTCGAGCGCATCTCCAAGCTTCTTGAATGGCTGAGCAGCAGAACTATCTTGAGTGTCATCTTGGGCATTTTGTGGCGCATCTCCTGCAGCTTGTCGACCCTTCTCACCATCCTCTGCGGCGGATTGCTTATTCTCAGATGAGTCGCCACCTTGTCCACCATCATCTCTCTGGGCCTTGCTATTAGAATCAGCATTTTTATCGGCTTCGTTGTCATCTTGATCTTCGCCGACACCTTGAACATCACTTGGGACCGCGTTTTCGGAATCGGCTGTTGCGTCGTCGTCGCGATCACGCAATAAACCATCTTGATCCTCCGGTTTCTGGTCTTCTTCGGCTTCCTGCTCGGCCTTCTCCCCGGCATCCTCTGTCTGCTCCCCTTCTTCTTCTTTCTCTTCATCCAAATCAACAATATCCATTTCGTCGCCGATATTCTGATCCTCCTGGCCATCCGCACTCTCAGCATCTGCTTCCTCTTTCCCATCATTTGCCACTTCATCGGTTTCTTTGGTCTCATCTTCCATGTCCGGTAAATCATCCATCCCATCGTCCATCCCATCATCACTTCCATCGCTTCCCTCTTTCTCGTCGCCATCCAACTGCATATCATCAGGTAAGTCCAAAGCTTCCCCTTCATCAGCATGCGGGTCATGTTTTTCCACATCATCTTGTTGTTGAACCTCCTCACTTTGTTCCGCACCAGCCACTTCCTCCTCATCTTCTTCACCATCGTCTCCCTCGTCACCTTCCCCAGCTTCTTTGTTATTTTCTTGAGCTGCGACTTGTTCGTCTTTGGAGGCTTTTCCTTTTGAGTCATCCCCTTCTTGGTCTTTTTCTGCCTGCTCATTGTCCCCATCCCACATCTTCTCATCCACTGCGTTAGGATCTAGATCATCCACATCCCCCGCTTCCTCATCCATCTCATCACCATCTTTTTCTTCATCACCAGAGCCTTCATCATCATCTTTCTCCTCAGCCTCTCCCATTTCACCTTCCATCTCACCGTCAGCCATATCAACCGCGTCTTGTTCATCTTCAATTTCTCCCCTCTCCTCTTTGTTCGGTTCTTGAGCTAATTCGTCGAGATTTTCATCCTCTCCAATATCTTTGCTTATATCCTCAGCACCTTCTCCATCACCAAGTCCGGTTCCTCCTTCCAACTTTTCGGTCTTGCCGTCTTGTGCGTCCTGTTTTTCCGATGGGGTACAGAAACCTTGAGATGCAATCTGTGTAAAAGTTTTGGCGAGAATGTACGAGGTCTTACATGTTGAACGATGTAGAGTAGCGTATCGAGAAATGCTTTCTTCCAATGTATTGTAGTATTGTTGAATGATTGGTAGGGCAACAGCAAATATTGCACCGGCACCTCGGCTGATATTGTCGTCTACAAGGTTGAGATGTCGAAGAATTTCAAAGGACTGCTTGATTTGTTGGGCAACATTTTCACAGTGAAGAGCTTTGATGCTGTTTCCAAGGATAGTATCGCTCTTAGTGAGCCAACCTTGATCTTCAGTTGAGGTTGGAAGATCACCAATGGATTTATGATACTTCTCCATTGCGGCTAAGATTGTATTGCAAACAGTGGTCAATTTCTGGTCGAGGTCTTCCAGAGGTGCTTGCACAGAGATAGTTGCGGCCGACGAGGAGTTGATAACAGTCCAAGGTAAGATCTGATCGATGATGAACCCTAGATCTGGACGTTGCTTGGTAAGATTGTCCAAATCAGTTGATAGTTGCTCAGTGGCATCAATGACAGCCATCTCGAGTTCTTGGCTTTGAGTCGATATCATTCCAGATGGCAAAACAGACGATGAGGACCATCTTACGCGGAGATCAATAAATATGTCTTTCCACGAGGATAAAATTTCCACCACTGATTTCGCATCGACCTTGCCAAGCTTTGCATGAGTGTCGATAAGCTCCAATGCAACACCCAAAATATTTGGCAACCATTGCAGGACATTTCCATGGTTAGAGACTGTAGTGGCAGTCTTAATATCGTATATCTCCGGGGCCCAGAGTCCCTTCGTCATTTTGAGGACATCTTTGAACAGGCTCGTGCTTGTCATTGTATACGAGAGTGTATTGCGCTGATTCAACAGAACTTGCAACAAGCCTTCTAAAAATCCTGTACTTCTAGCGACTTCAGCACCACTAAGATCATCGGAATGTTGTCTTGATGCCTCTCTTGCTCTCGGGGCAAGCTCTACTGTCTTGTGGAAGTAGTACTCCAGATCTTGAGGACCATTTGAGGAGATGTAATCTGTATTGGCCAAAACAAGAGATAGGGAGTCTTGTTTAGCAAGTGCATTGACGCCCAAATTGTATTTGATTCCCATTTGACGAAGATCCTTCAAAGTATCTGCGAACAGTTTGCGCTTTTGAGATTTGAGATGCTTAACAGTGTCCTTGTTGTCTTCCGTGAGTATTGATGGGGTGGCTTTCTGTAACTCGGCAGTTGACGTGATTATGTTTTCGAGGAACGATTCAAGATAACCGGAACCTTCGACTGTAGATGGGGGTAATTGACTTTTGTCTACTATCATGCTGACAGTATTAGAGACATTGATAAATCTCTTGGGCTTCTTCGTCCAGCTCGGAACTGTCGATGCACATAGTGCGAGAGCAGATTGGTCGACAGTAGGAAACTGTGCCGGTGCAAGGTAGCTTGTTCCAGCATCAGCAGCGGCGATTTCATCAGGAAGTCCTTGCTTGATAAGAGAGTCCATGGGTTGGCCGAGAAGTGCTCGATATTTCCGAACAATCTTGAAAAGTTTATGGTGAGATCTCTTAGCACTGTCGCGCAGAGCAACGATATTTGTGTCTTTCCAGCTCGCAAGAAGTAGAACATCACGCATTGATTTCTCGAGCGATGCACGACCCCTCTTCAAGCTATCCTCAACTGACTTTTCGTATCGTGAATAAAGCGCAATGAAATTGGCCACTGCGCTAGCAATTATAGCCAGATTTGGATAATCCAACACCAGGAGATCGACCTGTTTTTTTAATTGCTTCAGTAACCTAAGGCGCTGTACGTATTGGCCCATGATAGCCGTTGAGAAATATGCCTGAAGATCCTGCAGAAGCTTTTGGGTATACGATTTAAGCTCCCCAACGGACTCACATATCGATAGTGGACCAGCAATAATGACTTGATACGCAACAAACCACCAGGACCTGGCATCATCGTCGCATTGCTTGTTTTCCATGTCGAACAACTTTGCCCATGTCGATAATTCGAGACGGCGCCAGTTCACTATAGTTGCAGTCAAATCGTCATATAGGACGAGTGCAGAATTGGCACGGCTCGCCCAGCCACCAAACTGCCATTCGTGCATAAATCCGTGGACTTTCTCTACCTTGGTAATGATTTTCGCAAGTGGTTCTGTGTGGCGGAATTTGAGCAACTCTTCACATGATATCATGACATCTTGAAGCGGTTGCATGTGTGCAATCTCATCCACGGCTTGAAGATCTCTGAATCTTGTTTGTACTTGATGAATAAGGCTGACCAGCTTGCGGCTTTCTGGCAGATTTGCGTCGGTGTAAAAGTTGTAATTTTCAGGTACTGCCGCTGAAGAACTCAAAGCATTAATCTTATCACTTAACAGCAAAAGCGAGCCTGGAAGGAGAGCTTTGATTCCATTCTGATCTCCAAATCCAACCTCACTGCCTTGGAGTTTACCAATGTGGGTAGAAATTTGTTTTATCAAAGAAATTATGCTTTCAGATGGCAATGCTCCACCCAAAAAGATATCTCCATGCACGCGGGCTAGGGTGACAGCAATGTCTCTGACGTTTTGCTGCTGTGGTGTAGCATTTGATGTGCCTGGGGTGTCTTCATCGTACGAAGGGAAAAGTTCATTGAATTGCTCTTGATCAATCTCATCTTCGTCTTCGGCACTTCCACGATGCGTGTACAAACTAGACTTGATTTCCCTCTCGAGGCGGTCGGCGTCGAGCTTTTTAGTCCATTGTTCGTAGCATGAGTGGATTGAAGTAAAGAGCGATTCTCGGGTCTGTGAATCTAACGATTCGACAGATTCAATCGATGTAGTCGTCGCCATCAATGTCAGGTATTCTAATGGTTGACCAGATACAATCTCTTCGTCAATAGAGTTAGGTTTGCCTCCCAAGAATGGCGTTGCTTTGCTTAAAGCGAAAGCTGCCCTGCCGTTGTTTGATGGATCCTTAAATACGAGTGCCGCCATATGCAATCCGATTTGGAGACAGCGAAGCATATTGATGACAGGTGTGGTCAAATCACTGTATGCGCGGAAACGCTCAGACAGACGTTTTATGATTTCACGAACGTTCTTTTGGATAAGCTGGATTTCGTTCAAGATATCTTGATCATCGTTCATCACATATTGATATATTTTGGAAGTAATAGCAGGCGAGGGAAGAACAAGTTTCAAGAGATGATTGAATTCACCTTGAAGTTTGTCGAGCTCAGAAGTTTCCGGGCGGTAAACTTGATGTGATGCTTCCGGGACCTCACCAATCTCCACTATCTCTGCCTCAATAAGTTGGCAGCGGAGGTTTGTTTCTTGGTCAGAGAAGAGACGTTCGAATTTTCGGAGGGCTTCGAGCTTATCTTGCAACTCCTGGACCACTTCTTGATGCCTTTGTCGCTCAAGTCGCTGCCTCTTATCAGGATCAAATGCTCGGTCAGGAACGTAGAGAGCAATACAGCCCACAGCGAAATGAACCCAAGCGAGAGCCGAATACTGCATATTGGCTTGAGATGAAGTTTTGGAAGCTTCCATGGCAAAGATGGCATTGTCAATATCAAAATTTTTATCCGTAGCAATTAATGGTTGGCCATCGAACAGTTTGGCTTGAAAAGCGGAAACGACTTCATAAAAATTATCCATAGTAATGTTTCTCCAGGATTCAGCGTTGACCTGCGATGCAAGGATTTCTTTTCTGTTCAGATATTCATTTGAGCTTTTGTCGCCATGTGCTCCGATGATACCAGTCGTGAGATGCGACAAGACTTGATTGATAGCTACTAGCTGGTTACTTGACAACATTCCACTGGATTTCGCAAGCTTTTCTGCCATGACAGGTAACTCGGACTCAAGCAACCTAAGAGACTTGAGATCTACCTCGCCAATCGAATTCATTTGACGCAGGAAATTAGTTGAAAAGCTGCCTGCAATAGGCTGCAGATTATGCTCTCCGGACCACAAGTAATCGATGTTCTGTAGCAGCCATGAAGTGGGGCTTGATGTACAGAGGCGCATTTGTGATGTTATGGGATAATCGGCAAGTACAATAGTATCGGTGTCAACGGTACCACTAGCTTGTTGATTGGATGCTAGAGCTGCAAGCACTTGAAATTGCCTCAGAGCTTCGAATTGATCATGCAAGAAAGGTCGCGGACTTTCCTCGCCCGTGTCAATACTTTTCTCGAGGTTATCAAGCTCTAATTTCAACGTATGAATAAGTGCAGCTCCATCCACATCTGAGGAAAAGAGAAGCTGGTGTGCTTTAATGAGGGATCTCATGATGCCCCCGAGTTCGGTGACCGAGATTGAAGCTTTCCATCGTAAAGCGTCAAATCTTTTAGCCAAATTTTCCATGCGCTCCATGATTTGTACGACTTCAAACTTTGTAGGGACCATAGGTCGAAGTTTTTTCCAGAGAAGCTCCATGCTTAGTCCTGTCGTCAATTTAAATCCGGAAGCAAAGTTTGTTTGTAAGTCTGAAACGAAAGACGTAATAATTGAATTCTGCTCGTTAACCAAAGGGCTTTCTTTGATTATTCTTTCCATCACTATATTTCCAATGGCCAAATGAGATTGGAATGTTGCTTCTTCAAATTGAGATGCGGTGACAAGGTTGAAGGTACTCCACCAATAGCGAATGAGAGAAGTGATTGTTTGTTTTCGGAACTAATTTGGTTTTAGAAAAAGCACAAAAAGATTAATCTTTGAACACTTACCTTCCAATGATTACTTTCCATAACGTATGCATTCAGATAGGAATTAATGGATTCAAGCGTATGCATCAAAAAATGAGAGACTCGCACGGTAGAGTCCTTCGCTACTGAAGCTACTCTGTCACTAACGATCGATCTCTGAAGGCGGTTCATTTGGGAAGGCTTGAGGGGCTTGAGGACAGATTCTTGTTCTTGATGGGCTTCTAATGCGGCAGCGATTTGAAGCTTATATTCTAGGCATGCTGCAACCCAATGAACCTGCGATTCATTGGACGTAGACTGCATCAATGGCACCAATGGCGAATTTTGGAGAAGATGGATGATCTACATATTTTATTTGTGCTATCAGTACATTGTTTAACTATAAGGACTGCACGGTCACTAACCTGTGCGTCACCGAAGCCTGTGGGTACAAAGGTCTTCTTCGCAACTTCATTCAATAAATTTCCCACTGCATGTCTCAGTTCGCGACTGTCTTCGGATTGGTATAGTTGCATATATTGCCGAGAGATTGTTGACAGCTTTGCAGTAGGTCTCCCCTGTTGCTCAAGACTCTGGGCCACACTTTCAACATATCTTGTAAGAAAAGGTAAATCGGACCAAGCCAAGTTATCCAGTGCAATACGACTAATCAGATCGGTCTGGCCAAGAGTGGAAATTTCAAGATCTAGAACCTTTGATACCTGGCGATATCTCAAAAGTGAGGCTTCTGGTCGAATAGAAAACTCGGCAACTGCATTAATTTCAGTTTCCGGACCTAGTGGCTCGAGGAATATCTCCACGGCGCGATTCCTCATGGCACGCGAAAGCTCCCCAAATCGAGGGTCCATTGTTAAGAAAATTCGAAAATTGGCATGTGGTTTGACAATCTTAGGCTCCCCGTCTGGCCCACAGTGTTCATTGATGCTAAGAAATCCATTGGGTTCAAGCAGGGAATTAAGTCTGTCTAAAACGGAAGCGCTGCATAGATTAGCATTATCAAGGACCAACCATTTTCCTTGTTCCAATGCTTTTATTAAAACACCATCTACCCATTCAAACCTAGCATTCTCGACAGCCATAGGGCGACTTGCGAAGATTTCGCATGTTTCTGCTAACTTGCCAAATTCTGGCAAAGAGCTTGCTTGTTCGAGCTGTCGTAGGTGTCGAGAAATTCCCTGGAACGAGAAAGAGGAATTGATAGTATCTTTTCTCAGAATATCGAGAACTTTGATTGCATCATCAGGGACTTGTTCAGGAAGTGTACCAAGTATACGACTTTCCATGAACTCAAGAAGCTCTTGAAGAAATCTGCTGGCGGCTCGTTGTGGATCGACCTGCTCGAACCCACCTACAAGGTCCATTGTGTCAATATCTGCATTCAAGGGAAAGACTGTAAGGGATTTGCCACTAGCCGCTGCAACATGCTCAAGGATTGTAGATTTTCCAGAGCCGGATGACCCTACAATGATACAAGGTAGATTTTGTTGTATACACATAATTACCGATTCCAGCTCCGGAAGACGGTTAACAAGGTTAATTTTTGGGAATAATGTGCGTTGGTAGAGTGTATGCCTTGGCATGTATGCGATTCCTACTTGATAGGCAGTGGAGCTCATGTTGTGGAAGAATTGACGAAACGGTACATCAGCACCAAATGCTTGTGCAAAAACACTATCAAGTCCTTCTCGATCCTTGGTAGTTCTGAATCGCTGTCGAAATATTAAATTCAGGAAATCGGCTGGGCCTCTGTTAGTGAGAAACGGAGATGAGGATGTCAACAAGTGCAGCCATCGAAGGATGTCTCGTAAATTGAACTCCCAAGGACCGCCTTGGGAGCCAAATTTCCGCTTGTGTACAACCTCGTCTTCTAATCGTGCGACGAAATCAATGATGGTTGTGATTAATTCGTGCGGCATAGAAGGGAAGTTGTGCTGGCAGATTAGTTTCATATCATCATTTCTAAACACATCAGCATAAACAACAGTAAATCGGTTGACAAAAGAACTAGGGAGACCCTTTCTACCACCTCCTTGGTGATGAGGATTCTGAGCCGCGAAAACAGAAAAGTTTGGATGACGTTTGAAGGTCTGATCCAATTCTGAAATGTAAACCTCTCCACGATGATCAAGACAAGCGTTCAACCCTTCAAGAACCGACTGCGAGGCAAGGTTCATCTCGTCTAGAAGTACCCATTCTCCTCGCTGCATTGCTTGGAGGAAAGGAGCATCGCGCCATGCGAAATGTCCAGCTTCAGCGCCTTCAACGGGAACATCTGATCCAAACAAGTCCATGAGATCAGTTTGTTCGGACAAATTGATACGGGTCAGCGGTCTGTTACATGCGCGTGCTAAGGCAGCAATCAAGGTTGTTTTACCAACACCAGGGCTACCTTCGATAAGTATCGGCTTCTGAACTTGGAGGGCGCGAAGTACCCGCATGCCGTTAAGTTTTGTCGTCGGTGCATCGAACGCAAAACCTGGGTCACTATCAGAGCCGGCTTGCTTTGGAACAGAGAAGCCGCCAATAGTGATATGATTATCCTCGTTCTGAATTTGTATCGGCGTGAAGTATATGGTGCTGACATCATGATTGAGCAATGTACTTAATTGGTGAAGACATTTTGCACGTTCCTCTTGGATTGTTTCGGGATTGATTGCCAGGAGAGCAGCTGGATTGGCACCGAGCGTATCAATATAAACCATAGCCGCGCCGTGAAGGACAGCATAGTGGGGATTGATAGTCGGGCATCCATTCATAAATTTAATCCATGCCAAGATATCACGAACCGATATCGAGGTCGAAGATGTGGACCTGTATGTTTCACCAAACCATTCCGCAAATTTAACCATGGGCTCAGAAAATTGTTTCAGGTTCGGCTTTAGCTTGGCTTCCACGATCTGGATGACATCTGCATGGTCTGATAAGGCTGGAACCCAGATTTCCGTAAATCTGTTTCTTAAAGCGGGCGACAATTCTCTTTTACCATAATCACCTCCGGGATTCATAGTCGCAAAAAACTGGAATCCTTCAGCAGCCTGGACAAAAGAATTCTCAACTCCCTTCTCTGCGAGCAAAATCGTTCGGTGGGACTCCAAAACAGAATTCAGTCTTTCCAAGACCGAATCATCTGCCAATGATATTTCATCAAGCAAGAAAAACTGCCCTTCTTTCAGCGCCTGTACGAGACTACCATCAGACCACTCAAAAAGCGCCTTAGCCTTGATTTGGTTGAGTTGAATCCGCGATGACAGCTCAATTGGTATTTGAGAAACTGTTGTTTCCGGCAAGGATTTATATGCTGCCCACAAAGAATCGAGATCTTCGGAATCGGATTGACCTTGGCCAACTCCATTCAGTGACTGCAGAAGATCTTGCCTAAGCAGCTCCAAGACGGCGGCTCTGTTTCGCACTGGTCTTTGCGCTCCAATCAAGTCTCCAGTCTCGGTATTTTGGTGGGCGTTTACGATGTGAAGAGTTTTCCCGAAGGCTTCAGCTAGCATTTGGCAGACTGTAGTCTTACCGCATCCCGTCTCACCTACAAGCAATACTGGCTCATTATTGCGGAGAGCGTGAGCAACTAAGACATAGAGCCTGCGCATTGCTTGGGTCCAAACCACATCTTGAGAATTCGTAGTTGCGTTGTAGGCTTGGATCTCGGCAAGACTGTTACCGTAAAGATCGTCGGTATCAATTTTGACCTTCATAACTTGCTCGATAATTTCCTTCACTGCTACCCTCTCCTCTGAGTTACGAACACGTTCGGCGAGAAGCATGTAGCCATTAGCAGCGAGCTGTTCCCTATTGTCGGCATCTCGTAATGCCCAACGGAAAAGATCACGAAGGGTGGCGAAACTATCCTTCTGTTCGAAAAGACGTGTCGATTGTCGAAGGCGAGAAAGCTCCTTGTATACTGCAACTATTCTTCGACAGTCGGATGGCGCAACCTTTTGGCTTCGTTTCTCAAGGATAAAATCAAGTTCATCTTCTGGAATGTCGTCAAAATGCAATTCGAGGAAACGGTTACGGAACGCGCGTGATAAAGTTTTACGGCCACCATAAAGTCCCGGGGGATTCTGTGTTGCGAAAAGCATGAAATTCTCATGCGGGCGAACAATCTCTTGTGTCTCTGGAATGAGAAGTTCACGATTATCATCCAAAAGACGATTAAGGGCTTCTAAGACATCGGTCGGAGCCAAATTGAGTTCATCGAGAACAATCCAGTGTCCTTGACGAAGAGCTTGCACAAGTAAACCTTCTTGGAAGCGAAGCTTTCCGTCAGAGTCAGAGACGTATGTGCCCAGATACTCTTGTAGATCCGTATGTTCGTGGTTATTGATTCGCACGAATTTGTTACCACTAAATTTAGCAAGATACTCGATCATACTAGTCTTTCCAGACGAAGTTGGACCTTGAACCAAGACTGGAAAGCGCCGAGTTGAGGTTGCACGGACTAAATTGAGCATGTTGCGCTCAACAAATGGCGTAATAATGTAGTGAGGCTGCTCTTGGGGGGTCTCATAGCCCTGAAGCATCCAATATTGACGATCTCGTTTCTTGTTCATGAATCGTACATACTGCTTTCCATCCTCTGGGTGCTTTGGTGTTTGAGCCAATAGAGCTTGTGGGTTGCCATGGCTATCGAGCAGATGATGCTCTATCAAAGGCATGAGCATTTTTTCCGACTCGCGATCTAATAGAGTTAGGAAGCCCATAGCAAAGCCCTCGTACAGCGCTCTACGTAAGCCATAAGATGGAGCGATTTCAGTGACGTAGGACAGAACGCGAGTTAGAGTTCGCAAACTGAAGTGTGGCACTTCATTTGCACCGTCAACTAATCGCTTTTCTTCGGCAAGTCGTTTGGTGTTCATATAAAGACGTGCTACATCATGAGCAGCCCTATCATCATTGCTACTCGTGCCCTTGAGGTATGCTTTGATGACGGCCAAAAGATCATCCAGGTTCTTATCCGGGCTATCCACATAAAGTTCAGTGAACCTCGAACGTAATCCCATGGGAAGATCGCGTTTTCCAACATCTGTAGCTGGGTTCATGGCACCAAAGATGCGAAAGTTTTCATGTGCTTGAATTCTCTCAATTTCACCAGTTTCAGAAAGAAGAATTGAAGGGGAGCCGGTACCGCCAGGTAGGAGATCCGCTATACTCTCAAGAGTATCTGGCGAGGCCAGATTGATCTCGTCTAGAAGTACCCACTCTCCATTGCGAGCTGCTTTGACAATGTTACCTTCGACAAATGAGAATGCAAAGCCTTTGGAGCCCGCGGACAACTGAATATCGAACTGGTCCAAGCTCTGTGAGAACCTAGACCAACGAGGCTTCAATTTCAGTAATGACTGTAATTTGGACTCCGTCTTTCTTCTCTTCGTGGGTTGCTCCGAGGTCGCACGCATGTTCGCCTCTTCTTTCTTAGAAAGTTCAGAAATAATTTTCTCAAACATTCTGGGAGCTTCGCGCCACAATTTCGATGCTTTTGTCCACTGACTCTTAGCGACACACTTTCCAAGCTGATCAATATATTTTTGATTCTTGGTGGCGGAGATACCAGTTGACGCAAAAAGATCGTCAAACTCGTCTTTGAGTGGAATTGCAAGACTTCTAACATTGACAGGCTTAAACCCTCCAAGCAAATCACCGACTTCACTTTGTTGAGACAAGTTGACAGCTGTGAGCTTGAATCCCAAGGAATCTGCGAGCTGTTGGACAACAGTAGTTTTACCAATACCAGTCTCTCCCACTAGCAAAACTGGCTCAGACATTCGTACTGCTACTCCAACTTGTTCAAGTAGTCTCTTGGCATGGGTTGTGTTTGCAAACGGACGACTCCTTTTAGTAGGCTTGGTGACACGAGTACTTCGTTTCTTAGATAATCGTACCCTGCCGATTGTAAGATCATTATCGCCATCATCGTAGCGCGGGATGTGAGCAACGAGAAAATGTTCCATACTCTGTGGGTCAATGTGCATTTCCTCAGCGATGCAAGAAACTACAGATCTTCTGGCTTCCTCGGTCTGCAAACTTCCTGCAAAACAATCGGCTGCCTCTAGAAACATTTCATACTTTGTGCTGTCGCTAATGGGCTCACTGCCATTTTTGGACCCTGCTGAAGTGAGGACACTATGTAGCCTTCGGCACCATTTCAAGAGATCTCGGGGGCTTATCGGACGTGCCATCGAATTACGGCTTTTGGATGCAAATGAAGGCTTAACGGAGAGAGTGTAGAGTCGTTCGTAAACACTGATGATTCCGGGAAGGAACTGGTGCAGGATAGGATAAGTGCCTTGGATTATTTCACGGAATTCTTCCTGAGTTGGCATATGAATAGGTACACGCTGCCACATTCGTGCTCCAAGCATGTGTAATGCTGGTGGGATTTCGCGCCCACTTACATTCAAGGAGGTTCGAATGCTCGCAAGTAGTTTAAATCCTGCTTTGGCTTTTACTGTTTCGCCTCGACTTGGAATCAGAAGCTCGCCACGTTCTACGAGTGGTAGTATTACACTAATGACTTCGTTTGGAGCTCGGTCAAGATCCTCAATAAACACCCAGCGCCCCTCCTTCACAGCAGTGGTCAAAACGCCTGCTCTCCAGGTGAAAGATCCGGGTGTAGATCCTGTAGCGTACATTCCAATAAGCATTTTTGCATCAGTCTGCTCGTTTAAATGAAGCGTGACCATGCTCGAATCCATTCCAAGTTCACGTGCGAAGTCGTTGACCAAAGAGGTCTTTCCTGCACCTGCTAGCCCGTGGAGTAAGATCGGCGATGAAGACATAAGGGCCTTGGCAAAACACTCTCTATTCTGCGAAGTTGTGGCTGTCGGTATGAGCTTAGTCGACTGGGAAGGGGCGTCATTTGGACGAGGTAACAGCACATCCGAGTATTGCACTACAAGTGATGAAAAGTCCTGGGATAGCTTTTGGGATTGGGTCATTCCTGGCCCAGTCCTTAATTCCGAAGCAGCATTTTTCAGCCGCTTTTCTTCAAATATACTAAGAAATCCATAGTCCACCATCTCGCCGTCGAAGTCTCCCATTACAGCCTCTGTGTTTCCAACATGTTTCGCAATCATTGCCTCCAATCTATCATCCGAGGCAAACTGAAGTTGACAAAAGACTCTCACAGAAAGATATCGCACTGCTAAATTCGTATGCCCGAGAAGACTTTGTATCGAAGAGCCAGAAATTATTTCAGAGTAGGCCCGTTTGTCGAAATTGAGGAGTCTCCATGTCGCCAGCAAAATTCGTTGCAGCTCCAAATCAGACAACCCATTTGCCAGGATACTTGCAGTATCTTGCAGGCAAATTATACTCCGAGAAGCGCCATTTTCTGCAGAGCGAGTAGTTTCGGAAAGGTATTTTTCGAGAAAGGTTGTGAGGTGTGGCGCAAGATATAGTATTCGTGAAAAGGCTTCAATTACTTCATTTTTTTGGGTACCGCCGTATGAATTGGTAACCCATCTTGCAGCTGAATCCGCGATTAAGGAATTAAAATATGTGAATAGTTTGAGAGTTAGTTTGGGCTTCAGTGCAGATATGGCGAGATTCTCGAGGAAGTGAGGGGATTGTTGACGTTTAACGATTTCGAGGATTTCATCTGGGAGGTCGGCATGCGTATTGATATGACTATTGATATTCATGGCTATATCTGGCGTATTGCCATTGTGAATAACCTCCATTTCGTTCAATCATGAAAATGGGTGAGATATCAAGTGTTTGTTTTCACTGAAGCTTTATCTCGAACTTTTTTTTCTTAATCGCAATCAACTTTTTTGACGGAGCCGAAGTTTCTCCGACGCGCTAGAAATTTAGCTCCACAATGAATGCAGAAAGTCTACAAAGTCCTCATCAACAGTTATAGATTGAAATATCATATCGCCTCCCATATCCACACACGATGTCGTTATCTTGCCAGTCCGCAGCTCGCAGCTGTATACGATCCCTTAGATCATCTTCCTCCCTCCGAGTTTCCACAGCATCCCTTGTACAGAGAAGAAATCCTTCCGCACGATGGGCATCAACAGAGGCGGCTTCCGCGAACCCAAAGATTTCCGGGATTGTGGACCAGATCAGTCAATTGACTTTACTAGAGACAGCTGACTTAGTTGCCAGCTTAAAGGTAAGCGAAGGTTGTCAAATTTATGCGCTTGGAGAAGTCTTGGGCAGTCACTAATCAGCTCATCTTTTAGTCACGACTGAACATTCCCGATATGCCAATGGGAGGATTCGCTGCTGGTCCTGCCCCAGTCGCTGCACCAGTCGAGGAGGAAGATGCCGCACCTGTACAACAAGAGAAGACTTTGTTCAACCTGAAGTTGGCTTCATTTGATGCGGGGGCAAAACCTAAGATTATCAAGGAGATCAAGAGCATGCTTGGACTAAGTTTGGTGGATAGCAAAAAGTTCGTCGAAAGTGCGCCGAAGATGATGAAGGAGGGTGTGCCAAAGGAGGAAGCCGAGAAGATCATTGCGACATTGAAGGAATTGGGAGCTGTCGTCAACATGGAATAAAAACTTAGATGAGAGGGGTTGTATAAGCTGCAGAATTAGCGAAATTCGGCATGTATCAATAGAGATGTGTACAAAATATACTTCTCATCCAGGCATACAGGGGGAGTTTTACAAAATCACTGTAGCATTTTTGAGAGCAGAGGGGTGGTTCTAGTCATCAGGGAGTCCTCGATGCCAGACGTGTTGTGTGTGGATGACATCAAAGTAGATGTAAAACTTGTCGAATCGCGTATCAGTTTTATGTGCCCCGCACTTCAACGAGATTATGTATTTTGGCCCGCTTTCACAAATCTCCAAAACTGCGGGATTGATGGAAGTTTATGAACTCTCGCACAGAAAAGCGAATGGTGTTTTCATTCTACGAATTGATAATGAGTCTGGTACAACCTAAATTCACTGTTACTTTTCACAATTGTAGCGCCCCCTCAAGTGAAGATGGAAGCCTCTTCATGAGATACAATACGATATTGGTATTGGTATCGGCCACTTTCTCGATGACGGAGAGGCAGCTACACACATTACAAATTCCGAATAAGGCTTTAAGTACAGTTCAGGATGCCCAAGTCGTTTAGATCTACTTATTGCAAATGGCTCTCCGTCGGTCCGTCGATTTTGTCGGAAACAGACAACCCAATGCACAGGTACCACCTTGCCAATCTCTTTTCACTATGATAATAAAAGCCAAGCTGAACTTAAAATCAACACTTCATGTTCCGTACATAGTGAGGAATTCCATCCTACATCCCAACAGAACCTGTTCAATTTCAAAATGTGTTGATTTGGCATTACTAGCAGTCCCCCTCCATTTCACTCACGTGCTTCTGTTCCTGTTCCACCCCGAGTCATCACGTAAGTCTCTTCGTCAGTCCCATCCGCATCTACATCCAGCTCACATCTCCCATTCACCTAATGACTCAAACTAATCCAGACGACTACTCTTCCCCCCTATAAACGCAACAACTAACATCCTTCTCACACATCATACCACCTACAGCTCCAACCCCTGAACAGCCACCATGCCACTCATCGTAGACCAATACACACACAAACCCACTTCCTCCGTGATTATTCTTAGCTCGATGGGTACAAGAGCTCACCGCTTTCCTAATATGGTGTATCTTCATTTTTCTTCTGCTGGTGACGACGCACAGAATAAATCAATGGCATATTCCAGCATATTCTATTGGCTCAAGTCCCCTTGGAATACTGATGTCATATCGATCGATCAGTGCATACTACTCACTACAGGTGAGCTAACAATAACCCCTTCGTACAGGTATTACTATGGCGGCTTGGAGTCTCATTGGGTCTTCGCTTCACCATGGGGGCCAGAGGATGCATTATGGAGGGGATTTTGAGGAGGGTTTGGGGTGGGCATGGACATGGGGGTGGTGGTGGTTCTGGGAGACGAGGTTGAGATTAAGCCTTTGTTTGTAGGCATAGATGGGCGGTCCAGTTGAAAGTTAAGTAGCTTAAGAGGGGTGGGGTCTGGGTTTCGCTATGGAGGTGGAGAAGAGCCCCTATTGTGGAACATAAGCTGCTGGGCTGAATCATTTGGGATATGTTTTTGTGTTAAACCGCTAAAATTCTAGAAGAGATATCTACTAGGTATATTGCACAAGGCCAAGGAATCATTGCTAAATCCCTTTTACTAGAATCTTATAACCCATATTGGATGAATCACCAGTGACTCGATATCACCTAGTGACTAACAAAAAGCAACTAACACAAGAAACCTGTGAAAGAAAGCTTGACTTGATCTTCCCTGGTTTTTCAAAGTCCAAATGATTTAAAATTAACCGAACAATTCATCAGATCTTCCATCTTTTCAAAACAATTCAAAACCCGACAATTGCCTATTTCTCTTTACCGCCTTCCTTATCCTAATCGAGGACTTGCTTCCCCACCGTTCTCTCTCGATCTCCAATCCTTTTCTTCCATTCTTTCCTACAATCCTTTACAAATTTCCATCTTTCGACAATCCATCCATCAACAATACTTGCACAACCCAAATATTTGTAGTTGTAATGTTTCACAAGCCTGATGGACTTCGCTTCCTTAAAAATGTCTTCTCCATATTTCCATCCCACCAAAATCCTCGCAATTCAGATTCCTGTCCATAATTTTTCAGGAACTTGTTCAATTGTTTTTAGGATTCGGTTTCTCCATCGGTAATTTAATCGCTGCCATCGATCTAGTCACAACGGTCTTCATGACCTTCTAGTTACGGTTCGAAATTTCGAGAGATCGCAAGACAGCTCGACACTCTGGAAGACACTTTGAGGCGCGTGAAAAGATTAGAACTCGATGACATACGCTATGCAGAGGTCATCGCGTTGCAACAAGCTGCCTCTAGCTGCCAAATTACCATTGACGGTTTTTGTAAGAAATCATAGATGCTCTCGGCAGACATGTTACTTTGCTGTTGGATTCCATCCGATCAAAAGAAGTAAGAAGATGATTTACAGACTTGGTTGTTCAGATGCTAACTTGAAAAGGCATTCGTCTCTGTGTTGAGAATGGATATCATCAACGTTGGTCAAGCTGCATTCAATATCGAGCATGGCGATTTCGCTATTCAAGATTTGGTTACGAAAAGAGATATTCGACTGAAGGATGATGAATAATTATGGATTTCTCAGGGCCAACGTGTGGAAATAAGTACCATCATATAGGTTGGGATATTCAACTACTGCCCAAGATGCGACTCATGCAAGGCCGTTTTCCAGAGCTATAAGAACGAAGAGATTGAGTGGTAAGAGCTCAGTAATCCACCTTCAAAACAAGCTTCAAGCTAACCTCGACAAGTTCCAAATGCGACATGGGCTTTCGCATTGTTACAAAAGTAATAAAAGAGAGCGACTCAGGATCCCAAGAAGTAGTGGTTTTAGGATAACGTCAACACTCAAAGTCGACGAAACGAGTAGTGCTCTAAAAAGCAAAATCGACCAAATGGAGTATACAAGTACCGATCACAATCTGAGACTCGTTCGCCGTATGCGCATTAGATGGCCATTGTTCATGGAAGCTCCAGTAGCTCACCTATGGTACCCGATCAACAAGAAGAGCTGCGCCAGATCAATGACGCGAGTATGCAGGTGTACTTGTGGCGCCAGAGTGGCAGTTCAATCAGCGATCCAAATGTGCTGAGATCAAGATAATCGACTTATGCTGCACACGATGAGCATTTTGGAATTGATCTAGCGCTAGTGGATGATGAGATCCTCCATTTGGGCTTACAACGAACTCCAGACTTGGTAGCGATCTCAGTTTGAGTAGTGAATAATAGCAAGGTTGGCTTTCCTCAATTACTACAGAATGCCCATGAGTTGCTTTATTCACCGCTCACTTGAGAGGTGAATGAAAGATAGTGGCCGAAGCAAAAAAGACAAAAGACCAGGAAACAAAAACAGAACCACCAGCAACACCAGCCGAGCCCCTGAGAGGACCTTTTTCCAAAGAAGCCACATTCACCCAAGAATTTAAATAACAACAAGGGGACTTATCAATTTCTCCATAAAGGTGGCGGTTTAATGAGTTAACCACACTTGTGTAACGGATGCCAAGACATAGACAAACAAGAGACAACCCAACCTCGACATGGAGAAACCTCGAGGCCACAAACCATTGAGGTGGTCGTCCGGCCGATATGAAAAAGACCAAATCACTAGCTCCCAACACCAGGTAGAATTCTTTATCTTGAAGATACCAGATAACAACCAGGCGACAACAAAGTTTCTCCAAGCTAGATTTTAACAACGAAAATTCAACCTCTGGTAAAGAAAAGACAAGATCCAGAAAGCATACCTCAAGTCCCAAACACTAGTATCCTATTTTGATCCCAAGCCACGCACCTTGAAATCAAAATCGAAGCTTCCTCTTTCTAGCCGGAAGGTATTTTACGAAGATCTCACATTTTTGACCAACGAAAATCTCGAGATCCACTGCTTCTCGATCTCGTACTCTACCTGAACGGAACAAGCGCGCTCGAAACAAGATCCACACCTTGAATTTGCGCTCTTAACGATCTATCATTCTAATTGAAAGACATTTGACAAGCGCTTTCTTCTCAATCTTGAAAATCACAGCTGCAAGATCGCATACTCGATATTCAACCGACGCGCTCGAAACAAGATCGTCTCTTCAAACTCACGCTCCCCACGATCGTTTTTATACGACGATATACGAAGTAGATACAACTACTACCCCTACTCTCTGAATACACCTGAAGCACTGTATCTCCACTGTGTAAATTATTTGGAACATTCGCTCTAGCCATCCAATTCTAGTTCTTCACGTTGTGGACCTACCACACGTTTTGTATACGAGCATCAAGATCGACAAGAGTAGATCGAGTGCAAATCAGTCATCTCCTGTTCCACCAATTTCAACTCATTGTCTTCTTCGTCTTTCTCGTAACCAACTTGGTTGCCGAGGTATTGTCCAGCAAAAATACATTGCACAGTTTCATTAGCAGGGGATCACTTCACTTTGCCAAAATGGATTCAATCGGTGTTTTGAGGGATCCAACAACTCATATGACGGAGGTCAACTTTAAGCCGGTATGTTGATATTGAAAACGTAATTGGGGGAACTTTACTAACAAAAGCGTAGGATTTGGATTCTCAGACTCTTGACATTTCGCAAATAAAATTTAGCAATACCTACCCAGAACCAGGATCCACGGGAAAATCACCACGTCTAACATTCGGGGTAGAGTTCGAGATGGCCCTTGCAACTCTAAGAGATGTATGCAAGAATCCCTCACCAAATGATGGCCGTAAGGTCTACGGAGTTGCCCGTGATGTCAGACTACGACCGTTGGACTATGATCCGAGACCAAAGCACTTTGGCGACTCTTCCCCTGAAGAGCGATCATACCGAGCCAAGAATCGTTATTGGGTGTATGAAAATATTGTACAAACTCTGGAGTGCGCTGGCTTCCCAGCAATACATATGGAAAGCTTCGAATGGCAAAAACACGGATTTATACCAGCAATGACGGAGAAGTGGATCATTGGGACCGATATGAGTATTGAGTGCCCAGATGAAACTGTCTACGACTACCACAAAATCGAGATCAAATCTCCAGTGTACTATTTTAGTGAGGCTGCACTTAGCGATGTTCAAAGGGTATTGGAGCTCATCGCCTCCACCTACAAAGTCATAGTTAACAATTCGATGGGACTGCATGTTCATGTCGGCAATGGAGTTGATGCTTTCGACGGAGAAACTTTGAGGAATCTCTGGGGAATTCTCTGGACTTCAGAGAAATGGGTTGATACTATTCACCCGCGTCACCGCAGAGAGAATGCGTTCTGCCCAAGCTTCCATCGCTGCTCCAACTTGGGGCGCGAGATCGGAGCGCAATCACTCAAGGACCCAGAAGGAGAGGTCCTTGAATGGATCCTGACGCGAGCTCCTCCAACCGTCGAAGAATTCCTCGACACAATCTGTATGCACAGTGGTGCATACAACTTTGTAAACCTGCAGCCAAGCTATCACGTCGATAGCATCAAGCGCACCATCGAGTTCCGACAGCATGAAGCGACCCTCGATGTTGAACGAGTAGCGCAATGGGTTCGAGTATGTGTCGGACTGGTCAAAGTATCTGCATCTGCAGATCCGACCATACTCGACCCATACCTGCGTCTACTCGTTCAGACAAAGAGGGAGACACTTCGTGTGGGGGACATTTTAACGGAGCTTGGGCTCGAAACTTCGGGCACTTACTATAGAGCTCAAGTACCAAGGGAGAGGGCACCAATCAGAATCGCCGTCAAGAAATTGTGGAAGAAGTCTGCAAAGTTCATCAGAGGATGATTGGTGTTTCTCTCCCTTGGTTGTGTTACGATTGGCGTTCTGGGATACTTGGAAGCATACGTTGGGACGAGACAATGAATTATTTGCGATAGCACGATATGACCCGGGTTGGGCTGGTGGAGTTGGCGTTTCAAAATGGGAAGGAGCGATGGACTGCTCGTACAACCACCTTCCGGATTCCAGTGTCGGGACTCTGCTGGGAGACTGACAAGATATCATGGTGGACATTGTCCAAGACCATGCTCTTCGTTTGTTCTCTTTTAGCGCCGCGCTGGATTTGGAAGGTTGGTTGGTCTTGCGAGTTGATAGTTTGTACAGTAGAATTATTAGTTTGATGTCGTTGATACCCATGATTACATAATACATACGTTATATAAGCACTGAATATTCTTTTCTTGGCCCTCTGGTGATTCAATACAAACAATATAAACATTCATCTAAAATAACCATCTAAGAGTATAATTCAATATCTCAATCCTCCCTCAAGATTCAAATGAGTTATCCATCCAGTTCACATACTTATTTCATGCTGTTCATTGTTTCAGTCTTTTCTCAACATTCAAATGGTTCGCAGCCTAGGCGTATTGTTTCACATCTTTTTCAGTAATTGAGTGGCAGAGGCAATTAAACTTGAGATAATCAGAGGCTTCATCATTGAATACAAGATAATAATAATAACTGTATCTAGGTACCTCTTCATACTTGATATCATACAACTCATTCATCCGCCCGAGCATCCCACACCCCAACGACCGTCGAATCCCAAGCCGATCCCCACCAGAATTTTGCCATACCGTCCAGTATACACTAACATAATATATTAATCATAATAAAGACAAAAAATCATCCTCGTTGAGTTAGTTTCTTCTGAGCCTTCTTCATCTCCTTTTCCTTTTCCTTTTCCAGATACTTCTTTTGTGCCTTGGCATTCAAACCCTTCAATTCAAGATCCCTCTTCAACTTTTTGGCCTTCTCACGTTCTAAAGCTCGCTCTTCGGCTTTCTCATCTTCTTCCGCTTTCTGAAGTCTCTTGACAGTCTCTTCACGTGTCATGCGTACTTTGCGCATGACTTCAGGGCGGAAGTGAGCTCCAGATGCAAGTTGATCCGTGATTCTGAGGAAATGCTCAAAGATGGGAAGAACTTGAGAGTAATCGTCATCGGAGGGAAGCTTCATGGATAGATAGATACGTTTCTTAGGGACAGTATCATCAAGTCTGTAACAATAGTAAGTAAATTGGCGTTTCTAGCATGCAACTTGTGAGACACTTACTTCAAAGGTTGATCAATTGGTTGATCCGTGATGATCAGATGCTCAAGTAAATCTCCAGCCATCTCTACAGCCTTGATAAGTTCAGGAGTAAGCAAAAAGTCGGTAACCTCAGCACTTTCGCTCATAACGGTGGCCCAGTTTGGCAGTTTAGCGCTATCCTTAGTACTAGTGATTGAAACATCATATCTTTCATCACGAAGTGACTTCATTGTCTCCTTGTTTACAATAGCCCAAACGAAGTTATCATAGGTACTCTTGGTATCTTTGCGTAATTCATGTGCACCGGGAGCTTGACCAGGAACTGTGAGATTCTCTCTGCCATCGAAGGGGTAAAGTATAGCCTCCATGCGCTCAACTGGGGTTGCGATGGTTTCGAAGAAAAGACTGAAAAGGTACTCAATGGCGAGTACGAAAGGATTGTAGCGCTTCAAAAGCTTGATGTTGACATCAAGGAATGCGACATTTTGACGACCAGTCGCATAAGTTGCGAAATCTTGGGGGGACTTTTCCTTCAACATATCTTCGGGCAATTCGAGCTCTTTAGCCAAAGACTTGGCAGTTTCTTCGCCCTCAATTTCCTCAGTTGTTGGAGCGCGGCCACCGAATCCAACCAATGCAAATTCTCTGCGTAGAACTGGAGCATGTGCGTTCATCCATTTCTTTGCCTTCTTGCGGTTTGTGCTTGTTCCGAACAGGTGGATGGAAACGATGACCATTAACAATCCCAAAATGATACCTTCTTGCTTGAACTCATTCAGAGAATGTCGCTCATGAACATTGTACCATTTCGTATAGGGAGCTGCAGCACCAGTAGGAGTTGCTACTGGACCAGTGTAGTCAGCCGCCGAGGGGATTGCGGCGAAAGCTGGAGTTGGATCTGGAGCTCCAGCGAAATCTGCGAAATCTGTCATATATATAATTAGTACAAGTTACAATAAATGATTGGGTGCATACTTGCCAGAATCTCCAGCTTTAACAGGGGCTGCAGATGGCTCTGAGCCTCCGAAAAGACCATTGAATAAAGCCGCCATCTTTTGAGTGAAATTGAGCCTGAATTGATGATGAGCTGGAGCTTCCAGGTTTTGTGTCGAAGCTTGCGATTCTGTGTGTGTTTGAACCTTGGAATTTGTGGATATGCTACCTAACTTAAATTATTACCTAATAATGTAGAGTTGAGATATCTGGGATATTCTGCCAGCTTGGTTGATCTCACCGCCTTTACCTCATTTCCCTGACAACTACTAGGTTTCCGAAGTTTACCCTCATTGCCGAATAATAGTTAGTAGCTAGTGTGGCAATCTGAAGTTTCCTATAAACCAATGATGCTTGATCACTTCAGACCTGTATTGAGCTTTGGATTGAATTCTCAAAAGTATTGTGCCTCAATATCAGGATTTTCTTACTATAGAGTCAAGCAGTCGGCTCCCAGTCATTACTTTGTATGTACAAATCTACCGAGTCAATGCTATAAACAAATAACAAGCTTGATGAAACCCCTAAGGCATGGAAAGCAAATAAAGTCGCTGGAGTAGTTCCTCAAGACCACTTATATATCAAGGATGGAAGTTCTTGATACACAGTGCTTTAGTACTTTGTTCGGGAGTTCAGAAGTGTTACAATCTTCATATCTTCAATACCCAACCACATCAAAAGTCTACTTAGTGCTAGAACATCTCAGAAATTTTGCTAACACTCCACAGTGTCATGACACGAAAATATGGCAAGAAGCGCCCTGCTGCCAGTGCGGCGGCTGTAGCCATCTTTGGATCCTCAACTCAACCCGTTGCTTCCAAAAGTACTGATTCTACTTCACCACCCACACCACAGTCTCCACCAGCTGATCTCGCGGATATCACGAATCTTCTTGAGAACACCAAGCTAGAGGAATCACCTGACGATGTCACTGATCTTCTTGATACAGCCAAGCTCGAGCAATCTTCGGATCATGTCGCCAGTCTCCTAAAGAAGACGACTTTAGAAAACTGTGTAGAGAATGTTGCGAATCCACCTGAGAGCACGGATTTGCGCTTTTGTCTTGATTATATCACCAACATTTTGGAAAACACGACTCTAACTTGTACTCCCGACAAACTTGCGCGTACAGAAAATATCTTAGCCACTACGAAGCCAGTACTTGAGAAATTAATCCCTCGCACGCCCATTAACATTGTCCCCCAGCTGCCTTCACTCGAACCCCGCCTGGCAGCCTCTCTCTCCCCCCTCCTGAGTGCCTATGAAAAGGACAATGGCTACCCTCTAGCCACGATAAATTGGGACGATGTCCTGGCACCTGGTTCCAGCATTCAGAAAATAGCCGAAGCATCATTTGCAGAAGTTTTCCGCGTAACAAACCCAGCCGGCTCCTCAATTCTCAAACTTCTCCGTCTCAAAGTTCCCACAGACCCTACCTCCAAGCGATCTGACACCGCAGTCAAAGTCGAAACCGTCGTATCTGAACTGCGCCTCATGAACGCACTTACAGAGATCCCCGGCTTTGTGAAATTTAAAGATGCGCACATTGTTGAAGGCAAACCACCAGCGGCATTTGTCGAAGCATATGAAGGTCACTTAAACGCGGGTGGGGAATCATATTTTCCACACCCCAACAACATTTCCAAAAATGCTGTATTCCTAGCTATCGAACTCGGCGACGCAGGACATGTTTTGGAAAAATATCCAATCAAAAACATCGATCAGCTGTGGGATATATTCCTGGGGGTGGTCATCGCCCTCGCAAGAGCAGAAATCGAATACGAATTCGAGCACCGCGATCTCCATGAAAACAACATCTGTATCCTCGAACACACCCCTCGAGCCACCACCCCCAACGCAAAATTAAAATCAAAGTCTAAATCCAAACCCTGCACCCCAAAATCCCCTCACAAATTTGGCAATTCTGGCCTCGAAATAACAATTCTCGACTACGGTCTCTCCCGCGCCACAATCTACCCCACCCCAACTCCCTCCAACTCATCTCCAGACCCCGAACCCGTATTCTACAACCTGGAATCCGATACTGCCGTCTTTTCCTCCTTCGAGCCCGGTACCATCTCCGGCATTCAATTCGATACCTACCGCCGGATGCGCGCCTACTTATTTTCCGGAGGATCGTCAAACACTAACGCTAATACACCTTCAAAAGCTATCCGTGATGCTATTAGGCAAAGGAAATATTCGTGGGAAGAGTATATGCCGTATAGTAATGTACTGTGGTTATATTTCCTAATAGAGTATTTAACGAGTGTTGCGCCGAAAGGGGGGAGGGGAAAACAGGGAAAGCAAGGGTGGTTGAAGGAGACGGAGGAGCTGAGGTGGCTTTTACATCCTGACTGGGCTCCCGAAAGTTCTGAACAAAATGAACGAGATTCAAGTCGTGAAAAGGTGGAGGACGGAGAGGAACAGGAAATGGGACTAGGATGTGCGGGCGATGTATTACAATATGCATTTGACATGGGATGGGTGAGGGAAGAGGATCTGGAAGGTGTGGATACCAGTCGCTTGAGTCTACGAGAAGATTCGTATATTGATGCGGAGAAGGAGGACAAATCTTCTGCTGCTTGACCGCCAATTGTTCAGGAGGTTGGCGGAGCTAAGGATTTATTTTGGGGGATAGGGATTGTGTGGTGTCGGGGGCGCTTTGGATTTCAGGATACATGGTATGGTATGGTATGGTATGGCTGGGGAGGAATGGGCTTGGGAGGTCGGTAGGGTATAGTCAACGGTCGCTGATCGGGTATCTTGATTCCGTTTATGGAATATCATATCATATACGATTTGAGCGTTAGGATATAGATATCGGTTGGGCTGATACGTGCATCATTTTTGTCGTTGTGCACTATTCTACATCTTCTGTTCTATCATATACTCGAATTGCCAAGGAGGTTATCTGTGCCAGTGATGATTGATTGCGATGATTTCGCAATCCTCCGATTTTCACAAAACAGTCATAAATACACACAAGAAATATCCGACGATGTACTTCTTACCTATTTCTTCGTGATTTAC
Source organism: Myriosclerotinia duriaeana (assembly GCA_002162615.1). Taxonomy (NCBI): domain Eukaryota; kingdom Fungi; phylum Ascomycota; class Leotiomycetes; order Helotiales; family Sclerotiniaceae; genus Myriosclerotinia; species Myriosclerotinia duriaeana. The sequence continues at coordinate 1,273,305 of NGKI01000012.1, read as the reverse complement.
TATTGAACGACCAACATGCTTACTTTACTCTGTAGTACAGAACCTCTCAAATCTCACACCCCATCCATCCCATGTCATGTCATTCATTCTATACTCGATAATTTGTGAGGTGAGGGAACCCCCTGGCATAAGCGATGTGGGGTTTATTCTCAAAAGTGATTATGATTCAATAATGGATGCTACTTTATACTACTTCATAAGGGACGTGATCGGAATGCTATGGTCGCATCTCAAAAGCTGAATATTACTATGGGAATTGCAGTCCCATCATTCCTGTATCAAAAACAGCCCCGGGGCATCTTATGACGCACTTCACAATCTCTCCACCAAAACAACATGTATATCATTCATGCTCAAAAAAAAAGTATCATTATTAGGGTGGTGATGGTGGTGGTACACTCTCCTCTACCTCTCCTCTATGCTTCTTTGGTTTAACCAACAGCAAAATAAACATGCCTACAACTAGCAGGATTAGTAACAAAATGATTCGTCTCTTCGTTCCTCGTCTCTGGTATCCGCTCGCGACTTTCAATTCCACATTTGCTGCTTTAACATCTACTGCCATTCTTTCCACATTGTAGTCTATGCGATCCAGCATGGTTCCTTGATCTATAATCATGGTTTGGAGTTCTTTGAATATGTCGGCGAGTTCGATGATACCTTGAGCGATATCGTTGATTTCGCGTTCTCGTTGCATAATGGCTGCATCGTTGGAGGTGAGCTGTTTTTGGGATGTTTGTTGAAGGGTTGCTTGAGAGAAGGATTTATCGGCGTCTGATTCCATGATGGAGGGGTCGATGTAATTACTGTAGAGAGGGGTAGATGTTCGTTCGATAGGTGCATTCATGCCTCCTAAACCTCGTAACTCTGATATTGGTCAGTAGAGTTTCTTCAATATCTTATGATGATCGCAGATATCACCGTGAGAATATAGACTTACTCTTCAAATAAGTACTTTGCTTTTTCCTAAATCCTGCACTTGCTTCTTGTACCCTCGAAGCAAGAGAAATCTGGATATTCTTCGCCATAGTTTCTTCTCCTTTGCTTATTCCTCCCTGATGCCGCGAGTCACGAACAATTTGCTCAACTCTCTGAATTGCTCTCTGGCAGTCATGAAATCCCTTGGTAATTTGTTGTGTTAACAGTTCAATCTCCCTTTCTTCCTTCTTCTTGACTTCCTCATCATCGAATCCCGGAAGTACATGCTTTTGATGCAGTTTCTCTAATTTTTGACTCTTATTTGCGATATCCGTGAGGTATTCTGTAACTTCGTCGCTAATATCTGCCCATCTCGGTGGTAATAAATCCATTTCTATTATCGCATCCCCATCATCTTCGAATGCGCCAGCGGACATAAGTCCTCTGCGCTCCTCTGAAGCTCCTCCAATACTATCCGAGTATCCATTTCCGGAAGCACTGGAATATTTTGGTTTCTTTGCGGGGTGATGTGCATATGATTGTCGATAGGAGATATAGCTGATAGATTAGGTGTCAGTATCTATCTATCAGCTTGTGAAAGGGATACATCAACATCAAGTTGAACTTTTAACATACAGATTTGTACGATCACGCCACATGGCGAGCTGAAATGAATGTCACACTATCACAAGATGTAATAAAGGAAGAATTTCATATAGAAACTCAAAGGATTGTAATTTGGATTGAAGTTTGTTATTGACTGTCGCATGTTGTCTTGTTCAATGTTTCCAAAATCTCCCCAGCTTCTATTTCGCCTGAGGAATCCCAGACTCTTCGTCATACTAAAAGAACCCTTTTGGTCACCGTACAACTAATATGGTATCTATGGTTCTCCGAATCAAAACCATCTGAACAGTTGAATCACAGTTGAATCGCAATCACAATCCACAACACAACAAGATCCTCATTCAACCTTACGAACTTTCTTCCAACTTTTCATATCCTAAATACTCTTTGAGGTTCAGAAATCAATAGACAACACATCCTCTCAATTACCCAAACTTAAAAATAATGGTACGCATTTATTCCAGGAAGGCTGGATCTGAACAACCCCGCGGTCTACCTACAATCCTCAGCTTGAAGTTGCAGTTTCCTGGGGTTGGAGAGAAAAATATATTTCATGAAGGAAGACAAGACCACAACTAATATGCGCATTCATACAGGCTGATTCTCTCACTGAAGAGCAAGTCTCTGAATTCAAGGAGGCCTTTTCCCTCTTTGTAAGTTCACATTTCCCAACTTTATAGCTTCAGCCCTATGGACACTTGGCAGGGCATATTCAAAGGCATGAAAGCTAATAATTTATGACTTTACAGGACAAGAATGGTGATGGTTCGTACTTCCAATTCATATCTTCGATGTCGCAGATCGACCGACTATCCCCCTTCATCTGCATGTTTGCTGTCTCGGCCCAGTCCAGCCCCTATCGAATAATCTTATCAATAAGGAGGACAACAATCCTATTGGGCATAACAATACATAAGGGCAACGCTGATATATGAATCCATAGGACAAATTACTAGCAAGGAGTTGGGCACCGTTATGCGATCCCTTGGTCAAAACCCTTCCGAGTCTGAGTTGCAGGATATGATCAATGAGGTTGATGCCGACAACAACGGTACCATCGATTTCCCAGGTACGGCACAGCATCCAATGCTTCCCGACTCATAAGGCTTACATGATTAGAATTCCTCACTATGATGGCGAGAAAGATGAAGGATACCGACTCTGAAGAGGAGATCCGTGAGGCATTCAAGGTTAGAACTTTTGGATCAATTACTATGGCAAAGACTGATATTCTGTTCTTAGGTCTTCGATCGTGACAACAATGGTTTCATCTCCGCTGCCGAACTTCGTCATGTTATGACATCTATCGGAGAGAAGTTGACTGATGATGAGGTTGATGAGATGATCAGAGAGGCCGATCAAGACGGTGATGGAAGAATCGATTGTATGAACCCCTTTACCAACATCTCATGTCCAGCGCATATACTAACGGTTACTTACAGACAACGAATTCGTCCAACTCATGATGCAAAAGTAGATTGAGCTTACTTATTTCGCGTGGTCTTTTTTGGCTGGTGGGGGGGAGCAAGTCGGCGTACACATCATGGGGGTTTTGGACATCCAGAATTCTTGTGTGGGTGTACGATTGGACTGGTTAGTAGTTGCATAGAGCGTTTACCGTTTTTTAGTGACTTTTCATGATAAATGATATCCTACCGGACATCTTATTGTCTAGTTAATACCCTTTACCAAAATTTGCATTATATGCCATGTGAATCGTGATTAGAATCTTCACAGGCTGATAGAGGAGTTAAATTCGTCAGACAATTTCAGCCTCATGCATTAAGGATTTGTATTGAATAGGTTTCGTATCATGGGATTATAAACTCGAGGCTTCTTCCCCTGAGTTTCAACAGTCTTTTCATGGTTATTTGGTAGATTTTCAGGGGAATTTTGTGGATTAGTGGTACTCAATCTGATGTCATATAGAAGTGGGTACTCCGTACAGCTGGTTCATCTTTTGAGTATTGGATTTAGTTAAAAAGGAATGGGAATTGGGAATTGGGTATGGGGAATAGGTGAGGTTAAGTTGGAAATACAGAGGGACTAACCATTTACACGGAAGCGAAGTATTGATAGATAGTCCCCGTACCGTACTGTACATATATATAAATGTATAAGCGACCTCCCCTAATACATGCTTCTACTCTACAGTCTCTACTTCTACTCTGCTTTGTACTTCTATTACGTTTAAGCTTCTTTTTTAAACTTTCTATTAATATGATGAACCCACACCAAATTGATTAGTGGGGAATATTCCCGGGCTGCTACTCCGGAGTCCGTACTGGACCGTACATAGGCTCAGATCCCTTACAGCAGGCAGGGTCTCTTGGCAGACATCAAGAGGAAACCTGGAAAACTTGTCATACTGTATTTGATTGTTACATTCCTCGGCAAGATGTAGATCAATTGAATCAATCTTTTTTACTTTATTCTGTCCTTTTGTAATAAGTCTCTTTTCTTTCTTTTTTTGGTCTTTTCATTTCTTGACTCTTGACCATTGACACTTCTTGAGAATCTCCTTGTGCTCTGTTATGTAGAGTAAACAGAGTGGCTTGCTTTATTGATTTTGGAGTAAAGGACAAAACTGCTGTCAGAGCAATCAAGTCAATCATTCAAGGGATGTATCAAATTGACAAATAATTCTTGCAAACTTCTCCTTTTCTACCTAATTTTTCAATTCTTCGAGCAGTGAGTGAATGCTGCTGCAGATATGCCATCAATTATTAGAAGATGGCGAACAGCTTTCATTGCTGCAGTGTTCATGATTTTTAGTCTTCATTATCTCCATTCGCGGCGCAGTACTTGGAATTATGGTTCGAATTACATACCTTCGATAGCGAGACCACATCTGCCAGATGGGAAGATACATTGGTCGAAATTACCGGAACGATATCCAGTCACTTCATACATTCCTTTGCCAACCGGGAAACCGAAGAAGATCCCGCAGATTCAAAGTACCCCGCCAAAAGAAGACGCGGCGCAGAAAGAAGAGCGATTGAAACGATTGGCAGCTGTAAAGGAGAGTTTCGTACACAGTTGGGAGGGATATAAAGCACACGCATGGTTACGAGATGAGGTCGCCCCGCTCTCTGGGGCGTGGAAAGATACATTTGGTGGCTGGGCGGCAACCTTGGTGGATTCTTTGGATACTTTATGGATAATGGGATTAAAGGAAGATTTTGAAATTGCGGTGCAATCGATTGAGGAAATCGACTTTACGACAACAGACGAGACTAATATCAACGTTTTTGAGACGACAATTAGATATATGGGAGGGTTTTTGGCGGCGTATGATGTTAGTGGTGGACATTACCCGGGGTTGTTATTGAAAGCTGTGGAGGTTGCGGAATTATTGATGAGTTGTTTTGATACCCCGAATAGAATGCCAATACCCAGGTGGGATTGGAAGAAGTAGGTCCTTTACACCCATTTGCTAAGGCAACTACTGACAATTCGTAGATATCTCGAAGGAGAGGATCAAATAGCACCTAGAAGAGCTTTGGTCTCTGAACCGGGTTCTTTGTGTCTGGAGTTTACTCGTCTCAGTCAGTTGACAGGAAATCCAAAATATTACGATGCGGTACAACGTATCTCTGATGAATTCGAGAAAAGCCAAAACTCTACTCGATATCCCGGATTGTGGCCTGTCAGTATTGATATACAGAAACTCCGGTTTGATGAAGATACTATGTTCACTATGGGTGGAATGTCAGATTCTGCATATGAATATCTACCAAAACAGTACATGGTCCTCGGTGGAGTTCTAGACCAACCCAAAAAAATGTATGAAAGTTTCATCTCTGTAGCCCAAGAGAAAATGTTCTTCCCGATCCTGAACGAAAAAAATCAAAAGATCAAAGTATCAGGAGACATCCGCATCAAAGGAATGGCTGAAAGCAGCACCCCCGAGCTCATACCTCGTGGTCAACATCTGACCTGTTTCACAGGCGGAATGGTGGGAATCGCCTCACGAATCTTCAACCGACCCGCCGAACTTGCCTTGGCAGAAGAACTCACCAATGGTTGCATATGGGCATACGATAGTAGTCCCAACGGTATCGCACCCGAAATCTTCGGCGTAGTTCCTTGTCCGCAAGATCATGATTGTACGTACTCGAAACAAAAATGGCACGATGCTCTTTCTGCCATCTATACACATCCCGTCACCACCACACCCGCGGAAACAGAAGCCAAGCTTGATAAGATCATTGCCGAACGAAGACTGAGTCCGGGATATACGACAATTGATGATCGGAGATATATTTTGAGACCGGAGGCTATTGAGAGTGTTTTTATTATGTGGAGGATTACTGGGGATAGAAAATATCAGGATGCTGCTTGGCGTATGTTTAAGGCTATCGAAAAGATTTGTAGGACGGACATTGCAGCGGCGGCTGTTATGGATGTTACGGCTAAGGGGGGAAAGACAGGGAAGGGGGATGGGAAGGAGGAAGGGATAGAGCAAGTGGATAGTATGGAGAGTTTTTGGTTGGCCGAGACGTTGAAGTACTTTTATTTGGTCTTTAGTGAGTGGGAGGTTGTGAGCTTGGATGAGTATGTGTTGAATACCGAGGCGCATCCGCTGAGGAGGTTGGGGAGGTGATTTGATCATTGCAGTATCTATATAGAGGGGCAAAATAGGTGAGGACTAATTTCAACCCATTCCTTTTCGGAAATTTGAACCCTTGAGTCTGAACTTTGAATGATACTTTTGGGGTTGAGTACGCATATATGAGCTATCGTCTAATACCGAGTACATGACTCGAAATTAAAAACAACACTAGCAATGAGACATCTCATTTACTCAAAACCTCGTCAATCTCTACCATGTGTAGAGCATCAAGTAGTTCTCTGAGGACGATTCCTACAGATTACCGCTCGCTTGTACCATGGAGTTCTCCACTTTACTCTCTGCCCCCCCCCCNCCCCTTTCTTTCCTTCTTGAGATAAGCGTACAGTATATAAACTCTCACCTCTTCCTACCATGAGAAACCCAACCAGGGAATTTTTTCACATGCACATGCAGAATTTCATGGGAGCTGGCGAGCTTTGCGCTTGAGCTTTGTGTGGGGTGAGGTAAAATGTGCAGTGTAGATGGGAGATATGATTCAATGCGGAAATTTCATCACGCGGGGCAAGGGGGGGTTGAGATGAGGAATCGAGATGCGGTCGGTGATGACGGCTGCGAAGACGATGACGGTAACACGCTCGTTTTAAGCATATTACATAATACCTCTGCATGATTCTAAATCTAAACCACAGTCGAGAGTAGATCGATGACAGTCAGTAGAACAATAAAGGCAGTAGATTCTGCAGAAAAGCAATAATAAATCCAGGACCCTAGGTAAAAAATTCCAAATCTCTTCCGATCTCTTCAAGTTCATAAATTTCATATACTCAGAATCAGAACGTACCACGTAGCATATATAACCTTCGATTCTCGAGCTTTTTCCACTTATAGGAGCAGGACTTGGAAGAAAAGTCCTGGTCGAGTATAATCTGCGGCGTTTTGAATTCTGAGGGTTATTGATTACTTGTCGGCTTGAGACTTGAGATTGGGATGGATTTGTGCAGTTGGGGGATGGGATGGGATGGGATAGAATGGGGTGGGCTCAAGGCGGGTGGTAAGAGTATGTTTTGGGACCCGGGAGTTATGAGTTAGAACGAGTTGCTGCGAGTATATATAGCAATATTTTTTTGGATATTTTGAAAATCAAACACAGTTAAACACACAGTGGTGTGTACAACTTATGTGGGATGAAATGATCAAGCAAAGTGGAATAATGATACCCCGGGCAAGGGGAAGAAACACCTAACTCGGGGCTTCTCCTCCCCTTCCATTATTCTCTCATTACGATTACATATGTTCCATCGTCATAAAAAGAGTTCCTGCAGTCGCTATCGTTTACCGATTCTCCTCATCATCTCTGACATAATTTTCACGCCGACCAATTTAAATCGATATCTATATGTGCACAATCTCCTTTGGAAGCCCAGGGAAATTTATCCTCGCGTCATCACTGACATGCCGCCTGAGGTATTGCCTCAAGAAATCCTTCAGCCGTTTGTTCCAAGCTCTAGAAATTACAAAAGAAACCCATTTATGCTCTGCCGTTTCAAGATAAAGCAAAACTGTTATCGAGCCTTCACACCTATATCGAAAATCTCGTCGCATAGTGGGACCGAGAAAGCTGTTGAGGCCCACGTCCATAACCCAAATCTGACTGTAAAATTAATCTTGCAGATTTCTGCTAAGGAGTCTTCAAGTCTAAAATGCCTTTTGGGGGGAGGGTGGACAGGAGACATTTAGAGATATACCGTAAAGTAGTGTGTGTGGAAGTTCAGAGGGAAGAGAACTAGTGTTACCGTTCCTCTCCGATATTGCAAAAGTGTCCTTTGGGTTACAGTATGTATCTTTGGTTGTCAAGACAGACGAAAGTACTGCTGTTACTGAAACAACACCGTTGCCAGTGGTAATCTAACCGCCGTCACATTCGATGACTGTGATTTTGGTCAAAATAGAGGAAGTTTTCATAGGCTCGTTCATGGGACCATGAAGTTATTCGCACTTGTGCATCCAGTAGCTTGGAGAAGGAAACTCCAACCATATTTGAGAATTTTCGGTTTTCGGTTTGAAGATTTGGGCACCTCGAAACTGGAATGTCAACAACTTAGTCTTAAATAGACTTGACTGTCTCTCTGAAATCGATAAAGAAGTGAATCATTCCATCGTTGTAGCGGCTCGCAGCGAACAAATTGGATATAAAGATGAGCCACAACAGCTTAGTAATGATCTTCACTTCAAAATTCCAGCACTGAAGTATAAAGCTCACCTCTTCCTTATAAAATACTGGATAAAAGCTATTTATCCAACTAAGAAAGAAGCATTTATGTAGGGCAAAGTGAGATATCCGCTTTACAGTCCCACCGCTATCAGAACCAGACATGTAATCCAACATTCGAACGATCCATCAACCTTTCTTCCGTTGTCTGCTAAGCTTTGGTTCGCACAAATCTTCACTGTTATTCCTATCGATTGCCACCACAGCTCTCTGGATTTACTATCAAATCTTCGAAGTCATCATTGATGTCCGCGTCTGCTATTATTCTGATTTTGAATCCTAAGGGATACATCTATTGGTCAGAAATACTCGTGAAATCGCCTATGCTCGTTTATTCGTCAATATATCAAAACCATTCATCCCTTAATCCTCGCCTCGTAGCCGAAAAGAGACAAAAATTGATCGTATAGAGAATTGGAAAATTTGGGCGAATAAATTCATATGTGCTTAACTAAATACTTCACATATCCTTCTCAAGGCCAATAAAGCCAAAAATAAACCCAGACACTGCAAGAGGATGAAAAGATGGCAGATTGATCGATGGCAGAATTTTATTTGATACTAACAAGTCTTCAATGAAGCGGCAGTACCGCTTGTTAGAGACTTGTGAGGGCATTTATTCATATGAAGCTTCCGTATAGGGGCAATTGAGAAGATGCCCACCAACAATACAACCTCTGAAACCGAAAAGATAGTGACCGAATTAGAAGTTCCCGGTCGGCTAAACTGCCAACCAACCTTTGATCAATCCAAGCGCGATCCACATCATCGAAATCCTCGAGACCGACTGGCCCTGTCCCATCATGGCGTCAAACACGCGGGTAACTCAACGCGCCGCCCTTCCTCAATTGTATGAGAAGAATCGCATTATTCACACTAGCTACCAAAACCAGTCACTCTCTTTGTTAGATTTCTTCGTTAAAATACAGATTTTTGTCCAGATTCTGGCAGTACAATGAACTGTTGCGTCTTTTGGTACCGCAAAAAGCTATGACGGCGTTAATGATTACCGAAGGTGCGGTCCTAAATGGTGACCGGGAGTATTTTCGGTACTCTCGCGTGGTTCTATTGAGAGGTTGCGTATACTATTTTGAGCACAGAAGAGGATTGATGTTTGTTTTGCGGAGATATAGTGGCTGTTCATTTCTGTTTGTTTGACCACTTCCAACATTGGCTGGTACAAGGTTTTAATATCGTGTATTTCTGTCATAGTTAGCAAACAAATGCATGATTGTTGTTCCTCTGTGAATCACTAGCAATTTCCTTTAAAGTATCCAATATCTCAGCACAACGACCCCCTGAAATGTTGCAAGAGCTTTACATCTTTTGATCCAACCCATTGACGAGAGTTACTAGGAGTCATGGGGTCACCTGGTGATGTTGAGAAAGAAAGTCGAATTGAGGCGGGTAAAGCAAAACAACAAAAGCAGGCTCAATCGGCTACCCAAGGTGTCGAGATTAGACATGACAGACTTTCAAATACTTCCAATGCCCAAATTGTTCCACCCATAAGAAAAAGCGACAGTCTCAACCAGGGCCCAAGGGTCAGTGGTAATACCCCAACAAAACCAAATCCTAGTCCCAACACCACTGCGAATCACAAAAGACACGACGGACATTCTACCACTTCAAATACCCAAGCTTTGCCAGCCCCTAAAGCAAGCACCAGTCAAAATCGAGGTAGAATCAGCGGTGGTAGCAACTCATCTCCGCCTGCCCCTAGACGCGACACTAATCAACCAGAAAATCGCGGGAGGGGTCCCGAGTCTCATAAGACCGGCGATTCAACAACCAACGGAAGAGACCAAACACCATCAGAGCCCTCTTCCACCCGTAAAGATTCATCTCCTGGTTCGAAATCAACTGGAAAAGATGGTCCTGTAACCCACAAATCGGGAGAAGTTAAACCCAACGATAATTCGACGGCTTCAAAAGCTAATGTTACTGTCCAAAACACGAAACCTAGAACCAGTAAAACAATTACTTATCCACACGACGAGCTGATCATCCAACCACTCCCCAAGAAATACCTCCCAAACCACCCCAATGATCCGAAACGCCTGCTTGTCATTGGAGATGTACATGGGATGATCGATGCCATGAACCATCTGTTAAAAGTGATTAATTACGATCGGGATAATGATCATCTAGTATGCGTCGGGGATATTATAACCAAGGGCACAAAGAATAAACCAAGTAGGAATGGTATGACTGAACGCGAAATTGAAATCGAGGCTTCTATGGAAGTACTGCAAATGGCTATGCGCTCCAACGCTTCGGTAGTTCGTGGCAACCACGAAGACTGGGTACTGAATATCGAACATCTCCGTAACGATTGGACGGAAGAAGAAGACACTTCGTCTAAGCGCAGTCTCGATGCTGGATTTGAACAAAAAAGAAACTTAAGGACACCAAAGCCCAAGGAGAAAGATCCCAGCGACTACATTCTCTATGATAAACTCAGCCATGGAGAAAACGAGTGGCTGAAGAAGCTTCCCCATATCCTGATTCTTGGGGATGTAGGTGGACATAAAAATATGGTTGTCGTGCACGCGGGATTGAATCCGAAACGTGCGTTAGAGAAGCAACATGTCATCGAGACAATGAACATCAAATCTATAAATCCAAAAAATGGAGAAACCAGTTCAAGTCACAAAACAGATAAGGAGATCTCAGGAGACAAGGCGAAAAGGGAGATGCCGGAGAAGGACAAGGAACGTTTCGCACAGATGAAGCCCTGGTTTGAGGTATTTCCCCAAAATTACCTTTCTTGGCAAATATATTATACTAATATAAATGCGTGCAGTGCTTGGAGAGCGACCAAAATCAATTGGAGAAACTGGAATCAGACCTAAAGAAATCGGGACCAGGCCGAGATAAATCGAAAGCGGAATTAGCCCTCGAGGAATTGGAATCGAAATTAGGCCTTAAAACAACGACAACGGTACTTTACGGTCATGAATCTAAAAGAGGTTGGACCGAGGAGCCTGAAAGAAAAGGCTTTACGAAGAGAAAGTTCTCACTCGGCCTTGATTCTGGAGTTAATCGTACAGATGACCCTAAAAAGTATCGAACCTTGACCGCTCTTCTTATTTCCTACGAAAGTTGTGAAATAGTTCAAGTCAAAAATACTATGCAAAAAACGGGTGAGAGAAAGTGGACGAGAGTTGAATTAACAGCCAAAGAGTCCAAGTTTTGAGTTGGGGCCAGATGTTATTCATAGTGTAAATTGATAACAAAGATATTTCTTAATCATTATCGGGCATCTAATTTAGCCTTTTCAATACAGAGAAATTTAGTACAGCCAGAGTATAAACAGGCCCTGCCTCACCCTTTGTATGAATGAAACTCTGATAGTCTGATAGTTGGGGGCCAAAATATTGATGTAGTGATTCACATTACACAGACTGTGCCACAATCATGCATAGACGAATAAGAATATGCATAATAAATAACCAGTATTATCAGAATTCTGGAAACATCAACTCGGAATATTCTACTACTAGTGCCTAGGTATCCTGTGAACCAAACTTTCGGTTTTCATGCAAGTGTCTCCAAACTTCTCGCTCGAGAATTTGCAGCATGAAGTATGCAAAACATACTTGCATCGCATGAGATTTTGATCACGTTATGCGGTCAACTTTCTACACCAAAATTTTTATGAGAAAAGGCGGCCGGCTAGTAAATTTTCAATGACCCCCTGCAGATACGGGATCTGGTGCATTTTAGGCGTGTTGAGCCAATGAGAAGCATGAATTTGGGCATTGTAGGAGGGGCATTAAACAGGGCATTGTTCAAGTTAGGGACTCGCCAAATGTTTGTTGGTTTACTACCATTTCTCGTAGTCAGGAAAGTATCGATAATGAATCCTTTCAACATAATCCATCACAGCAGGAAGAGACTGTACCAGCTTTTGAGAAAGTGGAACACTATTTAATTGGATTAGCTGGTAAAACGACTTCAAACCCCATTAATGGACCTTACCTGGTGCTTACAAGCATCGATATAATGAAGCCAAAGAGACTCGCATCTGCTTGAGTAGGCTTCTGACCCCGAGACACCAGAATGGATCTTTATTGTCGGAAGTGGCATCGGGGTTGTACTTACGTGAAGATTCTAGAAGCGCGTTGAGGCTCTGCCATATTTCCTCTCGGAACATGTGTATTTCCTAAGGCGTGAATCGTCCCGTACCTTGACCGTACAATGTAGTTTTGTTCTGACGATAGGCAAAATATCCAACCAGAATACGGATCGGATAAGGAAGGGACCCTAAGACCTTATCCCTCTGGACGTACTAGTTGTCCATCCAGCGCTCTTGAATCCTGAGCTCAAAACCGGTTAAAAACCAACGCAATTCGAAAATAAAAACGGTATGAATTCAAACTCACTCCATAGAAGTAGAGCTTATCCTCTAGAAGAGCACGAATTGCCATATCTTGTGTCTTGACTTTCGGGTCCAATGATGCGTTAAGATCAGACAAGATATCCAATTCTACCAAGCCCTTTACAATGAGTGCGGAATCGGCAAGCAGAAAGGGGGACGGTCCTTCATTCTCTACATACGGAATTTTTCCTTTTGGTGCCGATCGAGGTGAGCCAGCATCCAAGTCGTACCTCACATTGGCTAGCTGGAGAATAAATTCAATCTTGGTGGCGAAGGGAGACCACACATAATGTCCTGGATCTAACCAGCCACGGAAGAGAGTAATGTTCATTGTGAGTTAAGCATAGAGAAGACTCGAGACTTCGAATTTCGTGAAAGTTTGGCAAGAACTATGTTGAATTTAATCTCGTATGTTGTGATTTTCAGAAGATGATGGTTGCACTGTACAACGTATACACAGGGGGGGTTCGAGTGGTAGTCTGACAAGCCAATTTCGAACTTGTTTCAATTATTGGTCAATAATCAAAAATCAACAAGTGATATTAAGTTGGTCTTCATTTTCCACCAAACCAGTTTCGATGGATGTGACAATGGGAACACATAAGTCCCATTCCCATTCCCATTCTTGTAACAATAATTGTCTATAAAAATATCGTTGATGAATTTGATGAATTTGATGAATATTTCATGGTTGGGGGAAAGCCATGCTCGGAGGTTGCCGAGATATTCACATGACCGTCGGACTTCACATGCGGCAATAATTCATGAGACTCAACCTTTACTTTGAGCACATGGCAAACATTCATCAAAGGTTTCACAAATGATATTCTACGAGTGAATCACACGTGTAGATATCGCCGATAATATATTAAGAAATCCATGGATATATACATAGGTACCCATATATAATATTAATATGAGATGAGATGAGCGAGGCTTAGCGTTCTTCTAACTTTCAATAATCTTCATTCCCAACAACCTCCTTGCTTCATTAGATTGTCGGGTCAATCAATCAACAAAAGCTTCAAATGAGGGACTCTATCAATAATCCAACGGCTATCGACCGATTACGAGCGATATTCAGAAAATCCGATGCTGAACCCGAATATGCACCCATCTCGAGCAGTTCCAGTATTCACGAAGATGATGTCCGCAGACCAGTTCTTGTCTTATCAGATCAAGTCGAAGGGGAGCCATTCTCATGGTTCGAATATGGAATCTTTATGTTAATCGGAGTGGCAATGCTCTGGGCATGGTATGTATCACTGAGGTCTCGGGAGCGCGCAGAAGCTGATATCTTGACAGGAACATGTTCTTAGCAGCCGCACCATACTTCCAAAGTCGATTCCAAGACAATGAGAATATCCTCCAGCACTTCCAATCTGCGATCACTTCAGTCGGAACGGTTACGAATCTTAGCTCTATGCTACTCCTCAGTCACTTACAATCGAATGCCTCATACCCGAAACGAATCATAGCCTCCCTCGTCCTCAATACTATTGTCTTTACGCTTCTTGCGATATCCACCTCATACTTTCGGGATGTTTCGGCGAATGCCTATCTAGCTTTCACATTGATAATGGTATTCTCAACCTCTTGTGCAACGGGACTTTTACAAAATGGGGCATTTGCATTTGCCTCGAGCTTTGACAGACCGGAATACATACAAGCTATCATGACTGGACAAGCAATTGCCGGAGTTCTACCATCAGCGGCACAAATTGCGACGGTTTTGGCTGTTCCACCACCAGATCGTTGGGCCGATGTAGATATGGAGGTTGCGGATAAAAAGGAAAATACAACTTCGGCTTTTGTTTATTTCTTGACGGCTACAGCCATCAGTGTTCTAACACTAATCTTTATCCTCCCCTTGCTTCGGAAGCATAACCGAATAGTTGAGAGCCGTGCTGCGTCAGCTGCTGGCAGTGATGATGAGGTTGATGAGAATGGCAAACGTGAAGTCGTTAGTATGGTCAGATTGTTCAAGAAACTTCACTGGCTGGCAGGAGGAGTGTTCATGTGTTTCGCTGTTACGATGTTCTTCCCAGTGTTCACGTCAAAAGTGATTTCAGTCATACCCGCTGATGGCGCCCCTCGAATTCTTCAACCTGAGGCTTTCATCCCCCTCGGATTCCTGGTTTGGAATATTGGCGATCTTTGCGGTCGTCTGCTTCCACTTCTACCTTTCCAAACTAAAGCACGACCCGTCCCACTTTTCATATTCTCCATTCTTCGAATTGCCTTTGTTCCCTTGTACCTTCTTTGTAATATTGAAGGGAAGGGGGCAAAGGTCAATAGCGATGTATTCTATCTTCTCGTCGTTCAAGGTGGATTTGGACTTAGTAATGGCTGGCTTGGCAGTTCCTGCATGATGGTAGCCGCTGATTATGTCGATGAAGAAGAACGAGAAGCAAGTGGGTCTTTCATGATGACCAATTTAGTAGCAGGCTTGATGGCTGGATCACTTCTTAGCTTTGCTGCGGCCGGTATTTCATAATTGCATCAACATAAGCATTGGCTTGTATTTATGGGGAGGAGTTTAGAGCGATATCATGCATGGATTGGCGTTAGAATTTGGGAATTCAGTTTGCTGATGAATTGAATGAAGAGCGTCGAGATATATCACGGGGTATTTTACGGGAAGGGAGTCTGTTATTTACAGCTTGCATAAGAACAGTGAGAGAATTTCAGATTAATCACCATTTGATTTCAATAATTTGCACCATGATATTTTTGTTTCCTTAATGGTGAGATGCTTGTGATGAGGTCTTGTAAAGTGATAACAAGACGGCAGTAAAGTGCTCGAAAGTGCTCGAAAGAAAATCTTCTATTAATTCGTACCTCCATAATATGAATCCCTGGTAGTTTTTCTAAACTCTACATATGTAACCTCGAAGGACAAGTATAAAGGTCCGTCAATTCAGTTCCTTCTCGTTAATTACGTTGAGATCCTCTCGCCTAAGTCTCGATTCTCATCTGGTTTTATGGGACGACATCAGATATTCGAGACTAACTCCTCCTTTCCCTCTTTCCTTTTCTAGCGAGAGTCTTTTACTCTGCACACCTTCTCCTTCGACTCACAACAACTCTGAATATTGAAGTCTGGTGAAAACCCAACACTGTTACGCATGCTACAGTCATCCTCTTCTTTCTTATTTCCTTTTCAAGCAAATATTCTCTACCTTGGTGCCCTGCACAACTTCTCTCCCAGGACTCACAACAGCGTTGGCTATCGAAGTCTGGTGGGAAACGGATACTGGTATCAATGCGACGGTCCTTCTGTCCTTGCCTTCACCCTTTTCCAAGTTATCAGTCTTTTTGTTCTCTCGACGGAGTCTCTCACTTGCACCTACTTCTCCAGGAGTTTCATTTTCAGTCTTTGGATTTCTCAATAGCAGTGGTATTCTACTCGAGTACTTTAGCACTCATCTAACTTGCGAAAGTGCGTCAGCAAATTTGTTGGGATTCCCCATTTCAACCCGAACAATCTTCTCTACCACTAGCGCCTTCCCCTCTTACTTCCACCTATCACGCCTCTCCATTTTCCACGAGGCATCGGCCAATACCCGCTCAGGATTTCAACTGAAGTCCTCTCTGATAGCCGTGCTTGATTCACCTATGCTCGTCTCTCTGCTTTCTCGCTAGTCTTTCCGAGAAATTCCTGCCTTAAAGCTTTCAAGTTTTCAAGTTTTCAACTCACCCTCCCCAACTCTCTACCTTGGAACTTATTTCGAAAGGCTTCTCACTTTATTTCTCGCATTCTACTCAATCTTCTTACATCCTTCTTAGATTCTTGAGGTATTTGCGCGGGGATCCTCACCTTTTCCCTAATCCTAGACGAGAAAGTCGCGTCTTAAAAGCTCAACCCATCCGCCGCAGCCTTCCACTCTACAACTTATTCCCAACTACTTCTCAATCTTTTCTCGTCCTTCTCATATTCTTCAAGTGTTTGCTTGGAAGATTCCTGACAGAGATATTAGCAGCGGCGCTCGATCATACAATCCCAGCCAATAGCAAAAGAATCTATCATATTGACGGCAGATCTCTACTTTTGCACCAGCAATATCTCAGATAAATCTTTTAATTCATAAGTTTTGCAAGACAGAGGTTATTTCAAAGAGCATCCATCAAGTTTCAAGATCGGTCAAAGCTTTATGGTTGTTGATTGTTTTTTGTCAAGGTCAGTAATAACTGATCATTTACCCCCTCGGTTAATTTTCCTCTACAACTTTTCAAAAATTTGAAGTCTAGTACTCTTTCTTCAGGAACACAACAGTCCAATTGAGTCTCTCCTTTGGTTCTTTCTTTATCTCGCATTGATTTACTGGTTCTGATCCTGACAGCCAATCCTCAACTTTGTTGGACAGCCTTGGTCTAATCTCTGCCTTAGCTGCCTCGACGCCGAGACTTCTCAGCTTTTTTCTTGATTTAATCTTCCAACCCTCGAGGGTACAGGACCCACGTTTACTAAAACTCGTTTTAAATGCAGGTCATTCACAGAGATCACACCATCATTCTCTAGACTAGTCCCAAAAGAATTGAGGCTTGGAAATTTCTGCTCAACCACCCAGGTCTCCATTACTTTTTTCAACACAGCAACTTTCTTGAACACAGCAACTTTCTTGAACACAGCAACTTTCTTGAACACAGCAACTTTCTTGAACACAGCAACTTTCTTGAACACAGCAACTTTCTTGAACACAGCAACTTTCTTGAACACAGCAACTTTCTTGAACACAGCAACATACCTTTCAGCAGCAGCATACCTTTCAGCAGCAACATACCTTTCAGCAGCAACATACCTTTCAGCAGCAACATCAGCCTTCCAGCTTTTATCGAGTAAAAGCGATCTTTTTGTTCATATTTACAGTTGCAACTCTATACAGTACCATGGCTTTCACATGCAATCACGCCGCTTGTGGGAGATCATTCCCTACCATGCAGGGAATGATCAACCACAAGCGGTGCCATTTCACTGATGCCGAGAAACAGTTCGTTTGCACCAGTCCCGGTTGCACTAAGCGTTACGCCAAACAAACGGGACTAGATTATCATCGGGGAAGGCACCACGATAGTAAAGAAAATTGGTTCGTGTGCCCAGAAGCCTCATGTCAGGAATCGTTCTTTGAGGAACGTGCACTCAAGTTACATCAAAGAGTGCATGACATCTACAGATGCACTGCTGCGCACTGTCGCCAATCATATGATAGTCAAGCAGAATTGGATCGCCATCGCGTGGTAAGTAATCCATTGCAATCCTTTTTGTACTTACACAAATGCTAATGCATCTTGAAGCGCAACCATAAGGTTAAGGACCTATACGTTGATAGGCACCCGAAGTCAGTCGTACCCAGGAAGAGGAAGGCTGAAGAGGAAGAGGAAGATGATGATGAGGATGACGACGACAATGATGAGGATGACGACGACAACGATGATGGTAATGATGTTGGCGAACTCCTTGCCGACGATAAAAAGTATCAGGAGGTATGTTTATTCCTCATTACACCCTGTCAATCTCTACACCAAGGTCTACACCACTTGGTATAAAGCCATTGGCCCCTCTTGTTCCTTGAGATGATAGAACTATCTCTTTCACTTCACTTCATCCAAACAATCATTTGTACTGACCATATTGTCTTGATAGATTCAACAGAGGAAAATTGCCAAAGCTGGTTCCAAACACAAGAAGCACACAGGTAAGATTTCCCATAACAATTTTCATGTCTTTGTTTTTTACTCCTTTCCTCTCTGGCTCCTTCCTTTAATAATAACCACCACTATCTTTTCTTTGGGATCTTGTTTTGTTTGAAGGAGAATTCCCCCCTCCCTCTCCCCCCCTCCCCCCCAAAAAAGAACAGCGATATTGATTCCAGTGGCTAACTTTCTCTCTTGATGTAGAAAAACTCGGGCAAGAAGGTTCTGGTGTTGCATCGTCGGCGCAACAGTACAACGGTCAAAGCAATCAAGCTCAACATGCCGTACATGATAACAATCATCAATACCATGATCACTCAACATCCAACGCTATTCAACAAGGATCAGTCACTCAGAGCGGCGATGCCAATAACAGCGCAGATGATTTCTCGGTATGCTTTAACTTCTTTCCTTTACTTTCATTTACTCTTCTTTAAATTACCTTCAACCTACCACCTTTTTATTTTGAAAATTTGTTTGTTGTTTTTTTCTTCAATCAACCTTGGACATTCAAATCAATCATGATAATTGAATGTATGACAGAGAATTAAGAAATCATCCATCTTGATTCTTTCGTCTGCATTCTTTGATCTTTGATCCGTCGCATTTGACTTCCTACCTCCCAGCCACCCATCTACAATTTTCTTCCTCCTTCCATCCAACAACAATTTCGCACAAGAGTATATGCTAATTAAATCTTCGCAGAGGACATACAGAAGTGGTCTGGATGCAAATGCTCACGCCCGAAATATCGAAATTACACGGAACAGAAATAGTCTGAACCCAAGACCGGCACCCTCTTCAGACCCTGCAATCGATTTTGCCCATTCTCTCTTGTTTCCACGTCAACAAAGTGTCGCAGCACAGCCGTTGTGTCCCGGCGATCCTTACGGATTGTCTCTCGGCGTTGATTACGTTAATCGTGCACTCGCGCGTCAAGAACAACGACGTATTGAAGGACCACGTCATTCTCCTACATATCGTGAGCCCAGGACTCGACGTGCAAATCCCGGTGTTCCATCTACGTCTCCACCCAGCAATAATTCCCATACGGATCCCACTGCTCCAGCTATGACTCATCCAATTGATCGTCGCTCAAATGGCGCTCGATCTGCATTGGGTCGCTCATTGGAAGCTCGTCGTCTTAACCCATCTCCTGCTCGAAGCAACCTAGCTACAAATCCTACTGCTTCCTCGGCCATGAATTCTAGCTTTCGCGGTGCTCTCGCCGAAGAAAAAGCCAAATTTGCTCAATCTTCCAAAGCCAAAGCCAGAGCTCCATCTTCTTCCATTGCTTCTGCTCCATTGGATTATGATGACGATGACGATGACGATGACGATGAAGAGGGTCTGTTCGTATCATCACCAGATGGCAATGGAACCCAAGCTGTCGGTACTGGTTCTAATGCTCGAGTATTGGGTGTTAGAGGCTTTGCCAACATGGCATTGCCAAGAGACCAAGACTCCGACGAGGAGGACCTGCGACCCAGCCACATCTTGGAGCAAGAACGTCGTCGTACTGCTGCTGGTAGACCACAGATGGGACCTGCCGATGCCAGAAACCCACGGGGATACCTCTATGCGCAAGAGAGTTCGGAGAGAACAACCCTAGGTGCCGGCTCCATGTCCAGTGCGGATCCTAACGATAAAGCCGAGGACACCGAGGAGCTCGCAGAATCTATGGGTGGTTCTGATTTGGCTGATGAAACCTTCTCCTTGCAAAATTTGACTGAGGATGAACGCGAGGTATGTAGGATCTTGATGGGTATGAAGTGGCGGCAATGAACCGTCCACGTATTGAAGGAACATATCGGACCATGTATTCCCATCGTCGATCTGCTTGGCACTTTGTTTATATTTTCTGTCCTTTACCAACTTGTATTAGTTTAAATTCAATGAAAGCGCCATTTCCCCCTACTAATATGTCACATCACAGTCATCTGATGATTCTTATGGAGGAACCCCTCGTCGTGGTCGACGTCCAGGCTCTAGCAATTATCGTGTGAGTGCCTCCAAGCCTCGCCGCACTTCTGCCAACAACACCGGTCCCCCCAGAACCCCCTCTCCCAAAACCGCATACCATCCCTACGAAGTATATGGGCCCGACCTCGAGTCCCCACCTCCCTCCTACCTGATCAAATCCCCCGGTGTCATCGACCGTCGCCTTCCATACGTCGACCGCAAAGATGGCGAATTCCTCACCGACGTGGCTGCCGTTCAACCCGAAGATCTCTTTGATGCCGACGACGTCTTCTTCTGCTTCAAGGGACCCACCGATCATGAAATCGCAGTTCAAAAGCGTCTCGATGCGGAAAAAGAAGCAATGAAGGCAAATGCTTATGGTTCTGGATATCGCGCTCCCATGCACTACGATACCTGCCCATACACGGCCCCAATCAACAGCAGCGAACGCAATGCCTGGGTGGCAGAAAGATTGCGCCTTGATGAGTCGATTCGTCGTGGCGATGGCTTTGAGGATGGCGTGGGAATGGACGGCCATGGTCATGATCCAATTGCTGCAGCTGGCATGTCTGCTTTCCCCCTCAAGGGCAAGAGACCAACTTGTGCAGGCCCAGTTCGTACCAAGAGAAAGTATACCTGGAAGGATCAACATATGAAGAACAAGCGATACAAGGGCGGTGTTACAGTTCCAAGTCGTGCCGGTCCTACTACGCGTCGTACTCCTCGCGGTGGTCCTGCTCAAGTCGATGGTGGTGGGGATGAGCGGGTAGGAAGTGTCGCTGTTGCTTCAGGAGCCGTCGGCACTGTTGCTACTATGCGAGGTCCCTATGGTTATAATTGTATTCGTCGGGGTTTGGCTACTGGTGGCAATGCGGTAGCCTCTGGACCTGCCGCTCGCGCTTCTGCTTCTCCTCGTGTTAGTATTTCGGCTGGTGTTTCTGCTGTTGTTTCGGATGGCGCTTCTGATGGTGTCGCTGTCACTGGTGCTATCGCTGCCGGTGAAACAAACGTGGGTGGTGTCGGTAATGGAAAGGTACCCACCGTTGTCGATGCCCTTGCACACAACAACAACAACAAAACTCGTGCATTTCCACGTCGCTCTAGCTTTTAGTTACCACTTGTTTTCGTTGCCGGGTCTTGATTCTAGCTTTCAAACATTGGTTCTTTTCATAAGCGGACTTGCGGGGAATTATTGGTGATCACAGTGGGAGTGATGGATGTAGGATGGATAGTTCTGGAGCTACCCTAGCTGATAGCAAAGATATCGGAGATCCCTTTGCAGATAGTTAACAGTAATCTAAAACTGTATTTTATTATCTCTTTTCGCACTTGGGGATTTGTGCTTGTGATTTCTGTGTTACGGGCTGCCATAGTGGGTATATGAATGCATGAAACGATGCTCAAGATTCACAAATCATAATTAAATCAATCTCTGTTTTATTTTATTTCATTTTTGTTTTGGGTATGCTGATTGTTCAACTTGATTGAGGGATATGACACTCTCTACTCGAATTGAAGTATTGAAACGGATTTCATGATAGGAATGGTGTGTTGAACTTTCTCATCATCATACCTATCATCATGCTCATGTTCATCCTCACATTAATTAACTAGCAAACCTTTCACTACTGATGACGAGTTCCGGGTTTGGCTATTGTAGATGGGAGGAGGGGAGTGGAGTGGAGTGGGAGTGGGAGGTGGATGGTGTGTTACTATGAGTTTTGCATGTTGGTGGCGAGGATACGGAAGAGGGTATTTGATATTTAGTGGTTGGTTGGTTGGTGTGTTTTTGTTATGGCTTTAAAGGGGTCTATATGATCCGAGGGTTATTTAGGGGGGAGTGGGGGGAGGGGGCGAAAGGGCGAAAGGGCGAAAGGGCGAAAGGGCCCAGGGGTATGGTATGATGGTATAGCTTGCAGGTGTTTTATGGAAATAATTGTTGGATGAAGTGGTTTGTGGTTTGTGGATTGTGGATGG